>JAOANR010000015.1:35848285-36348065 GCA_030278955.1 Hygrophila difformis
CTAGTGAAACTTTTGACAATTTCGTCACACGAGTATTTTCTAAAATATCCCAGGTTAAATTTATTAAATGAAAAGAATTATGATTCGGGGGAAATGGGTTTAAGGATATATTCCACTTTTTATTACTCTTGAAAGTAAACTTGAGTTCAAGTGTCATTACGAACCTCCCCGGCATGAAATCTCTGACAATTTCATGCCTTGAAGATCCTTGCCATGAAACTTTTGACAAGTTCTCTCTTCATGAGTAATTTCTGAAAAATCGTAATCCTGGTTCTCAATTTTTAGTTAATGAAACAAATTATGATGGCGGAATAGGATTAGGGATATATTTATAGGTTATCACGTTTTTATTACTCGTGTTAAGAAACTGTGGCCCGAAAGCGCACAGTGTCAAAAATTGCAGTAATTTATAGTAAGACCGGATCGTTCACTGGAGGATGTGCGATAGAAGCAGGGCCCACATCGTTTACTAAGATTTTCCACTCGGTTACTCGATTCAAGTATGTGTTTGACTGTCAACTACTTGACAGAATTTAAATCTAAACTATGAAAGCGATTAAATGAAACAGATAAAGCTATTCTAAAGAGCGAATTAAATTTAATCTAAGAAAGCAATAAAATTAATCTAAGAAAGCGATTAAGATTATTCTAAGAAAGCAGATTTAAAATGAGACAGAAGGGACAGGGAGAAAATAATAAAGATTGGACAAGATTCAGATGAAACACAATTAAACTTCCGTTTTTAATACGCAGATCTTAGCTTGGGATAATCCTTTCAGTTAGCTGACTCTCATGCTCTCTATACTATGTTCCCTTTAACAGACAGGTACTTACAGTAAGAGTTTACATGCTCTTAAGACAACAAATTCTAAGATACTACAGACTCACAACTGCTCCCGTCAGAGCGTGTCATTTATCTATGGTGGACAAGCTACACCTGACAAATCATTTATTGAAGTGTCAAGTACTGCTATCATTCCCCCATGTCACACCCAAAGATTCTAATCAAGCCCTGAACTATCCCTTAACTCTCAGTCCTAGTAGCAGTTACACAACTCTCAATACAACCGAGTGACCTCTAAAGAAAGCAGTTAAAAGAAAGCGGTAAAGAAAGCATTAAAAATCCTATCACTCGGAGGTTTTTGAAAGTCTGACCCTGGTAGTAAAGGAAAGCCCCCAGTCAGAATGACTGGGTGTTGATCAAGAATTCCCTAATCTCAGTGAACCGCTTGCAGTGTTCACTTCCCTTCGGGTGGTTATGAGACACAAACTAATGAAACGAACTAACAAATTAGTTTGTTCCGGATGCGCTCACTCAGGACTCAAAAATAGGCTTTGGCAGAAGAGGATAGCAGTTGAAAGGAACTCAACCCTATCTTAGAAAATAACCAAGGCCTATGTATTGTTTCTCTAGAATTATCTAACACACTGTATTTGAGTCCAAGTGGACCCCATCTAGGTGTGATAGTTAAGACTAAATTCCCAATACATAGCAATTCTGGAAAATAACAGATGTTTGAAAATCATTCCCTAAACAGGTACTAGACTCTCAATTAAAACACAGATCCTTTCAGTCTAGGTGAGACCTAATCGCTGATTCTGCTTCTAATTTCCCAAAATCAACCCCCAGTCGGATATGAATTAGTCATAACTGTGGAGTTTACCCCTTACTCAGATCCGGATTTTGTAAATGAATTTTTGTTGGAAATTTATTATGAGACATCTGATTAAAATCAAGACTCCTATGTCCAAGAGAAGGATCCAAAAATAATCATTGACCACAATATCTACATAATAATATCATGCATAAATTTATAGAGAAGTGTAAAATTAATTAACCCAAAATATAAGGCGGGTTTAGACAGAAGTGAGACACAGAGATGAAATAGCCGGAGATGAGAAGAATTTATTTTGGCTAAAAAGATGACAAGAATAGTCAAGATGATCCGGACTGCAAACATCTGCTATCCAGGTCCTGACTATTCCAGGTGGGATGATTTTTAGACAGCAGAAGATCTTAATAACAGTGATCGCTATCATCAAGACTCCTACTATCTGTGAAATGAGGGAAAAACCTACATGTTTTCTTACTGTAATACTATTCAAGCAATGTTGATCGACATCGTTTGATAATATTACAGCTCAAAATTCAGGTTTGAAATTAAGATAAAGAAAAAGAAATTGTATCCGGATAGAAGTCAGCTGAGCAGCTATTATAATCCCGGATGGATGAACCGCCAAGGCTTCAACAGACCATTATCAAGACCATGCAAAATAACAACCAGTAATTACTATACAGACCACGAGCTAGTTATCCGTGTGGGAATACCCGCCAACATTAATCTGTATATCATCTACTAACTGTTTCACACAACACAGGTAATGACAAAATAAATAGAAAGGAAAAAATATTCTTGGGTCATCTCGCATGAGAGACATTGGTTTCTCATGCAAGGGTATGGAATTGATTCCATAGTTACTCTTTATGTCTAAATAATCACTCATTCCATAATTAATTAATTACAGTCCGGATTATGTGCTTAGATCATGAGAGTTTAATTTCTTGTAAAAGAGTCTTTTAGTGGAATTGAACAAAATTCTTTATATCAAAATAATCATAGGTTGAGATCATTGGATTTCAACCTCAAAATATTAATATAAAGGTCCAATTAATTACTGAGGAAGATGAAGAATAAAAATTTGGCAAAAAGGTGCCACTTTGTCGCGGACCATGGGTCCGCGACAAGGGTTTCGCGACAAAGGGTGGGAAATGAGAGGAATGGGATTTTGAAAATTAGGGTTTATCTTGTCGTTAAGCAAAAGTTTTGTCGCGGAACATGGTTATGCGACAAGGAGACATGGCGACAAGGGTTTGAAAATTGGACAAGGGCATAATTCTTGTCGCGGAACAAGAGATTTTGTCGCGGAACGTGGTTCCGCGACAAGGTTGCTTCGCGACAAAGCCCTTCCAGAATAAAATCACAAGTATTTGGGTCCCTGGTCGCTAATCAAGGATTTTGTCGCGGAACGTGGTTCCGCGACAAGAGTTGTTTCGCGACCAAGGGTTTCAAAATATTGCTAACAAGTGTTCTTTGGCACCTTTGTCGCCAAAGTATCATTTTGTCGCGGAACGTGGTTCCGCGACAAGAGTTTTTCCGCGACAAAGGTGTGTCCAGGACACATGTCAGAAAAGTAAGGTGGAACAGTGGCATGCATAGTGTGTGATCTCACCCATTTCAGATTCACTAAGCTAAAAATGACAAAACAGAATTTCAATCTAGCTAGAACATGCTTGAACATAATAGAAATAAAACAAACTTAAAACTGAAGAAACCCTAATCTAAGCTTGATCACCCATAAACATGCAACATTATCCAAAGAAAAGTCACCAACCAGTGATATTAACATGAGAAAAAGGGTCAAAGTGACCGACAGAAAATGAAAGCAGTAAGATCCGTGGGGTGTGAAATCCATTTCATGATTTGGGACACAAGTGGAGAATGTTTTCCCACATTATTAAATGGGTGTTGTTAATACCAATGATTTGGGTATTACAAACCCTTAAACAAAAGTTTAGAAGGCAAAACAAGGTATAAAAGCTGGCTATCTAAACTAAAAATGCTAGAAACTACATCTAACTAATGCATAATTTAAATAATACAAGAAAAACCTAACTAACTACCCTAAACTAAACTAAACTAACTGAGCCCCCAACTTGTCTTCAAGAGTGTATTCTTATCTAAAATTCTAACCCCTAGCTCAAAGGAAACACCTCATATTTATAGAGGGGAAACCCTAAGCTCATGGGCCTTGATTTGAGCCCATTGTGTCTCAAGACATCACACACATCACAGCTTTGTCTCGGAGCATCAACTCTGGTCGCGGAACACACTGCATGTGGCAAAGCTTCTCGACTGGGTCTTGTGTCTCTAAAAGTGCATCTTTGTCGCGGAATAGACCTTTGTCGCGGAACAGGGCATCGCGACAAAGGTATCCTGGCTGGTCTCCTCTTCATCTGAGTCTGTTTGGTCGCGGAACATTCCTTGGTCGCGGAACCATGCATCGCGACAAAGGAGCTTCCGCGACAAGGGTGCTCCTGGGCTTGCTGGATTGGGCCAGATGGGCCGAAAATGTTCTTTTTGTGGGCTTTTCTCTCTTTTTCCCATCTTTTTCATTCCTTTTTCTCTTCATTTCTTTTTCTCATGTTTTTGGATTTTTCTAACATAAATATGTAATAAAATTACATATTTATGCCTTTTTCACACCAGCTTATGCCTTTTTCACACCAGCTTATTATTTTTATAATTATGCATAAATCAGTCCAATTCAACTGCTTTCTTACTTAATGTAAGACCGGAATGCGATTAAATGCCCGTTTAAGACACGGAAATGGATTGGAAATAATGGTCATTTCTGGCCATTATCAACATCCTCACATTTAATACTGATCGTCCCCGAGCAGTCAGAGTCAATGTTCGAAAGAACACGGGCTCTGCATATTCAATTCATTTTCGTGGCTTCATAAATCACATTCTTTTTGGATTGGGATAAGACAATCAAAAGCTACAAGTATTAAATTCCCTTGATTGCAGTGTTGAATAAAATGATACTAGCTCACTAAATTGGGCCTACAAATCAAACATTATCATCAATCCTTCTTGAATATCATGTTCGAAGGATGCAAGGATTAAAAATTAGAATTAAGGCATGACATGAACATGTGCAACAAAACAGAGCCTCACTTATAAAAGAATCGGAAATTTCACTCACTCTCAATTGGGTTTATCATGACCGCTCAAAATCAAATTTTAATTGAATTATCCCATAAGCTTGCAATTGGACCAACTCGCTACCAACTCATTTCTTCAGATCGAGATCATGAGGTCTTATTCAAGGGTTGTAACGGGGCATACGGTTGTAACATAGGTGAGAAAGGGAATTTATTGGGCTAAGAAGTGGCAAGAGCTCATTCCATCATGACTTGGCATATTTTTATGAAAATTCATGATCATCAATATTTTTCTTTCTTTTTGCTTTTTCTATCACATGACATTAGACTATTGTCTAATTGCTTGTCATTTGCAATTTATTTATGTTGAATGAATCTCAACTCTCTCTTTTCTTTCTCTCTTTTTTTTGAATCGGTTTATTGAACACCGATTTATGCTTTTTCTGATGATCATAAATTTAATGCCTTTGATAGAATTCATTCTTGCATACTTGGGTTTGATTTTTTTTGTTGGTCTTTTTACAAGGCTAGGAAGATATAGTGGGTTCAAAGAAAAATTAGGCTTAAAGGCTCAGATTGGTTAATCTTAAGGGGAAAATATTTTTGGGTTTGGATTTCAAAAGAAGGCCAAAATTCGGGTTTCTAGGTGCCTCGATCATTTGCTCGATTTTTGGAATATGACATGGTCTTGAATCGATCCCAATTGCAAGTTCTAGTTTCCTTTAATCAAAATGATTCACACGTCAAAGAAAATAAATGAGTAAAAGTGACTCATGGCTCAAACCTCACAGGTTGGATTGATTCACGTCATACAGTATTCTCAAATTTAATCAAAGCTAAATTCTAACAATTTATTCAGTCAAAATTTCTAACATGCAGATTTATTACCCAACAAGATGATCGCATCATTAAACTTTTATAGCTCAAAACCTTAGGAATTCATTTCATGCATGTCTTCAATTATATTATCCCAATTTAAAAGTTGAAAATTTAATCACAAGCCTAAATTCAACATGTGAATTTAGAGCAAGTCTATGCATATTTTTGCTGGTTATTTACACTTACGCTCAATTGAAAAGACCATTACATGCTCAATCTGTCTTCTCTCCTGGCGGATTCGATGGTCCCGCTGCATCTGATGGAGGTGGGAGTGGCTTGGGGAGTTGACTGATGAGTGCTTGTAGCAGTGTTTCCATCATCTTGCGCTGCTTTTCTTCGTTCTCCAATCTTTCTCTGTGCATGCGCTCTTCTTTTTCCATCATC
Source organism: Hygrophila difformis (assembly GCA_030278955.1). NCBI lineage: Eukaryota > Viridiplantae > Streptophyta > Magnoliopsida > Lamiales > Acanthaceae > Hygrophila > Hygrophila difformis. The sequence goes on from JAOANR010000015.1 coordinate 35,854,278, forward strand.
ATTTTCTTGAATTCCTCCTCTTTCTTTTCCTTCTCCTGCTTCTCCTTTCGCTTCTCTTCCTTTTCTCTCCTACGCTCTTGGCGTTCTTCTTCTCTCTCCCTCCTTCGCTCTTCACGTTCCTCTTCGGCCCTTTTTCGCTGTTCCTCTTGGCTTGCCACAACTACATCAGTCATAGACTTCATTCCCTCGAGCATAGATTGACTCATCTTGCTCACCATCTCGAATGCTTGGGAATCAGCAGGGAATTGAGATACGTTCTAGCTTTGAGGAGGCATCTGAGGTTGAGGTCGAGTCGGAGGTGGAGTCGGAGCTGCCGGAACTGGAATCGGCGTCTCTGTCTGTTCTTGGTCCGTGTGAAGCTCTTCTTGGACATTTGAAGGTCCTGCATCAGCACAGGTTTTCTGTGTTCCCTTCTTTGTCTTGGGCTGTCTCTTTCTTTTTCTCGATGCTTGCCCACTGGATATGAAAGAGGATTGAGCGTCTGAATCTTCTCTGCCGAACAATTGGGGAAGAGAATACCTAACTCTTTCAGTTAAGTGGAGTCTCGGCACACTGATGGGTGGATTCACTTTTACCAACATGTCACCCTCGAAAGCGCTCAAATCAATTCCCTGAGCAATGCAGATCCTCCTAATCAGATTTGGATAGCATAGCACCTGTCTGTCCTCTATCCGGGTTATCATTACTTCGAACACATGCCTCCCCACATTCAGTTTCGCTCCGCTCCACATTCTTGCAAATCCCATTAATACATTCCCAGATGTGGTGTGCGGGTGCGAATTAGGCCGGATCTTAGACATGTAAAACTCATAAGTTGGCATGAATTTCAGATTCAGCCAATTTGCGTCGAATGTGTGCCCGGGGGCAGTTATTCTTGTCATGCTGTTTGCCAGAGTTGCATATCTTGCATATTCGCTTGTCTTGGCTCTTTTCGTCATAATTTCATCAGGGGGAAACTCGCTTCTAATGTCCGGAGTCCCAAAGAACTGATTCAGCCAGTCAGGTGCAATATCACTTGTCCTCGGATCCATGTTGTTCTGGTAGCTTTGTCGATATTGCAGAAGAATTCCTTTGTCAGCTCCACGAAGCCATCTTCCTCCTGGTGCAGCATGAAGTTCCCCCACTCTTGATTTTTGTAGAAGGTCTCAACAGTGGGGTGAGACAAGGCATCGGGTCTGAATCCTTTGTCCGGCACTATCCTTTTCTGCAATTTCTTGTACTTTTCTGCATTTTCTTTGTTGCCATTGAACTTGATCTGCACCTGTTCTGCACTCAGCTTTTTCTTCTCGTATTCTTTAGAAACGCCCATTCTCTGCCTCACAGTATTTTTGGACCAAAACTCGACTGGCCGGATGGATCCGACTGATTCATCTTCGCTCGTGTGCCAGTCTGTTTGGTTGTCTCCTTCCTGCGGTTGGTCATCCATTGGTTCAGCCTCATCTCTCCTCTGAGTTGGCTCTCCTTCTCCATGAGTTGTTTCATCTCTAAGTTCCTCCTCATCTTCCCTAATTCGTGTGGCCTGCCCGACAGGACGTTGGAAGATGGGTGCCAGTTGCTCCATAAATTCATTCTCTTCCTGCATGGCCTCCTCTCTGTCATCAGCCATGTCCTGTGATTTATTCGCTTTGGCTTGTGGCTCTATAACCCTTTGTTGCTCAACGGCTTTTTCTTTTAGCAAATCCGCCAATGTGACTGGGTTCGTGAGAGTTTCGGCAGTTCTGATCACGGCTTCGATTCTGGCAGTGCCCACAAGTGGATCAATCAATTGACCCACTTCTGTCTGATATCTGATCTGGTCTGGCTTTTCTCCAGCATCGATTCGCGTCTCAATTTGTTCATTGATGTTAACTCTCAGTTCTTCCCGAATGGCTTCAACACTACGAATAGGAGGGCCAGTCCATCCAGATGGTTGTTCTTTCTTGATTTTCAATCCTTTTCCTTCTACTCCACCAGTGATTTTCAACTCGAAGTCTTCTTCATCACCCTGTTCAGTCTCTCCAGATTTCCTGCTTTCCAGATCAGCTTGCATCTTTCTGGCAATTTCTTCGTCCTTTGTTTGCTGAATATTCTTTCTGATCTGCTCTTCCTCTGCAACTTTCTTTTCCTTTGTCAAGATTTCTTCCTCAGTTACTTTCTCCAATCCCGAACCACCTGTTGCTTGATCAATAAGGCCGGCTGATGCAAGTTCTTCTTCTTGCAATTTTCTGGCTAGCTCAGCATCGAATGCCACTTGATGCTTCTTTTTCGGGGATGGTGGTGGCATCGGCTTCTTACCTTTGTCCTTGGGATCTGTGGGCTCTGCCACTTTCCTAGCAGTTGGCTCAGGTTCTCTGATTTATACTTTAGGCTCCGGGGCCCTTGCTGGTTTCTCTTTGTCTGCTAACTTGATCAATTTCTTCTTAGGCTGCTTAGGAGGTTCAGACTGGAATGAGGCTGGTGCTGCAGCAGGTGCTGGCCTTTCAGACTGACTCGGCTAGACTGGAGGTTCGGGCATAGCAGCAGCTGATTCTGATGCATGAGTAGTTTCTTGCTGTTCCACAGGCTCAGTGGTGGCAACTTTTTGCACTTCAGGTTGCCCTCTTGGTGGTGGAGCAGATGTTGGTATCGTTGGCTGGGTCGGCTGTGGGTCGGCGTCTGGAGGGGTGGAAAAGTAGGCATCGATCTCAGCATCTGGGTCTTCCGGATTTTCCTGTTGCGTTTCTTCCTGAGCTTCCTGAGTCCCAAACAATCTGTGTGCAAATCTCAGATAATCGTGCACAAATGTCTGACTTGTTATCCGGACCAGTTTGAGCTCCCATGCCTTCTTGATTCGTGTGCAAAACAAGCTTCTGATTCTGTGGTTATAGTGCATGACCTTCGTTCTATTCCCCTCCTTCCCATATTTCAGGGCTTCACTATCCATTTCCATGAGGAGTTCAAGATATGAAGTTCTATATTGCTCCATCATGGTGTTGATCATGTCTCTTTCCAGCTCTTCTGTCACATAAGTCATTCTTTGCGCCATATCGTACTTCAGATATTCCCCTACCTCGGCCTTGGTCATTAATCTGAGTTGCGTCTTTTTATCTGTCATTACTGACCAATTGTGGTGCTGCACCTCATAAAGGGCTTTTTCCCTTAATTCTCTGATGTGCTCGGGAAATCCAGGGTCTACCTCCGTTCCCTTCTCCATTGGTCTTGTCTGGCCAAACCGCTTGTTTATGAAAATCGTCTCAAAATTATCCTCATCTGGCAGGGTCAATCCTTTATCCAATCTTTCTTGTGTTATGAAACCTCTGCCTTTTCCCCACAGAAGTGCCATCTCGTGCCATTCCTTCCGAGCTGCATTGATTTCTTCTCTGAACTTGTTTATCATGGTAGAGTTCCTTTCTGTGTTGAACTCCTCAATTCTCCTCAGTTTGTGGCGCAGGTTGTAACTCATTTCTCTATGTCTTAGCTTAGCCTGCATGGTTACCCATCTCTGCTCTTCTCTTCCCATGTTGTCAAATAACCGCGGGTTCCAAATGCAAGGGAAGGCTTCATACATTGAGATGGCTCCCTTTGCCAGTATTTGGCTCACCGGTAAAGGTCTTTCCACGAACTGCAATCGCACTTGTGGGTCTATGGGCTGGTCGGGAATGAGTATATCATAATTCGAGATATCGATTCCCACTGTTCCATCTTCTAAATGACGTTGCCAGACAGCTGTGTGTATTTGGAACTTCAGTGTGATCCTTTCCAAATGCACTTCGGGTGTCATTATGGAATCATGCGGGGCATGATCTGTCATTAGTTCCCAAAACTTCAGCATGTGATAGGAAAAATCCCTTTCTATGTTCGTCAGGGCGGTTGATCTATCTGCAGGAGGGATTTTTACGTCCCATCTGGGCCTCAATGATAACTCAGCTTCGGTGTTGTGGTCCAATGGAACACCGTACACGCTTATCAAAGCCTCCCTGAGCTTCTTAATCTGAGTCCTGTTTGCAGATGCTTCTGCTGCTGCCTGATGCAGAGTGCAGTCGGGCAATCCAATAGCTGACTTAATCACTAGTTCATTCCTGAGAAATATAGAAAGTATTAATTCCAATCAAGTTTTTATATTTTTGAAAATTGAGTTTCAAGCTAAAAACCAACATCCTCACATTTTGAGCTTTGCTCGAAATGTGATTTATTTGATTCGTACTTAAAATTTTATTTCAAGGCATATAACATTAATTACTTGAAAAAAAATCTAAGTCATTGGACTTAGAGAGTTTTTAAATGGACTATTGGGCCCAGAAAGGTATAATTTCCAATTTTTATTAAACAAGCTCGAGGCACTTGTTGAAAACGGAATGAAATGACGATGCTGGAATGGATAGCTCGAAAATAGAATGTGCAATGGAGGCGTGGCGGAGTGGATTTGCTATTTCCGGATTGCTTGGACTGTCTTTGGACAGTTAAAACGTTCAAGAAAATTGCAAACACTATTTTTAATTTTGAAAAGGTTGACTTGATTTTATTTAATGAAAAGTGGGATGTGTGTGGTCCCATTTGTGGATTTTGTAAAAAGATAGCAGTTGAGGTGGCAAAAATACTGCTACTTAACTCACACTTTTTAGTTCCATTGGGAACAAAAACACTTGCCAACCAAAATCCTACCAACTCTATATTTGTCTTTTAGTGGAAAAGTAAACTTGCAAAAGGGGATTGGTGCACAGATACTACCATAACAATACAAACACTCACTTTTTACAGATTTGCCATACTGACCAACAGAGTTTGCCAAATATGAAATTGCATTGAATGTCTGAATTGGCATGCACACAACATGAACACAGAGACAAACTAGCATCCATCCTACACCAAGTCATGCTCCTCTTTCAAAAACATAAGATTAGACCAACTAGCATGTTTCAAAAATCACAAACCCAAAATAACTAGGCATTTATGCTCGAGATCTCACACAAGAACAGATTCACTTTGAACATGCTTTCACACATTTATGCCCATGGCTAGGAATCAACTCATAAAATCATCAACACCAAATCACCCCCAAAAATGACCAAGTGTTCATCAGTTTCTACCTCAAACAGAGATTACCAATTATAAACAAATTAAAGGCAGGGAATACCCTCCTTAGAACCCTAAAAAGTTCAAGTAAATGAAAGTTCGGAAAAGTGCCTCCCCTGTCTAAACTCTCATCCTTTCAATGTGTTCTCTAAAAGCTCTTAGTTCAGAATTCCTCATGCCCAACAGATTATGAACTTTCCTACCCCTCCAAATTGCAAGAACATCAACCCCCCTTTACTCTTCACCACAATCGGCCAACACCCAGTTTTAACTTGAGTCCCGAATAAGTATTGCCAATGACAAAGCATCCTCAAGGACTAACTCAGATAAACAAAACAGACCACAATGATGCATATTCATACATTTTGCAAGTTCCCGACATAGAAATTCCAAAAATTACCAAAAACGCGAAAACAGGGTGTTGCGGGATTCGGGTGTGAGAACACTTACCATGGTTTGGTCCTCTTTGGGGATGAAGACGAGGGTTCCATGGCGGAAATCGGACAGAGTTTCCCCTGAGACTGGTCGGGTTTGCGAAGGAACACGGTGGTGTTCGTTCGGAAATGGCAGTTTCAAACGAAAGAGTGTTTTCGAAAATTTTCTAAGTGTGGAAGTGTAAGGAAGAAGAGGGAGGTGAAGAGGTTTAAATACTGGTGGGTCGGTCGCGGAACCCTAGCCCATTGTCGCGGAACAGGGTTACGCGACCAGGCCTTGGCGACATTAGAGGTGTCGCGGAATATGGGACTTTGTCGCGGAGTCATACTCCGCGACAAAGGCTACCGCGACAGAATAGGAAGTAAAAATTGGGATGAAGTGTGCTCGTGTCGCGGAACAGGAGCTTTGTCGCGATGCAGTGCTCCGCGACAAAGTGTTCCGCGACAAAGACAAACAGAGCTCAGGGATGAGTGAAATTTTGTCGCGGAGTTGCACTTGGTCGCGATGCTGTGCATCGCGACAAAATGGTTATTCCGCGACAAAGACAAACAGGGTTTGATGATAATGGGAACTTTGTCGCGGAGTTGCACTTGGTCGCGGAACATTGTTCCGCGACAAAATGGTCATTCCGCGACAAACTTTTTGAATTTTCAAATTTTCAACGGACTGGGCCCGAGTGTGATGTTGGGCCTGAGTCCATTTTATTTGATTTGGACCTGAATGAATTCAGTCCAAATAAATTCAAAACATTGGGCCATTATTTAAAATAATCTACTTGCATAAAATTAGGTTGGGTCAGTTCCATTTATCTGCGAGATTTATTCCGGATCTTAAATTGCTTTAAATTCCGAAAATAATTTCTTAGATTTGTGGAATTTACCCAACCAAGAACCTGGTTTTCCATGCTTTTTCTGCTCCTTATTTTTGGGTGGTTCCGAATTTCCTGCAAGACAGATAAATACCCAATAGGTTAGGTTTTCTCCTCAGTTCAACATCCTCACATTTAGAGTCTTGGTACTCTTAAATGTTCAATTAATCTTGAGGGTACTTTTTCTGTTCTGAATTAGATATATTACACTAAACTAAGCTAATCTATGAGTAATCAGGAGTGTAGTTCTCTTAATAAACGACGCTGCATCTTCCCCGGCAACGCCGCCATGAAACTTTTGACAATTTGGTCACACGAGTATTTTCTAAAATATCCCAGGTTAAATTTATTAAATGAAAAGAATTATGATTCGGGGGAAATGGGTTTAAGGATATATTCCACTTTTTATTACTCTTGAAAGTAAACTTGAGTTCAAGTGTCATTACGAACCTCCCCGGCATGAAATCTCTAACAATTTCATGCCTTGAAGATCCTTGCCATGAAACTTTTGACAAGTTCTCTCTTCATGAGTATTTTCTGAAAAATCGTAATCCTGGTTCTCAATTTTTAGTTAATGAAACAAATTATGATGGCGGAATAGGATTAGGGATATATTTATAGGTTGTCACGTTTTTATTACTCGTGTTAAGAAACTGTGGCCCGAAAGCGCACGGTGTCAAAAATTGCAGTAATTTATAGTAAGACCGGATCGTTCACTGGAGGATGTGCGATAGAAGCATGGCCCACATCGTTTACTAAGATTTTCCACTCGGTTACTCGATTCAAGTGTGTGTTTGACTGTCAACTACTTGACAGAATTTAAATCTAAACTATGAAAGCGATTAAATGAAACAGATAAAGCTATTCTAAAGAGCGAATTAAATTTCATCTAAGAAAGCAATAAAATTAATCTAAGAAAGCGATTAAGATTATTCTAAGAAAGCAGATTTAAAATGAGACAGAAGGGATAGGGAGAAAATAATAGAGATTGGACAAGATTCAGATGAAACACAATTAAACTTCCGTTTTTAAAAAGCAGATCTTAGCTTGGGATAATCCTTTCAGTTAGCTGACTCTCATGCTCTCTATACTATGTTCCCTTTAACAGACAGGTACTTACAGTAAGAGTTTACATGCTCTTAAGACAACAAATTCTAAGATACCACAGACTCACAACTGCTCCCGTCAGAGCGTGTCATTTATCTATGGTGGACAAGCTACACCTGACAAATCATTTATTGAAGTGTCAAGTACTGCTATCATTCCCCCATGTCACACCCAAAGATTCTAATCAAGCCCTGAACTATCCCTTAACTCTCAGTCCTAGTAGCAGTTACACAACTCTCAATACAACCGAGTGACCTCTAAAGAAAGCAGTTAAAAGAAAGTGGTAAAGAAAGCATTAAAAATCCTATCACTCGGAGGTTTTTGAAAGTCTGACCCTGGTAGTAAAGGAAAGCCCCCAGTCAGAATGACTGGGTGTGGATCAAGAATTCCCTAATCTCAGTGAACCGCTTGCAGTGTTCACTTCCCTTCGGGTGGTTATGAGACACAAACTAATGAAACGAACTAACAAATTAGTTTGTTCCGGATGCGCTCACTCAGGACTCAAAAATAGGCTTTGGCAGAAGAGGGTAGCAGTTGAAAGGAACTCAACCCTATCTTAGAAAATAACCAAGGCCTATGTATTGTTTCTCTAGAATTATCTAACACACTGTATTTGAGTCCAAGTGGACCCCATCTAGGTGTGATAGTTAAGACTAAATTCCCAATACATAGCAATTCTGGAAAATAACAGATGTTTCAAAATCATTCCCTAAACAGGTACTAGACTCTCAATTAAAACACAGATCCTTTCAGTCTAGGTGAGACCTAATCGCTGATTCTGCTTCTAATTTCCCAAAATCAACCCCCAGTCGGATATGAATTAGTCATAACTGTGGAGTTTACCCCTTACTCAGATCCGGATTTTGTAAATGAATTTTTGTTGGAAATTTATTATGAGACATCTGATTAAAATCAAGACTCCTATGTCCAAGGGAAGGATCCCAAAATAATCATTGACCACAATATCTACATAATAATATCATGCATAAATTTATAGAGAAGTGTAAAATTAAGTAACCCAAAATATAAGGCGGGTTTAGACAGAAGTGAGACACAGAGATGAAATGGCCGGAGATGAGAAGAATTTATTTTGGCTAAAAAGATGACAAGAATAGTCAAGATGATCCGAACTGCAAACATCTGCTATCCAGGTCCTGACTATTCCAGGTGGGATGATTTTTAGACAGCAGAAGATCTTAATAACAGTGATCGCTATCATCAAGACTCCTACTATCTGTGAAATGAGGGAAAAACCTACATGTTTTCTTACTGTAATACTATTCAAGCAATGTTGATCGACATCGTTTGATAATATTACAACTCAAAATTCAGGTTTGAAATTAAGATAAAGAAAAAGAAATTGTATCCGGATAGAAGTCAGCTGAGCAGCTATTATAATCCCGGATGGATGAACCGCCAAGGCTTCAACAGACCATTATCAAGACCATGCAAAATAACAACCAGTAATTACTATACAGACAACGAGCTAGTTATCCGTGTGGGAATACCCGCCAACATTAATCTGTATATCATCTACTAACTGTTTCACACAACACAGGTAATGACAAAATAAATAGAAAGGAAAAAATATTCTTGGGTCATCTCGCATGAGAGACATTGGTTTCTCATGCAAGGGTATGGAATTGATTCCATAGTTACTCTTTATGTCTAAATAATCACTCATTCCATAATTAATTAATTACAGTCCGGATTATGTTCTTAGATCATGAGAGTTTAATTTCTTGTAAAAGAGTCTTTTAGTGGAATTGAACAAAATTCTTTATATCAAAATAATCATGGGTTGAGATCATTGGATTTCAACCTCAAAATATTAATATAAAGGTCCAATTAATTACTGAGGAAGATGAAGAATAAAAATTTGGCAAAAAGGTGCCACTTTGTCGCGGAGTAAAGTTTGTGTCGCGGACCATGGGTTCGCGACAAGGGTTTCGCGACAAAGGGTGGGAAATGAGAGGAATGGGATTTTGAAAATTAGGGTTTATCTTGTCGTTAAGCAAAAGTCTTGTCGCGGAACATGGTTATGCGACAAGGAGACATGGCGACAAGGGTTTGAAAATTGGACAAGGGCATAATTCTTGTCGCGGAACAAGAGATTTTGTCGCGGAACGTGGTTCCGCGACAAGGTTGCTTCGCGACAAAGCCCTTCCAGAATAAAATCACAAGTATTTGGGTCCCTGGTCGCTAATCAAGGATTTTGTCGCGGAACGTGGTTCCGCGACAAGAGTTGTTTCGCGACCAAGGGTTTCAAAATATTGCTAACAAGTGTTCTTTGGCACCTTTGTCGCCAAAGTATCATTTTGTCGCGGAACGTGGTTCCGCGACAAAGGTGTGTCCAGGACACATGTCAGAAAAGTAAGGTGGAACAGTGGCATGCATAGTGTGTGATCTCACCCATTTCAGATTCAAAAGCTAAACTAAGCTAAAAATGACAAAACAGAATTTGAATCTAGCTAGAACATGCTTGAATATAATAGAAATAAAACAAACTTAAAACTGAAGAAACCCTATTCTAAGCTTGATCACCCATAAACATGCAACATTATCCAAAGAAAAGTCACCAACCAGTGATATTAACATGAGAAAAAGGGTCAAAGTGACCGACAGAAAATGAAAGCAGTAAGATCCGTGGGGTGTGAAATCCATTTCATGATTTGGGACACAAGTGGAGAATGTTTTCCCACATTATTAAATGGGTGTTGTTAATACCAATTATTTGGGTATTACAAACCCTTAAACAAAAGTTTAGAAGGCAAAACAAGGTATAAAAGCTGGCTATCTAAACTAAAAATGCTAGAAACTACATCTAACTAATGCATAATTTAAATAATACAAGAAAAACCTAACTAACTACCCTAAACTAAACTAAACTAACTGAGCCCCCAACTTGTCTTCAAGAGTGTATTCTTATCTAAAATTCTAACCCCTAGCTCAAAGGAAACACCTCATATTTATATAGGGGAAACCCTAAGCTCATGGGCCTTGATTTGAGCCCATTGTGTCTCAAGACATCACACACATCACAGCTTTGTCTCGGAGCATCAACTCTGGTCGCGGAACACACTGCATGTGGCAAAGCTTCTCGACTGGGTCTTGTGTCTCTAAAAGTGCATCTTTGTCGCGGAATAGACCTTTGTCGCGGAACAGGGCATCGCGACAAAGGTATCCTGGCTGGTCTCCTCTTCATCTGAGTCTGTTTGGTCGCGGAACATTCCTTGGTCGCGGAACCATGCATCGCGACAAAGGAGCTTCCGCGACAAGGGTGCTCCTGGGCCTGCTGGATTGGGCCAGATGGGCCGAAAATGTTCTTTTTGTGGGCTTTTCTCTCTTTTTCCCATCTTTTTCATTCCTTTTTCTCTTCATTTCTTTTTCTCATGTTTTTGGATATTTCTAACATAAATATGTAATAAAATTACATATTTATGCCTTTTTCACACCAGCTTATGCCTTTTTCACACCAGCTTATTATTTTTACAATTATGCATAAATCAGTCCAATTCAACTGCTTTCTTACTTAATGTAAGACCGGAATGCGATTAAATGCCCGTTTAAGACACGGAAATGAATTGGAAATAATGGTCATTTCTGGCCATTATCAACATCCTCACATTTAATACTGATCGTCCCCGAGCAGTCAGAGTCAATGTTCGAAAGAACACGGGCTCTGCATATTCAATTCATTTTCGTGGCTTCATAAATCACATTCTTTTTGGATTGGGATAAGAAAAATATAGCGGGGAGGATAATGTGTACATATATCACTACATGCAGCACGTTGACATCATTTTAAAATATACTTTTATATTGTAGCAGCATTTCTTTTATATAAAAGAACACTAAACATGAGTTTCACCTTACACAAGCACATATTTGATGCTTTCTCAAAAGGAAAATATATATGTATATAAAGGATAAAAATGCAACTGTCATATCCCCCGACTTTAAAGTATGACTTTCTAAAACGTACGCTGCTAACTCCTAATTTGGTAATAATCCGACACGGTCCTACTACTTCAAACCTAGTTGATTGGATTATGATGTGCACATAGTTGATTCGCTCGCTTGATTTCTTCACGACTTGGGCTTATCCCCGGATGAGGTGCTGCCCCCCTTCACTGCGGACTTGATGGGCATCTGTTTCCCTCGGGATTGATTATTTGTTTTCTTTCTTACCCCTTTTCTTTAGCTTTTTTAGTTTTCTCCTTTGCCGACGTTCTCTGCAACGTCCCTTGTTATCAAAAAAAAAGGATGTTACATATAATTGTTACTCTGTATTCAAAATTTATAAGTAATTAAAATATATAGATTAAATAAGAAACTAATGTGAGTAGAAAATTAGTTAAAATTAGTTGTTTGGCGTTTTCGATACCAACTTTTTGCCTAGAATAAGATAATTCCAAAATGATGTTATTTGCAGGGCGCGGTTTCAAAAAGGGTCGATTGATATTATTTTAAGTTATTTTATCTTTCTAAAAAAGGTAATTTGTTTCTAATTTCCTAGAATAAACTAATTTCGTTTAGCTGTTTTACCAAATAGTGCCAATATATATAGTATAATAATTATGTAGAGTATGTTAAGATAAAAATATTTTAGATTTTTTTAAAACAAAAATATTTAGAAGTATATGGTAGATGTTTAAGAAAGAATATTAAATTAAATTAAATAAATATATAATGAAAAAAGGACCAAATAGATTAATGCTATAAAAGTTAGGAGACTAAATTGCTTATTTAGAAGGATAAATGACTAAATTGGTAAATCAAGATACTTAAGGGGTCAAAGGACGAAATTGATAATTAAGAATAATTACGGAACTAATATGAATTAGTTGTTATTCCGACTTAATTAATTTCGTGCACATTGACGTCATTTAAATAAAAAGGACAAAAACATGATTCACACTTCTTTTTTTTGCTGAACAGCTTATACAGGATAAAAAAATGTATCATGAGAGTTCATGACACACAGATTACAAGAAGACAAACATGCTCAGAAAGGAGTTATGAGAATCCATACCACACAAATTACAAAGAGACAAATAAGATATAGGGGCCGGATAGGGAATTGGACTCTCAACCTGAAAATTGAAAGTCAAGGGACCCGACCATTTGGTCAAATTCCCCATCCCAATACATGTATCACACTTGAAAAGAACAACAAAGAAGAATATAACAATAGTGCAATACATATGGATGAACAAGTAGTAATAATAAGCAAGTAATAATAATGATCAATGCACGGTACGGTACGATGACCCACCTCATCAGTTCACAAAGTGGCAGTTCTTTCTGATCTCCCCCTGTGTCCCTGTCAGCACATCCACGAACCCCATCCTCACCATCGCCGCACCAAATTTGTTCGCCCAAGCCGCCCCCGAATTCACATTGTTCATCACCAGATTCGTCGTCAGGGCGCTGTCGAACAGCGTTTGATCCGAGGTGAAAAGCCCCCTGTGATTCCTCAAATTCACGTAATACTGGTTGTCCAATCGGTTCGGCGTCACGAGATCGTTGTCTATCCCACCGTTGCGGGTGGCCGGAGGCGGCGGGCACTTCTTTTTCAGGCGTGCAGCGAACGCCGGGTCCAGGGAAGGGTCCTGCGGGAAAGTGCTGTTGAAGTTGTAAAGCCTGCTGATGAAGGAACGGCAGTGAGCGTCCCCAATTGAATGAGCGCCGGAGAGCGTCACCATTTCGTCGAGAGACAAACCCTTGACCGCGAAGTTGTCCCTCAGCTGAGCGGCATTCAAGGTTGCAGCAGGCAGATTCTGCCCTACTTCCGAACTCAGAGACACGCGCCCGTCCCTACGCCCCGAAGGCACATTGTACACAATGTTCCCAGCGCTGGCGGAACTGTCGCGAGCAGCGAAGGCCAGAATGTCGGCGCAGGACACTATTCCAGGGCAACTGGCTTCGATCAGCCTCTTTGCCTCGTCTATCACTTCGAAGCCGTCGAGGCTGAAATTGATGGGGCTGTCTTTCTCTGCAGTAGGTTTTCCGGCCACTGTATCCAGCAGCACGGAAGCATCACAACCCTGTAAAATCTCAACACAGTCAATATCCATTAATTGCCGATTGGTTCTTCTGATTTGAAATTGCCATCGATCACTTATAGCTTGTTTAATGAAGTACTCCCTCCCTCCAGCTAATATGTTATGTTTGATTTTTTGACTCAATTTTATTTTAAGTATATATTTGGGAAAAAATAGTCGTATGATCATGTAGTTTTAGAATATATATTTTACATATTTTTTCATTGTACATATTTTGAAATATTAACGATTGAAAATGTACATTATATTGGATTGTGTGCAGAAGTCAAATAAGACAAGTTAAATGAGAAAAATGGAGTAGTAAATTAGGTCTATACGAATACATACCCTAACGAAACAGTCGTGGAAATGCAGGCGGATGAGGCTAGCAGCAGTTCCAACCTTGGCAGATATAGCTCTGGAAACGACCTGCTTGACAATGGTCTCAGCCTGTGGGCATGTGTTGGCATAGAATCCCACTGTCAAGGTAGTTTGAGCAATGGCGGCAGTGGAGCACAAGAGCAGCAACAATGCAATGAGAGGTGCAACGAATTTGGGAAGCAGCAGCCTGCAGGAATTCATTTTGTTATGGAAACAAATTAAGGGGATTGTTTGATGATATTATACTAATGGATGGATGGATTATATAATTGGTAGAATATAATGTGGATGATTTGGTGAATGATATGATGAAAGGGGAATGAGGGGGGTAGGGTATTTATAGTAGTGGCAAAGATCCTTAGAATCGTCAGAGGTGGTAATAACTGGTGAGGATGGGATATGTAGGTTGCATGTTGACATTGCATGGTTAATTAATAATTTAATGGTGGAAGGAGGGTATGTATATATATATGCTATGCAATTCAATAGGAGGGTTGAATACGCCATGTAATTAAAGTTGACATTGGACATTTTCTTGCTCTAATCAAATAATTAATTAATGCTCTGTCGTCGTCATTATGACTTTTTATAATGCTAATTGTGATGATCATTCGCTATTTACGCGCTCCTAATGAAAGCTTCAAACCCTAGCTAGCTTCTATCGAACAACCTAATCATTGGGTGGTGTGCCTAATTATTTGGTGGTGTACTGGTGTAGTAGTTTTCTATTATTATATTCACATTGGCTTCATTTTTCCTCAATTTAAATTAAATACCGTGCTTATTGTCGAGTCCGTTCATACATCGACCGTGTTTGCAAACATTTCCAATCTTAAATAAAACAATAGATATATTAATATTATATACTCCCTCCGTTTCTAAATAAATGTAATGTTTTAACTTTTTTTACGATTTATTGTAGCACTTTGACTTCTATTTTTGTTATAGTTATACAAAAAAAAATATCAAAATGAAATCTCATTGGATTCGTCTCATCTTGTAGTAAATATCAAATTTTTACAATTTTTACTTGTACCGAATTTGAGTTATTAATAGTTTAAAATGTGCATTAGCATATATGAATGGGAGAAACGTTAAATCGAATTTAAAAATTAAAATGTATTCAATAAAATAAGTTGATCGAATTTCATTCAATTCGATTCGAGTTCTTTTTTTTACAGTGTGAGCTAAATTAAATCGGAACACGCTATACGCTTGTTTGAATAATTATAAAGGAGCTTCGTCAAGCCAAATTAATAAATAGTAATAATGTTTGAATATTGATAAGAATATCATTATTATATCAATTTTAAACATATAGGAAGTTGGATTTGTAAGTAAAAGTTGTGTATGAGAGTATGTTGGAGTATGTGCATGAGTTGTTGGAATCACCGAAATTAAAAGTGTATTCAATTCAGATTTATATGGATTTTTAAAAGTTGGTGGATTTAGAAAGTTTATAGACTCCACGTAGAGTTTTCAGAGTCGATTGATTTTGTATAGACTCCGTGGGGTGTATTCAATCAAGACTCTGTTGGAGTTTTTTGGATTTTTAAAGTTGGGGTGTATTCAATCCAGATTTTAAAAAGTCTTTAAAAATCTAGAGGTATTCAATACAGATTTTAAAAAGTCTTTAAAAATCGAGAGGTATTCAATACAGATTTTAAAAAGTCTTTAAAAATCTAGAGGTATTCAACAGTCTATGGATTTTAATTCTTTATAGATTTTAATGGATTCTCTTAAAAAATATAACTCAACAAAATCTCTCTAAAATCAGCCAGACTCTTCAAGACTCTTCATAGATTCTATATAAATCAGTCAACTCTATGTGGAGTCTATGGACTTTTTAAATCCATCAACTTTTTAAAGTCCATAAAAATCTTATAAACTCTCAATCGAATACACCCCCCTCCATGTAGAGTTTGACTGACTTTTAGAAATCCATGGATTTTTAGAGAGATTTTGTTTAGTTATATTTTTTAAGAGAATCCATTAAAATCTATAAAGATTTAAAATCCATGGAATGTTGAATACACCTAGATTTTTAAAGACTTTTTAAAATCTGTATTGAATACACCTAGATTTTTAAATACTTTTAAAAATCTGTATTGAATACACCTAGATTTTTAAAGACTTTTTAAAATCTAAATTGAATACACCCCAACTTTAAAAGTCCAAAAAAATCCTACAGACTCTACATTGAATACACCCCGTAAATAAAGGTTCACATGTTTAATTAATTAACTAGTATCTCTCTCCCCCTATAATATAGTATTTGCAAAAAGCTAATAAGCATATAAATATGCTCTCCATGGAGTCTTGTCCGGCCATCTTCTTCAACTCTTTAGCAACTTGAATGTGTGTTATCTGTATTTATAATTTTTTTTAGGAGCTATTGAAGGCCTGGAAATGGGTGGTGGGAGCCCATGCCACACAAATTATAAAGGAGAATAAAAGGGAGGGATAAGGGGCCGGCACTTAATAAATAGAACAAAAATAAAATTAATAATTAATTATAATTATATTTAATTATATTTATAATTAATTATAATCATATGTATAAGTGATACACCTTCTGTTGGAAGCCTAGAGAATGTGTGTTCTATGTTAAAAGGGAGGGATAAGGGGAATGTGTGTTCTATGCAGGGTTATTAAGATCTAGATTTAAATCTTAGGATCTTACGATCCTACGATCTCATAAAGCCAAAACGATCAAAGATCTGTATGGGATTCAAATTAGGGTGGGATCTGGATAAGATCTATAGGATCTATACAAGATCTTAAGATCTTTGAACGATCCGATCTCACTCCCTCTTATTTTTCATCTCATTTTTTTTATTTTTCAGTCCTCCATTGTTTTCCAAAATTCAAATCTAGGGATTTTTGTTTGCATCTCATCTTACTCGCATTCCCTTCATCTTCCACTTACAATTCATCTTCTTGTTATTGACGTCACCGTCGATCCCCCTTCTCTTCCTATCGTCGTCCTCGCATCCCCTTCCTCTTTCTACCACCGCCTTTGTCGTAGCATCCCCTTCCAGCACCCCTTGCTGATGGAGATTTTAGTTCTAAACCTCCAGCCCATATGGATGATGATTAATCCAATGAGACAGTGGTTGAGAGTGACGAAAATGGGAAAAATTCTAATGACAAATCCAACCTAGCTCAAGCATCATGTCTTAAATGCTCAATTATTATCTTTTTTTGCTAGACAAATTATTATTTATTGATATTGGTTATTGTAATTTGCTAATATACAATATGAATATTTTTTTGTCCTAATTTCGTAGGATCTTAGGATCTGAATACGATCCTACGATCCCGATCTTGCAAATGGAAAAACGATACTACATAAGATCTAGATTTTGATAACCTTGGTTCTATGTTAAAAGGGAGGGATAAGGGGCCGGCGCCGGTGGAGATCAAACCTCTAACCTCCTGTTGGAAGCCTAGAGACGTAATCACTTGGGCTAAGTCCACATCCCTATCTGTATTTATAATTAGTTATATGTATCGGAGTTTTTGACTTTTCATCCTGGCGTGGGAGCCAAATCTACAGCATTAAGTATCCCATCAGGACCACACTCTAGGACCCGGGCAAGGAAATTCATGGACCGGATTGCAAGCCTTCTCAAGACTGAGGAATTCCAAGAAGAAATCAATAGAGAAGAAGGCCACAATCCGAAAGCATTGATCATGATCCAGCTCAATGAGACGGAGGGATTCCAACCATGGAATCCCCAATTTTGAAGCAGTAAGCCATCACCGTCGCCGGAGATTGGCCGGAACCACCGCCGGACATCGGGCAATTTTCGAACAAGTCGGAAGATGGTCGGACATAATAATATTTTGTAATATTTTGTAATAGTGTAGAAAATATGAAGACATGAAAATTGGCTAAGGCATTGAAGCCAATTCGAATTGGCCAATTCGAAATAGCCAATTCGAATTAATTCGAATTGGCCTAATTCGAATTACCCCCTTCCATGCCTTAGGAAATTTTTCCCTGCTCAATTCGAAATATTCCAATTCGATCTAGTGTGTGTAGTTCGAACTATCACACATAATTCGAATTACTCCCTGAATTCGAATTGCCATAGTTCGAATTGAGCCCTCTTCCAGTTTTTGTCTGAGGTTCCCAATTCGAATTATTTGAGCTAATTCGGTCTAGACCGAACCCGCCCATTAATTCGAATTGAGGGCCCCCTTTTTTCGAATTGGCCTATTTCGAATTAAGGCCTCTCAATTCGAATTGTCCTATTTCGAATTGGTCCCCTTAATTCGAATTGACCTCCCTTAATTCGAATTGGACCCCCTTTTGATGTATTTCCCTTTTCCTTTATTTTCCAAGGGGCTTGGCCTATATATATGTGCTCCCCCTTCACTTGTAAGACATCTTTTGCTTGAATGAAATATAATCTTTCTCTTTCAAAAGATCAAACCCGAGAGTTACCCCCTCTCACACACCTTTGTATGTTTGTTGGGAAACATTCATCATCTTGGGTTGAAGCATCCATTGTGATTACACAAACCAAGGCTTGAGTTGAAGGATTGGGTTGAGGTCAAGGTTTCGAACACCTTGGTTGCTTCCCCCGACGACTCTTGTTGTGGTTTAGCTTCCTTATCCCTTCTACTTTGTATTTGAGTACATCTTCTTCCATCTATCATCTTCTTAATCTTCCGCTAATCAATCCATAATCCCTCTTAAACAAGTTATCTAACCAAGAGATCCATGGCATCCTAATTTCATTTGGTATCAGAGCTCACTTGGTTCTACTTGTTATAAACCTGAAAATCTCAAAAATATATGTTCTAAGTGTTATTTTGTTTGTTTTCCTCAAAAATCTGAAAACCCTAAAATATATTTTGTGTTCGGTTTTGTTGTTCTCTTGCTCTAGTATTATTGTTTCTTGTTCATGTGTTAGATCTTGGTTCCTTGTGATTTTGTGATCACCACCGAATCCATTCTGTTTCTCTAAACTCATATATTTTCCCATGTGTGTTATGTGTGCATGATATCTTGTTCAACAAATTATTCTTGCATATTTTGAAGCACAACAGTGGGTTATTTTGGGTTTGGGGTGTGAGATTGTTTGTTGTGTGTTCTTGGTGTGTTCATCTGGATATTAGGTGTTCTTCCCAATCTCCATATTGTTCTTCCCAAGATTGTAATAGGTAGGATATTATGAGGATTGGGTAGGATTTGTTGTTTGCAAGAAAAAGGCTATGTAATAGAGGCACTCATTAATGTGTCCAATCATTTGCCATGAATAGGGCAATTTGATTTTGTTATGATGTCTTGCATTTAATGCACAAGATTTGGTGTGTAAAAATTCGGCTATAAGGTGTGGGCAAGCCAACAACTATCCGAAAAAGGAGGACGAAAAGTCAACAATTGTGAACTGCAAGATTTAAAATCAATTCGGTCTAAGCTCAAATTCGGTCTAAACCGAATCCACCCTTAGAGACCGAATTGACCTCCAGAAGAAAGAAGCAGCAACAAGTTTCCACCACCAATTCGGTCTAAGAGTACAATTCGGTTAAAACCCATAGACCGAATTGCCTCCATTAAACCGAATTGCCCTCCTGCTGAAGAAATCACCAAGGCTCCACATCCAATTCGATCTATAGTGCCAATTCGGTCTTTTCCCCATAAACTGAATTGCCTCTAAACCGAATTGCCAAGAGAATTTCGCACCAAGGAGATCACGCCATCAATTCGGTCTGTGCACTATTTCGCATCCCCTCTATAGACCGAATCGACTGAAGGTTTTGATATTTCTAAGTGTTGGAAATTTTCTTATTCCTTCACTTGTAATATTTTTCTATTTTCTTGAGTGGAATACAATAAGGTGAATATCGGACTGACACGTACGTGAAACCCTAGCCCAAGAAGCCAATTGAGTAAATTTTACAATAAAGTGGATATTGGACTGGCACCTCGTGAAACCTAGCCCGAGAAGTCATTTGAGTATTCTGGGTATTTTCCGAGTGTTTGTGAGATTTTATTTCACACGTCTATATTGGGACCCATACACTGTTGCTGTGATAATTGCTCGCATAAGGTGTTGAACATAATTGTCTGCATTGCATGATACATAATTCCGCCTTATAAATTTGAATCGAGTCAGGCAGTTACCTTTGTTCCGTGTACCGCGTGTCCCATATATCTGACCTCACTCACCGGATACTTGGGCATTTGTTTGTGATCACTGTGAACTGCAACTGATACCAGGGTGTGAATCAACCCAGCATTCTGTCATCGGGTTGTGAGCAAACTGAGCGAATTTCCGAGTGATCCAGATAAATTCCCTATATAATATTTTCATCTTCTTTTGCTTACTTAATTTCATTTTCTTATCAGATATTGCTTAATATTTTTCTATCTAGCTTTGATCATGGCAGGTTCAGGACAACCTTCTAACCAAGATCTGATGGACATATTGTTGAAAATGACTGGTCATTTTGACAATGTGGAACAACGAATGGACAGTGTGGACCAAAGGATGGAAGATTTAAATCAACGGGTTGATACCTTTAAGGACGACATGGCCATGCATGGCAAGGCCGTTGAGTCCGAAGTAATGAGGCGATTGGAACTTAAAATACAGGAAGTGTTCGACAAGCAGACTCCCCGGGCCACTCCTCAAGCAACTCCACCATCTACGTCTGGAACCCCTCACAGCCATCACAGTGGGCCACAGGGTGTTCAAACACATGAAATGGAGGATGCTGAAGCTGAGCTCGAGGCCCAGCAACGAGGACCACGACGAGTTGGCCGGAACAATCCTGTGCCCCAGACACCCGCGAATCTCCAACCTCCACGCGTTCCTGTTCCACCCAGGCCAGTTAGGCATCAACAACACGAGTCTGAATCAGACCACGATGGGGAGGTGTACCACCGGAACCCCCGCCGAAATAACAGATACGACGAGCCCGACAGAGACTTGAAGGGGATCAAGTTCGACATTCCCCCATTCAAGGGAACATCCAATCCGAAAGAATTCCTTGAATGGAAGCATTCAATGGAGCTCATTTTCCACTGCCATAACTACGCAGATATCAAGAAGGTCAATGTGGTTGTCTGTGCCTTTAAAGACTACGCGTTGGTATGGTGGCAGAAGGTGACACATGACATTAACCGGAAGGGCTATGATCCCATTCAGACGTAAGACACTCTCACCAGGACTATGGAGAACCGGTTTGTTCCATCTCACTACCAACAGGACCTATATGATAAACTTGCTTTCATTGTTCAAGGGAACAGGTCGGTAGAAGAGTATTTCAAAGAGATGGAAACTCTCTTACTAAAAGCCGGAGTGATCGAAGACGAAGGCATCACAAAGTCTAGATTTCTCAAAGGACTCCGCATCGAGATCCGGAAGGAGGCGAGGCTTCGACCATATGACACTCTGTCTGATTTGGTGGAGCTAGCCATGAAGCTTGAAACCGATGATCGACCTCGAGTGCAGAAATACCGACAGGATTCCGGATCCAGTTCACCGAAACCTTGGAATCAGAAGACATTCATCCCAAGGGACGGAAAACCAAAACCGAAGGGTTTCGAAATGACCAAGGAGTTTAAGACCTACCGTCCGGAAGGTCCTAAACCTGCGATCATCGAGAGACCTAAATTTGAAAGGGACCGGAAAAGGGAGGTTACGTGCTTCAAATGCGGACGAAAGGGTCATTACTCGCCCGAGTGCCCTTTCACCAAAAGAGCTGCACTCTTGGAAGACGGATCTTGGAGAATCATAGACTCAGATGATGAACAATCTCCACAAGCTGAGAGAGAAGAAAATGTGGACTCCAATGACAGTGAAGAATTTTATGCGGCCGAGGAAACAGTTGAGGATGACTGCACCTTGACCAATTTGGTGGCCATGCGGACCCTCAGTGCTGAACGATCAGAGGAAAAACCTCGCGCTGATGAACAAAGGGAGAATCTATTTTACTGTCATTGTGATTTAAAGGGCAATGTTGCTTCTGTAATTGTTGACAATGGTAGTTGCACTAATGCTGTGAGTGCCTATGTTGTTCGCAGGTTAGGCATTCCAACTGAAGAACATCCGAGTCCCTACCACCTCCATTGGATGAATGACAATAGCGACCTGAGAGTCCACCGACGAGCCAAGATTCCTATTAAGATTGGGTCCTATTATGAAACTGTCATTTGTGACGTCATCCCCATGACTGCCTGCCACATTTTATTGGGCCGACCGTGGTTGTATGATCGCGATGTCAAATACAAGGTTCGTGCCAATTGTTTATCTTTTATTTTTAAACAAAAGAAAATAAATGTCAAGCCACTGTCTGTAAAAATGGTTTGAGCAAATCAAGAAATTCTGCGTGCTAACATGAAGAAGGACGAGGCAGAACGAAAATTGAAGGACAAAGGAAAGACCCTCTGCATCGAGAGCACCTCTGCCAGTCATTGCCTGCTGACGACTCGAACCAATTTTGAGCAAACAATGCGCGCACCGACCTCAACAGGTTACTGTTTCCTTGCTTACGCAAAACCTGTTGATGATATTTACAGAACTTGCACTGCTGCGCTTGATATTCCTATCGACTTTTCCAGGATGATTGATGAAAATTCTGATATCTTCCCGGATGAAGTTCCTGCTGGTCTTCCACCTTTGCGCGGAATCGAGCACCAGATCGACTTCGTGCCAGGCGCTTCAATTCTGAATCCACCAGCCTACAGGATGAATCCGGAAGAGACTAAGGAAGTGCAGCGACACGTGCAAGAGCTGGTGAACAAGGGATGGGTCCGAGAAAGCCTATCACCTTGTGTCGTGCCTGTCTTATTGGTCCCCAAGAAGGACGGAACGTGGCGCATGTGTGTCGACTGCCACGCTGTCAATGCAATTACTATCAAGTACCGGCACCCCATTCCCCGTTTGGACGACATGCTTGACGAGCTGGGTCAAGCCAGCGTATTTTCCAAAATTGATCTGCGAAGTGGTTATCATCAAATCCGGGTGCAACCGGGAGATGAATGGAAGACGGCGTTCAAGACCAAATTCGGACTATATGAATGGCTGGTCATGCCATTTGGACTGACAAACGCGCCTTCAACATTCATGCGGCTGATGAATGAGACCCTTCGGCCATTTATTAATAAATTTGTAGTTGTATATTTTGATGACATTTTAGTGTATAGTTCTAGTGAGTCTGATCACCTTTCCCATGTTCAACAGGTATTGAACAGGTTATGGGAAGTTCGGTTATATGCTAACAAAGAGAAGTGCACCTTCCATGCAACCGAACTCTCGTTCCTTGGATACATTGTCGGACGTGGAGGTCTTAAGGTCGACGAGACGAAAATAAAAGCGGTCTCAGAATGGAAACCACCCACGAGCGTACATGAAGTTCGAAAATTCTTGGGTCTGTGTGGTTTCTTTCGGAGATTCGTCCCCAATTTCAGTCTGATTGCGGCACCCCTGACTTCACTGCTCAAGAAAGGACTTGCTTAAACCTGGGGGCCGCCTGAGCAGAAAAGCTTCGAGGAGCTGAAGAACAGGCTGACCCACGCACCGGTGTTGACCCTGCCTGATTTTGATCTACCATTCGAGGTAGAATGCGATGCGTCGGGCACCGGTATGGGAGCCGTCTTATTACAAAATGGAAAGCCAGTGGCATACCACAGCGAAAAGTTCTCTGGCGCTCAGTTGAATTATTCCACATACGACAAAGAACTCTACGCTGTGGTTCAAGCGTTAAAGACGTGGCAACATTATCTACGGGGCCGTGAGTTCGTCATCCATACGGACCACGAGACCCTTAAGCATATTCGGAATCAAGGCCAACTGGGAAAGAGGCATGCACGCTGGAGCGGATTTATCGAGACTTTCCCGTATGTGCTCCAGTACAAAAAGGGAAAGGAAAATATCGTTGCAGACGGCCTATCCCGAAGGGCAGCCTTGGCGGCCATTGCCACCACACATCTGATTGGCTTCGAGCACATCAAGGATCAATATGCCACTGATCCTGACTTCAAAGATTTTTGGACAGAAACCGAAAAGCATGGGTTCAAGGAGTTTTCAAGACTGGATGGATTTCTGTATTACGAGAACCGGCTGTGCATTCCTAAGGGATCCGTTCGGGAGTTGCTGATCAAAGAAGTTCACAGCGGAGACCTTATGGGACATTTCGAGAGGACTGCCACTTTTGGTATTTTAAGTGAACGATTTTACTGGCCGGGAATGAGGAAAGAAGTGGACGATCTGATCTCCAAGTGCATCGTCTGTCTGAAGGCGAAGTCCACTTCCAAGCCACACGGGTTATATATGCCTCTACCAATTCCCGAGGGACCATGGATTGATCTTTCTATGGACTTCGTGCTAGGACTACCACGGACTGCTAGGAACAAAGATTCAATATTTGTAGTGGTAGATCGCTTCAGCAAGATGGCTCATTTTATCCCTTGCACGAAGACCAACGACGCCCACCACATTGCCAAATTATTCTTCAAGGAAGTGGTGCGTCTCCATGGGATCCCAAAGACGATTGTGTCGGACAGAGACACAAAGTTTGTCAGCTATTTTTGGAAATCTCTGTGGCATGAGATTGGCACGAAGCTGTTATTCTCCACAGCATATCACCCTCAAACAGACGGGCAGACTGAAGCCGTCAACAGAGTGTTGGGAAATTTGCTGCGGATTATTACTGCTTCAAGCTACAAGAGTTGGGACGAGTGTCTGCCTTACATCGAGTTTGCATACAGTAGAAACGTCCATAGTGCCACTAACATGTCACCGTTCGAAACTGTCTATGGTTTCAATCCACTAACCCCTGTTGATTTGCTGCCATTGCCCCGCAATGAGCATTTTAATGTTAATGGCAGGGACAGGGCTCGGGCGATACAGGAACTTCATCGGAACGTCCAAGAGAGCCTCAAGAGGGTCGCGGAGACATATGCGAAATATGCCAACAGAGGACGGAAGAAGATGCTGTTAAAGCCCGGGGGTTGGGTTTGGCTCCATATGCGCAAGGAGAGGTTTCCATTGAAACGGCGTGATAAACTTTCCCCGCGGGGAGACGGTCCATTCAGAGTGCTGGAAAAGATCAATGACAACGCCTACAGGTTAGAATTGCCTCCTGAGTATGGAATTAATGCTACTTTTAATGTTGTAGATCTCGCCCTCTACGAGGAAGACGGTGAAGAGCTTGTTCGGTTGATGGCTCAACCTTCTCAAGGGGGAGGGGATGGCGTGGGAGCCAAATCTACAGCATTAAGTATCCCATCAGGACCACACTCCAGGACCCGGGCAAGGAAATTCATGGACCGGATTGCAAGCCTTCTCAAGACTGAGGAATTCCAAGAAGAAATCAATAGAGAAGAAGGCCACAATCCGAAAGCATTGATCATGATCCAGCTCGATGAGACCGGAGGGATTCCAACCATGGAATCCCCAATTTTGAAGCAGTAAGCCATCACCGTCGCCGGAGATTGGCCGGAACCACCGCCAGACATCGGGCAATTTTCGGACAAGTCGGAAGATGGTCGGACATAATAATATTTTGTAATATTTTGTAATAGTGTAGAAAATAAGAAGACATGAAAATTGGCTAAGGCATTGAAGCCAATTCGAATTGGCCAATTCGAACTAATTCGAATTACCCCCTTCCATGCCTTAGGAAATTTTTCCTTGCTCAATTCGAAATATTCCAATTCGATCTAGTGTGTGTGTAGTTCGAACTATCACACATAATTCGAATTACTCCCTGAATTCGAATTGCCATAGTTCGAATTGAGCCCTCTTCCAGTTTTTGTCTGAGGTTCCCATTTCGAATTATTTGAGCTAATTCGGTCTAGACCGAACCCGCCCATTAATTCGAATTGAGGGCCCCCTTTTTTCGAATTGGCCTATTTCGAATTAAGGCCTCTCAATTCGAATTGTCCTATTTCGAATTGGTCCCCTTAATTCGAATTGACCTCCCTTAATTCGAATTGGACCCCCTTTTGATGTATTTCCCTTTTCCTTTATTTTCCAAGGGGCTTGGCCTATATATATGTGCTCCCCTTCACTTGTATGACATTTTTTGCTTGAATGAAATATAATCTTTCTCTTCAAAAGATCAAACCCGAGAGTTACCCCCTCTCACACACCTTTGTATGTTTGTTGGGAAACATTCATCATCTTGGGTTGAAGCATCCATTGTGATTACACAAACCAAGGCTTGAGTTGAAGGATTGGGTTGAGGTCAAGGTTTCGAACACCTTGGTTGCTTCCCCCGACGGCTCTTGTTGTGGTTTAGCTTCCTTATCCCTTCTACTTTGTATTTGAGTACATCTTCTTCCATCTATCATCTTCTTAATCTTCCGCTAATCACTCCATAATCCCTCTTAAACAAGTTAGTAACCAAGAGATCCATGGCACATCCACTTTTGTTCAAGTGTCTAACTCTCCCTTCCATCCACTTGTATTAATTTCAGGATACACCTTGCTAGAAACTCATTACATATATTTTACATCTCTTTTTAATTGTCAATTGTGGTTTAGATGTATCAGAGGAGTAATTAATAAGTAATAGGATTAAATTGCATCAAATTTATAATCGCATATAGGATGCAGTCAACACGTCTTCCTGGATTATAAATGCACCGATATTTCTTCCTGCCTTTCCTCAAACTTCCTTGTTTCTTAATGTTTATTTTTTTAAAATTATTCACTGACACTCATGTGTTGTAGTTCAAAACATACAAATTACAAAGTGGATAAAGGGGAATGATAGAGGTCCAGGTGGGAATCGGACCCCCAACTATAAAGTTGGAAGTCATGACACACGACCACTAGGCCAAGTCCATATTCACGTTTCTTTCTCAAATTGATTATTTTTGGGGATTTTTTTATTTAAGTTTATTGTAATTATATAAAAAAATATATAATTAAGTGAACTGTTAAATTCACTTAATCATATGGTTTTATGGTTTTAATAATTTATAATTCTTACTTATATTTATATACAAATATAATTTAAATTATTAATCAAAAAATAGTTATTGATATGAGTTCTCAGCACATTTATAAAAAACCAAGTATATATATCACTACAATACAATATTTTTTTTTAAATATTGATACCTATATGTCGCAACACAATGTTAAGTTAATAAAATATATATAATCATCATATTAAAAGTTAACTTCATTTGAGGTGACACTATATGTGCACCAATTAGATCTAATATGGAGTAGTATTTTGTTTTCTCTTTTTATAAATAGTTTTACTAATAACTTTACTTTAATGTTATATGCATATATATTTGGGTATATATATATCAACATCAAATACAAAAATAAATTAAATTAAGAAAAATATAGCGGGGAGGATAATGTGTACATATATCACTACATGCAGCACGTTGACATCATTTTAAAATATACTTCTACTATATTGTAGCAGCATTTCTTTTATATAAAGAACAGTAAACATGAGTTTGACCTTACACAAGCATATATTTGATGCTTTCTCAAAAGGAAAATATATGTATATAAAGGATAAAATTAAACAGCACTTAACAAAAAGATTAATAAAAAGGTAGTTGGATATATATAATAATAGAATAAGCAAAAAACCAATCCTGATTCTGGCCGGTGCTTATCAATCATTGATGATCATCATCAGTTGACAAAGTGGCAATTCTTTCTGATCTCTCCCTGCGTCCCTGTCATCACATCTATCTTCCCCATTCTCACCATCGCCGCACCGAACTTCCTCGCCCAAATCGGCCCGAACCTAATATTATTCGTCACCAGATTCGTCGTCAGGGGGCTGTCGTACAGCGTCTGATCCGAGCTGAAAAGCCCCTTGTGGTTCCTCAAATTCAGATAATACTGGTTGTCCAATCGGTCGGGCGTCACGACATCGTTGGGTACCTCGCCGTTGGGATCATTCCCGGGCGGCGGGCACTTCCCTTTGAGGAATTCGGCGAATGCCGGGTCCAGGGACGGGTCCTGCGCCACTGTGGCGTTGAAATTGTAAAGCCTGCCGGAGAAGGAAGGGCAGTGGGCGTCCCCAATGGAGTGCGCGCCGGAAAGCGTCACCATCTCGTCCAGCGTCAGCCCCTTGGCCGCGAAGTTGTCCCGAAGCTGGGCGGCGTTGAACGACGGAGGAGGCAGATTCTGCCCTACTTCGGAACTGAGAGACACGCGCCCGTCCCTACGCCCCGACGGCACCGGGTAGCCAATATTGCCAGCTCTCAAGGAACTGTCGCGAGCCGCAAAGGCCAGAATGTCGGCGCAGGACACGGTTCCTGGGCAACTGGCCTCCAGCAAAGCCTTTGCTTCGTCTATCACATCGAACCCTTCCAGGCTGGCATTGATGGGGCTGTCTTTTTCTGCGGTAGGGTTTCCGGCCACCGTATTCAGCAGCACCGAACCATCACACCCCTGTAATTATAAAAAAAAATAATGAAAGGTTAACCTTTTATTAATCATTAATGTAGTACTCCCTCCATCTAACTTAAAATGTCCCGTTTCGTTTTTGCACACAATCCAGTACACTTTTTTTATCGTTAATATCTCAAAATATATTGGACTAAAAATTATGAAAAATATATATTCTAAAACTCTACAATTAGACGAATCTAATAACACCGGACTCGACTATTTTTTTTAAATATATACTTATAATAATATTGAGTCAAAGTTGAACAATGAATAGTATCGAAAAGTAAACATGACACTTCTAGTGAGACGGATGGAGTATTATACTTCCTCCGTCTTATTGAAAACGCTACGCTTAGTCACAACACACATGCCGATACACATTTTTTATTGGTTAAGAACTTAAATTATGTACAACGAAAAGTTATAAAAAGTTGGTTAGACGAATCTACCAAGATCTCACTTGACTATGTTTTTTCTTACATAATTATGATAAAAATTTGAATCAAACGTAAACAATAAATAGTGTCAAATAATGCTCTGTATCAATTCTAATGAGACAGAGGTGGTATACGGTTAATTAATAATTAGGTATATATATATGAATTGAATTAGGTATATGAAATGAGGGAAGGTACTATACCCTAACGAAGCAGTCGTGGAAATGCAGCCTGATGATGTCAGCAGCAGTTCCAGCGTTCCTGGTTATCGCTCGGAAGACGACCTGCCTCACGACAGTCTCAGCCTGTGGGCATGTTCGTGCATAAAATCCCACTCTCAGGCCAGCAGTAGGGGATGATAAGGTTTGAGTAAAAGCAGTACTGGTGCACAAAAGCAGCACCAATGCAATCATCATGAGAGGTGCAGCAAACTTTGAATTCATCGTTTTTTGCGAATTAAGAGAATGTTAAAAAGAAAAAAGGGGATTGATGGATGATGAGATGGAGCAGAATCGGGGGTATTTATAAGTTGATGTTGGCCATGGGATGATGGCCACGGAATATGGGGCTGACTACGCGATTTAGAGTTGAAAATTGGACATTTTCTTCTTGCTCATTTCATTAAATGCATGCTCGCTCTGGCAGTATGACTTTCTAAAACGTACGCTGCTAACTCCTAATTTTGTAATAATCCGACACGGTCCTACTACTTCAAACCTAGCTATTGTATACATGATTGGCAATTGGCATGCAAATTTTCATCCAGCACCTTAATTGGCCGGGTGCTGTAGGCCCATACAACTCTGTAACAAAATTTGACTTCTTTCTATTGGATTATATATTCTATAGTTCAACTTGGTTTTGCCTCGAAAAAGACAGTTTGTGTATAACTAATAGTAATATATAGCATATTATTGAGCTTTTTTTTGTAAATATTTAGACCCATTTGCAAACAATTCCTTTCTCCAATAATATTATATTTATATTGAAAGTTAAAGTCATTTATATAAATTACGTTAATGATATTATATTAAAAAATTATCTTTTAAAAAATTGTATTCTATATTTAGAATTTAATTAGAATAAAACAAGCTGAATTCCAGTTCCAGTTTTTTATTACAATAATTGACCTGCATCCAGACAAGCTAAGTTTGTTTGAATGATAAATGAGAGTTCGTCATCAAGACAATTAGTATTAATATTTTTTGAATCAATTTTGAAGCGTTTAAAACACTATAGTTTTTGAAATATTAAAAATATATTAAAAGATTATAAATACTGAACATTTATTTCACTACAAACGATAAACTCTAAAATCTACCCATTCTTAACTTTTTGTTTTTCAAACTACATATATAACTCTAATACCAAACATTAGGGAATGGGAACTCACCCTATTGGTTAAGCCCCGACTCCCAATGGGCTTGAAACCCCACACAGCTCTTATCCCTCTCCTTTATCCCTTTGTAATTTGTATGGCATGGACTCTCGCTACCCTTTCCTAGCCTGTATAGGCTTTTGATCACCAAAAAATGAATACCAAACATTAACCAAATCTATCTCAATCTAGACTATTTATCACCATGAACTCCAAACTTGATTTATTTCCCAGTTTGTTCCTTGCACTACTAGAAAAAGTTCGAATTTGTTAACAAAAATTGTGGTAGCTAATCAATTTCGATCGCTAAAATTCTAATCAGTGACGAATTTCGGTCGTAGATTCGGTCGCTAACATCTTTGGTGACCGAATTTTACCAATTTTTGTTAGCGACCGAATTTTACCAATTTTTTCGGTCGCTGAAATAGAAAATTCTTGTATGTGATTGGATCGGAGTATGTGATGCGCGTGACATTTTTGGAGTAGTCGCAATTCTGAAATAGAATTGGATAAATGTTCCATCACATGTGTGTAATTAATACATATCCGCGGCCCCCTCTAATTTGAATGCATGAAGATTGAGTTCGTGGGTCACCATATATATATTTATTATTATTATTATATGGTGACTGCCTTTTAATTTACAACTTGAATGTGTACAAGTATATTACATATCTCTCCCAATAAAAGTATATTACATGTGGAGTAGTTGTTGACTTTCAACCCATTTTTGTTCGATTGTCAACTATGTAGCTATATAGCTAGCTAATTTGCGGGATACGCAAAAGTTAATGAATAATTTGTTTGACATTTGACAAGATCAGACAATGGCCAATTATGAGCAGAATATTAAATTGGGTTACGACCCATTACCCAAAATTTCGATTGATTCAAGTATGCAGGGAAGGAATCAAGATTCCTAAATTAAGAGAGGCGTATAAATTTAAATCAGAGAAATGAGAATGAAGCAACTGTTATGTGTCAATAAATCATCTAGTGCATGCCCATGTAAATTATAGCAACTACAAGTGTCAACACTTGTCATTGGATGGATGTATAAGGAGTGACTAATCACCATACACTTACACTATAAATTCTAGTGTAACCTTGTAATGAAGTGAATGAAAAATTAAGGCTAAAACAATACTCCTTTTCTTATCCGTGTCTCTTGTATCCAATATTTAATGTATTCCTCCAACGCACCATACATTATTATTTTAATTTCACAACACGTTATCAGCACGAGTAGCTCTACGGAGATGCTGCCGGAGGAAGTTTCAAATCGATAAAGATTATCGTTGGAGGTAATATTTATTATTTACAATTTCAATTTTATTTCTACAACTAACCTTCCAGAATTGGGGTTTTATCCCTATACCCATAATTTGGGTCAATCGAGCAAAAATGAAATTGGCCTCAATATGCCAAGAAAAATAACATCCCACCGGGATTGAGAAGGGATTCGAATTATTGTCCAATAGTGGTGGAATCAAATGAACGATGGCACGAATCAAATCGTCGTATAAAGAAGAAATGCTGCAAAAACCCCAAAATGGGGTAAAACCGAAAAGAGGGTATATATGAACTTGGTAAAACCGGAGGAATTTTGAAATACCCAAAAGTGGTATAGAAAGGCTATAATGCCTATATATTGAAAAGACTACTGAAAATCCACTAAAATGTGGAAAATTTACGGACACCTCATATTGTCATTTCTTTTACTAGATAAAGCAATGAAGTATTGTTGAAAATTATGAATAGAATGTGGATGATGTATGTAAAAATCCAGGGCATGATTAAGACTATGCCAAAAGGCAAAATATTATTGAAATCGTGATCGACAATTGAATCGGGTTGAGATATAATTGGCAAAATGAAAATATGAACTCCCCGGAATTATAAATAAATTGTCCATATGATGACGAGGCCTTTATAAACCCAATGGAGGTTTAATACCATGAATTAAATTTATTGTTATATCAAAATTCTTTAGACATGTAAATGTCTTTTGGCTAGACATGAGGCTTATTTATATGAATCCTCTAAACGGAAGGAAAAATGAAAAGCCCTAAGGTTGAAATAAATCGTATTGATCACGATGATTGATGTGATAATAAAGTGAAATATGATATCACACACATTGGCTTAAATAAATTCATTGAGCACAATATTAGTGCCAAATGAAATGAAAATTCATGCATTTACTCCCCATTATAATCCCCTTGTGATTTGAATATTCTTTGTGTATATAAATTATACACTCGTGCCTGCCTTCTTGGAAAGATAAATGGATGCCAAAATAAAATGAAGCCAAGGATGATATCTTCCTCATCCACGGTGCAACTATGCACGTTGTATTGAAAAGCAAAAGCTATTATCCCAACTGAAAAAGGAAAAACTCACTGCTAATAAAATCAGTGAAAGTTTAAAAGAACTCTAGAAGAGTCATTGTACATCTCCTGAAGGAGAAGAAAAATTGTGCTTGAATATGCACTATTCTCGAGAAAATCTCGAAAGAGCTTACTAAGCTTCAGTGATATTCGGAAAAAATCATCACTATAAAATACAGAATGGGGCAATAACATTATTTCTTGATTACTCAGATTATGATGCAAAGAAATTAAAAGAAAATTGCATCAATATCCTCTGGCATATACCATACAAATTAAAGCTGAGTACCGTTGAAATATATCATGTGGTAGACCTGAAGTCTACTCATAATTTTCTTACTTGGCACGATCGCCTTGGGCATCCTCCTAAGAGCATCATGCTAGGGTGAATTATTGGAAATTCAAATTCAAATGAATCTATATGCGTTGCTTATAATTAAATTGTGAGCACAATGACATCCAATAAAGAAAATAAGATTGGATAGTGTCATTGAATTTTAATCGCGTGCAAGCCAGGCCTGGCCAAAATATATACCAAAATAAGTAATAATTAAATTGCACGCAGAGTTGATAAGGTCAAAGTTACCTACATCATTTCGGGGACATGCTATGTAGCAACGCTTATGAAAATCACCATTGACATTAACTCTCTCTCCCTAACATTGACATAAGCCCAATGTTTAGTAAATTAAAGTATATTTGGGTGTGCGATATAAGTCCCCCATTATGCCACCCTAATTGGGCTCCCAATGACGATTGGGTATACATATGTCGGATATAAATCACCATTAATAAATTATATTTGGTACCAAAGTATGGTGATTTTATATATGGTTTGCAGATTATTATTTTCCGACATTAGGGGGAGATATGGATCAACCGAAAATATATTATTGTGACTGAAAAAACTATATTGCGTAAATTGCAAACCAAGCGTATCATATCGGCATTACCCAAGGAAAACTTGTTGCCCTAGTAAAATAATTGTGGCACAAGATAATCACTTGGTTCCGATTATGTACTAAATGGACCAATTACAAACGTGAAAAATGAATATTTTGCACGTTTGAAGTACGGTAAATCATCTGGTTCCAACTACAAAATCCTCGAGGTTTATAAATTTTAGAAAGTGACGAAATGTTGAAACAAGCTCCACAAAAGAGCAAATAGCTCCAAAAGAGCATGGCCCTTACCTTAAAAATAATGAGATCTCAATCAATCGTCACAAGCAAATATATTTGGAACCCATATTGCAAACCTAAATCGGTTGATGAATGTCGGAAAAATAAAATCTTGGCTCTATGTGCAATCTGAATGTATGTTATTTACTAGCCTCAGTGAAAGCCTAACAAAAGAAGGCTACATAAATGGCATTGAGATTGAAAGATATAATTTACTATCTTCAAAGGACAATAGACTTGGATTTATTATATACAATTCTTCATATGATATAAAAATAAATTACAGTATCGCCCGGAAGATAAATATCCCCCAAATTATCCGTTATGAAGCTAATATGCACTACTGAAAGCGGAAAAAGCACAATGAATTTGAGATCTATGATTTGGTAAAACCAAATTCTGCCTTGGTTTGCAAATTGGATGCATCCACTACCTAAAAATGTGTTAAACAATTCCCAATGCAAAAGGGATATCCGCTAAATGGTTAATGCTCGGCCAAGCTCATGAATCGATAAAGGATCTATTTAAATCAAAATCATAAAATAAAGAAATATTTTGTCCAAAAGGACTATATCTTAGTGGATTTATTACCAAGGCATTGCTGATAGCAACTTTTGTGAAATTACAAAAGTAAATCGACATGCATCGGCTCGAAGGAAGATCTCACATGAAATTCAATTCAGGGGGAGAAACACCCAAAGATCTCAAATGAAGTCGAAATCAGGGGGAGAATTCAACACAAGAATACTGTACTCTTTTTCCTTCACTAGGATTTTTTCCCACAGGGTTTTTTCCTAGTAAGGTTTTAACGAGGCATATTCTTTGTGTGATGGACATGCAAGGGGGAGTGTTATGTGTCAATAAATCATCTAGTGCATGCCCATGTAAATTATAGCAACTACAAGTGTCAACACTTGTCATTGGATGGATGTATAAGGAGTGACTAATCACCATACACTTACACTATAAATTCTAGTGTAACCTTGTAATGAAGTGAATGAAAAATTAAGGCTAAAACAATACTCCTTTTCTTATCCGTGTCTCTTGTATCCAATATTTAATGTATTCCTCCAACGCACCATACATTATTATTTTAATTTCACAACAGCAACTTACTTTAGCACATTAGCAAAGGGCAAACTCTAAAAAAGAAAATGCAAGAAAAAAGCGAAGGAAATAGGTATGAAGGAAAACAATTATGTATAAAAAATTATTTAATTAGAATCCAGAAAATTACCCCATTCGTCTCATTTAACCTGTCTTGTTTAATTTCTGCACACAATCCAATGCACATTCTCAACCGCTAATATCTCAAAATATGTTCAACAAAAATTATGTAAAATATATATTCTAAAACTATAAGATTTTACGATTCTACCAAGCCCCAACTCGACTATTTTTTTCAAATATATATTTGCAATAACGTTGAGTCAAAGTTAAACAATGAACAGTGCCAAAAAAATAAAACCAGACAACTAAAGTGGGACGGAGGGAGTAGTAAATAGTGATTTTTTTAAGGGCGCACGCACCTAATTGACTAAATAAGAGATTGGATATGGTACTATATATCAAACAATTATTAGTATATCAAGACAATTGATTTGAGCTGCATGATGTGTTTTTAATTTTAATCATTAGGATTAATTAGTTATAAGGATAAATTAGTAGTTACACACATTTCACATATTACAAAAAGGTTTTTAAAATGGCGGACTACCAAATAAATAGGGAATCAGAGATAAAGGAAGGGGGATCATTAAGTGATAAGATTATACTTCCTCCGTATTTATATATGTTAATATTTTCATAGTAAACACTATTCATTGAATAATATTGATTCAATGTTTTTACAC
The DNA here is from genome assembly GCA_030278955.1 of Hygrophila difformis. Lineage (NCBI taxonomy): Eukaryota > Viridiplantae > Streptophyta > Magnoliopsida > Lamiales > Acanthaceae > Hygrophila > Hygrophila difformis. The sequence goes on from JAOANR010000015.1 coordinate 35,889,785, forward strand.
AATTACATAGATAAAACATAGTCAATAGAGATCTTCTTAGATTCGTCTAATCACGTCGTTTTATAATATTGAATTTTTATAATTTTTTTATTCTATAGAATTTGTGATATTACTCTTTAAAAATGTGTATTGGATTGCGTGAAAATAAGGAGTGTTAAAAAATTTTGAATACAGATGGCAGAACTGGGCCACAAAACGGAGTGGCGGCAGGAGCGGTGATTGAGAGGAAGAACACCAATGTGCACAGTGGTGCTAGTCAGGGGAAGCGGTTTGGAAGAGCATGGAAAGAGGTTGGAGGTGGCGGAGTGCATGGTCCAAGAAAGCTATTTGGGGTATTTGTGGGAAACATATCAGTGGGTATTTCGAACAACTTCATTTATAGGGAAATGGATAAGGTGGCGAGAGTTCGGAGCTGGTTTATCCTGGTTAGAAGGTGGCCGGAGAGGGGTTTCAAGTACGATTTCTTTCGGTTCCAGAACAAACCAGAGGCGGAGTTGGCGATGAGTAGATTGAATGGACGTGTGTTAGGTGAAAGAAGACTGAGGGTTTGTTGGGCTGTTCCAAGTAGACGGGGTACGGGAGATGATAGATGTAATAATAGAAGACGGGTGAATGCAGTTAACACTAAAGTGGCCTTAGGGTATCGGAGGCAGGTCAGGTTGACGAATGATAGTAAGGCTGCATGGAGGGATAAACGCACATATACGGAGGTGATTAAAGGGGGTACAGAAAGGTTCGTAAACAAAGGAGACGATGGAGGAGGGTCAGTGGTAAAGCTGGATATTTTTGAAAGGGATACTGAATTATTATCTCGGTCAGCCATAGTGAATTTAAGAAAATTAGATAACCTGATCTCTTTCCAGCAAGGGTTGGTTAGCAAGCACCAAGGATGTGACGAGGTGATTTATGGCGGAGGGCATACGTTGGTGGTGGTGTTTAAGACAGTTGGGGGTAGAAACATTTTTCTTGCGGATCAGAGCGATCGCCATAACATAGGATGGAAAAGACGGGATGCCGGAGTTATCGTTCGCAATCAACTTGTATGGATATACATTTTCGGACTACCTTTACGGTATGGAGTGATCAATGTGGACAGGGAAACGATAGGGAAGAGGAGTCTTGATCGGGCTAGGATGCTGGTGGCTTTAAATGGCAATAAACCTGCCCCATCCCCGATTAGAATTCAGGTCGAACATTCCGAAATGGATGCCCAGATAGTGGCCAACTTCTGCGAAGCGGTGGTGGTTGCGGAGGATTCTCGGGAGGCCATTGAGGTGGATCACCGGAGTAAGCAGGTGGAGATGGCGATAGCAGGACGGTCATCAGAGCTAATGGGGAGTGGCCGGTCCAGGTTTAATGGGCATGGGGAAGCGGAACGTTTTCCGACAATCGAGAAGGTGTATAGGGAAGCTCAATATTCGAAGGCGACGGCAGTGTCTACTGGTACAATAAATGTGGTGAGTCGGAATATTTATGAGGACGAATGGATGGTAGAGGATCGGCTAGAGGCTCTATCAAGGGAGATGGGCCAAATAGAAGATGGGCTTTTGCAAGGTTGCCAAACCGAGGAGAGGATTGGAAATAGACCAATGGGATTCGGCCAAAATAAGGATTGGGTCAGAGATGGGCTGTTGGGTGGTGGCTCATTAGAGGAGTGGGCTGAGGGCAACAGAGAAAAAGATGATGAAGTGTTGGCCCATCAAGGCTCTTGGACATTGGATGGGAAGACTTTCAACCCAATCCATTACGCAAAGGTGTTAATATTGAAAAGACCTAATACCCATATCCAATATTGAGGTGTTCTTACAGGAGTCGAACAGTTCAATGGAAGAGGGGAGGGTTTTGGTGGTAGAGGAGATGGACGCAGAGGCTCGATTGGTGAATAAGGATGTGAATGTGCCTGAGAAGGGAGCGGAATCACGGAGGGAGGATACTCAGAAAGCCAATGAAGGGCACTCGGTGAAACTAATTGCGAGGGAATTGGTTGGAGAGGAGGTGAGAAATCAAATTAAGGTGGTCGAAGAAACACTGGCAAAAGTTATGATGGGAGGTTTAAGAACTAAGCGGAGGGGGCGACAGAGGGGTTGTAAGAATAAGAATAAATTGAGGAGGGGCGGTATAGTGGCCGGGGTAGCCAGAGAGATAGGGGGGATGGGTTTGCTGAGTTACAATTTTCTACTTTGAGGACGAGGGATGGAGTGAAGCTGGTTGACTGGTCAGAGGCTAAGAAGACGCTAGATCTTGCAATGAAGTTAGGCCTGGGCTGCTTAGTTGGGAGGAGGGAGGCTGAAGAGAGAGTAATGAAGGTAATGGAGAGGAAGCGGTAGGATGGGTTTGGTGTGGAGTTGTTGGGTGTAACGGTAGTTATGATGATTGTTACTTGTAACTTGAGAGGTTTGAATGGGGGGGGGGGGGGGGAGTGGGGGGGTTGGGGGGAGGGAGGGGTTGAGGCGTAGGGCTTTGATGCGTTTCTGTAAAAGGGTGAGGCCAACAATAGCGTGACTTCAAGAGACAAAAATGGGAGATATTGGCGAGCGTCTGGTTCGTAGGTTATGGGGGTCAAGGGGGTGCGAATAATTCTTTCAACCTGCGGTAGGCAATGTCAGCGGGCTGTTGGTCGTGTGGGGAGCAGGCAGCGGACACTTAGTTACTATAGAAAAGATGCACAATTACATTTGGTTAAAGGGAAGTTTAAATAAATTGAGGGGGGTGGTGAACATCTTATGCGTTCATGCACCGAATGATCGGAGAGAGCGGACTGAACTGTGGAACCAATTAGTTCTAAAATGTAACACTTCAAATGTGGAACTATGGTCTCTAACCGGGGATTTCAATGCAGTGTCGGTGGAGGGGGAAAGGATTGGTGCAGTCGACTACATTCGTTCTACTAGGGAATTTAGAGAGTTTATTGATCGACTGGGGGTGGTGGATCTTCCGATGGAAGGGGGATGCTTTACCTGGTCGGGCGGGGGGGCGGGAGAGTGTTTAGTAGACTGGATAGATTTTTGTTATCTCCGGGTTGGTTGTGTTTAGATGGGGCAGTTATTTAAAGGAGGGGGGAGTCGGTACTTTCAGATCATCATCCAGTCCTGTTGGAATTTGGGGAAAAGTCGTGGGGGCTGAAGCCTTTTCGGTTCTTCAATTATTGGCTGGATGAGAGAGGTTTTTCGGATATAGTGAGGAGGGTGTGGGGGGCATCTGATCAAGTGAGGAGTTGTAGAGTGTTATGTAAATTAAAAGAGCTTAAGAGAAGTATAAAGGAATGGGAGGGCTATGGAGCATCTGACTTGGAGAAGCGTTTTGACACAACTGTTCAATGATGTAGGCGAGATGGAAATGAAGATACAGGGGCCTGGAGCGTCTGAGGAGGACAGGTCAGAGTGGATAGAAAAAAAATGTAGAGCTTAAGAAGGCGTTGCTTGCCAAGGAACGAAGGTGGTTTCAAAAGTCTCGGGTTCGATGGCTTAAGGAAGGCGATCTTAATACCAGCTTTTTCCATGCTGTGACAGCCAGAACAGACGTCGTAACTGTATCAGTGCTATAAAGTTGAACGGGGAAATATTTGAGGAGCCAAGGGACATCAAGGAGTTGGCCGTTAAGCATTTCAGGGCTATTTTTGAAAGGAAGCAGGTGGAGATTTTTTCTTTTGAGAATATAGGGTTACTGAAGATTGACGGGGAAGAGAGAGGTTGGTCAGCTAGGGAATTTTTGGAGGAAGAGGTGAAAGAGGCACTGTGGAGTTACGACGGAAATAAAGCCCCGAGCCCGAATGGATACACTATGGGATTCTTTAAAAAATTCTGGGAAGTGGTCAAAGGGGATGTAATGGCGGTGTTTAAGGGATTGGAAGAGGGAGGCCCGTTGCCTAAGGAGTTGGGGAGCTCGTTCATCTCACTAAACCCAAAGGTAGATAATCCCATGGAGTTCGGTGATTTGAGGAAGAGGTGAAAGAGGCACTGTGGAGTTACGACCGAAATAAAGCCCCGAGCCCGAATGGATACACTATGGGATTCTTTAAAAAATTCTGGGAAGTGGTCAAAGGGGATGTAATGGCGGTGTTTAAGGGATTGGAAGAGAGAGGCCCGTTGCCTAAGGAGTTGGGGAGCTCGTTCATCTCACTAATCCCAAAGGTAGATAATCCCATGGAGTTCGGTGATTTTAGGCCAATCTCATTAGTTGGCAACGTGTATAGAGGTGTCAAGGCGGGCTGGCGGGGCGACACGGGCCAAACCCACTCCAGCCCACCATTTCGTGGGCTTAGACGGGTTGGGCCCACGGCGGGGCGGGTTGGAATTATCTCAGCCCAGACCAACCCACCGGCGGATTGCGGGCCAGGTGGGCTAGCCCGCGGTTTTTTATCTAATTAATAAATTAATTTTTAATTATATAATAAATTATGTAATGTTGTTATTTATACAAAATTAAATATATTATCTAATTTTAAGATTAAATATATTTTTAATAAAATCTAAAATGATATAGTTTTAATTTTGTATTCTTTTTTATTAGTTAAAAAAGTAATGTTAAGTAGCTCAAATCATATAAAGTGAGCTTTAAAATTATTTTAATTTAATTTAGTTAATATAATTCAATTTATAATTTTTTAATAGTATTTTATAAAAAAAATATAAATTTATTAAATTATATAAATAATATCAAATTAATATTATATGATTTCAAATAATATTCAACTAACCAATATTCTTACAAATACATATGTTATTTAGATTTTCATAACAAATTTAAAAAAAATTAAAATTTTGGTTTAGCCCGCGGGCCAGCCTAAACGACGGCGGGTTCAGGCGGGCTAGCCCATTTAGGCCTGCTTCCAAACAGGCCTTTATTTTTTCAAACCCAACCCACCATTTTGGGAGGCGGGGGCGGGCTGGGCCAACGGGCCAAGCCCATTTTGACAGCTCTAAGCATGTATAAAATTATTGCCAAAACGCTAGCTCTTAGATTGAAGGAAGTCTTGGATAAAATTGTCGGTAGCACTCAAATGGCATTCATTAAAGGGAGGAAGATTTTGGATGGAGTGTTAATTTCGGCTGAAGTTATTCACTCCACCAAGGCTGCTAGCCGAAGTGGGTTTGTTATAAAGTTAGATTTTGAGAAAGCCTACGACAATGTATCGTGGGAGGTATTACTTAGAGTCTTAACAGTGATGGGATTTGAGGAGAACTTGGTTCGTTGGCTGATGGAGTGTGTAAGATCGGCTAAAGCTGTAGTCTTGAATAACAGATCTTCTACAGACATTTTCAAGCTTCATAAGGGGTTAAGGCAAGGTGATCCTCTTTCTCCATATTTGTTCGTGTTGGTAGTGGAGATCTTAAATAAATTAATTAGCAAGGCTGTGGAAATTGGGGAGTACTCAGGGCTGGAGGTGGGAAGTAGCGGCATCAAGGTATCCCATCTACAATATGCCGATGACACGGTTTTGTTTTGCGAAGGCGAAGTGCATCAGATTGTTCTTATCAAAAGGATATTAAGATGTTTTACTCTCACCACGGGGTTAAGGATTAATTATGGAAAGAGTAAACTATATGGGGTTAATTGTTTACAGGAATCAGTGACGGTGGCAGCGGCTATTTTTGGGTGTGGTGTCGGAATTGGCCGATGGAGTACTTGGGGATCTCTATCAGGGGTAGGATCAATGGGACGGCAGTGTGGCAACCGGTGCCAGATAAGGTGGAAAGGAGGCTGGATGGATGGAAAGGAAGAATGTTGTCACAAGCGGGTAGGTTGTGTTTGATCAAGTCGGTGTTAAATAGCCCCCCGGTATATTTTTTGTCTATATTTAATGTTCCGAGATCTGTGGCAGATAGGTTGGAGTTTATTAAAAGACGGTTCTTTTAGAATGAGTGGGAGGGTAAAAGGAAGATGCATATGGTATGTTGGGAGTTGATAAACAGACACATGGAGAACGGCGGTTTGGGGGTCTGGAATATCCAAAGCTTTAACTATGCAATGCTCTTAACATGGCGGTGGAGATTTGGGGTAGAGAAAGGGCTTTGGAAAGAGTTGATCAACGCTAAGTATTACGAAAGGTCTGACCCTTTGATACCGGGGCCTAGAGGGGGTGATACAGTTTGGGGAAATATATGTAAAGGGTGGTCTGGTTATTGTAGAGAGGCTGAAGGTGGCGGATTTATTGTAAAAGTAGGGGATCGGAGGCGGACAAGATTTTGGTTGGACACATGGGTGGAGGGGGATGAGTCGTTGAAGGTGAGATTTCCAAGAATATATGCCTTGGCCATTAACAAGGACGGGAGAATTAATGAGTTGGGGGAATGGTCTGGCTTCGTTTCGAGCTGGAATATTACGTTGAGAAGATCATTGTTCATTAGGAACTAGACATTTGGAACGATTTCTTGCAGGTTATCAACAACCAAACGCTGAACAGGTCCATGGCTGATCAGATTCGATGGATCAAAGAAAGTAACGGATGCTTTTCTACTAAGTCATGCTGGAGACGCCTTGAAGGAGCTGATGATGTGGGAAGGATTTGGTTTTGGAAACGCTTATGGAGGGTCAAATGTCCGATGAAGGTGAAGTTGTTGGCATGGAAAATCTATCACGGGGTAGTCCCAGTTCGAGAGGTGTTAGCTAGCCGTGGCTGTTTTCAAGGTATGGATGCGAGGTGCCCTTGTTGCGGAGTGGAGGTAGAATCGATAAATCATTTATTTTGAAAATGTAATGTGGTGGTTTCATTATGGTATAAAGGAGTAGGTTGGTTTGGTGTGAGTTTGGGGATACCAGGGTGTATTCGTTCACTGATGGAATGGTGGTTTACTGTCAGAATGAGACAATGTGAATGGGAATCGTGGGTGTTGACAGGATTGGCGCTGCTGTGGACTATTTGGAGATGCTGGAATGCCATGGTGTTTAAGGGACAAAACTTTGATACTAGAAGAGCAGAGGATAAAGTGAGGTGGATGGTCAGTTTGTGGTGGAAAGTGGCAAGGCGAGGGGTCGACTCCAATTTGGTTTGTTTAGAAGATACCTTCCCAGGGGTCTGCTCAAGTCGGGTAAGATACCTAGCAAGGGTCCAAGAAGAGGTTTAGTATGGGTTAGGCCTGAAAAAGGGTGGTGGAAGATCAACACGGATGGGTCCTCTTGTGGTAATCCCGGGGCAGCAGGGGTAGGGGGTGTTATCCGGAATGATGATGGTAAAGTGATCTTTATTTTGTCGGATAGTATCGGGTGGGCTGATTCGAGCGATGCAGAGGTTACTGCCATAAGTAGAGTGAGTGCGGCAATTTTGAGAGATCAAGGTTTTCCACTTCCAAAAATTATTTTTGAATGCGACTCTATAAATGTGGTGCGATGGTTGAAGGAGCCGTTTAAAGTTCCATCCAAATTCTGGAGCTTAATGGTACCAATACTTGCAATTTTGCGATTCGGACGGGAGGTAAAGGTTCACCATATTTTAAGGGAATGAAATGAATTGGCAGATTTTTGGACAAGAAAGGGCGGATTGGGTGAGGAAAGGATAGAAGAGTGGTTCTGATGATTGCTGAAGAAGACATGATCGCGCGATTTGCAGCTGTCTGCTGCTTGGCGCGCTCCCGGCGCGTTCCCGCGCGGCGACCGCGCGGCTCCGGCCTGGGCTGGGTCGTGCGAGCCGTTGGGCCATTTCTCCTCTCTTTCGGACTTTTGTCCTTCTACGTTTTCGGGCTCGACTTTTCGGGTCGTTCTCGGGTTACCATTCCTTTCTTAAATTTATTTCGACTCCAATATATTTCATATTCGAATCTTGAATCCATCGAGTTTGAATCCGTCGGCTTGAATTCGTCGTCTTTTGGCTCCCGTGCAATTATTTATCTAATTAAATAATTTCCGACTTCACGGGTTCTCGGAATTAAAATTCTTTTCCTTCTTGAATTTAATTCCAATTCTTTTGGGATTAATCCATGGAATATCTTCGGGCTTCCTTTCTCTCTATCATCCCATTTCGACTTGACCAAAATTTGGGTTCGAATTCTTTGAATTTTTCGGTCACGCCATTTCCGAGCAATAATTTATTGTAATAAATTATTTTCTTCTCGGAAATAAATTTTATTTCGTTTCTTTGGGCGTTTATAAAAACCCTGGGTATTACATAGGGGGTGTTATCCGGAATGATGAGGGTGAAGTGATATTTATTTTGTCGGATAGTATCGGGTGGGCTGATTCGAGCGATGCAGAGGTTACTGCCATAAGTAGAGTGAGTGCGGCAATTATGAGAGATCAAGGTTTTCCACTTCCAAAAATTATTTTTAAATGCGACTCTATAAATGTGGTGCGATGGTTGAAGGAGCCGTTTAAAGTTCCATCCAAATTCTGGAGCTTAATGGTACCAATACTTGCAATTTTGCGATTCGGAGGGGAGGTAAAGGTTCACCATATTTTAAGGGAATGAAATGAATTGGCGGATTTTTGGGCAAGAAAGGGCGGATTGGGTGAGGAAAGGATAGAAGAGTGGTTCTGATGATTGCTGAAGAAGACAGAAATCAACGGATGGTTAGTAGCAGAGGAGGAGTTGTTTGACAGACACGTCCAAGTGAACTTTAATTGTTGCATGTGCTCTTGACTGTGTTTTTCTTGTTGTTTGTAAATCTGCGATTGTCATTTGCAAACAGTCATTTCGAAGTGAACTTTTAATGTGGTTTCATTGTAATGTTCCGTTCCTATGAAATAAAACTTTTTGCCCACAAAAAAAAAAAAAAATCAGCGACATAATTCTATTCATTTAAGCAACGTCATTATATGAAAATCAACATTTTTTTTGGAATTTCTAAAATATTTGTTAGGATATTTTGATTTATTGCACCGAGTAGATAGTTTTCATATAAAAAATGTCAAAATCTGAGTTCATTTGAGAAAGTGAAAGCCTTTTAAAAGAATGACATCACCAATTGTATTCTAGATATATTCCACTGTGTATTGTGCGGGATTATTGTTTGTTCAAATTTGAGTTTAAATAACATATTATTTTTAACAAAATATAAATATGAAAATATATAATTAACACTACAAGAAAAATTTCAATTTAGCACACGAATTTTTTGGTCGAGTGCCTATGGTTAATTAGTAAACCTCCGACGATGGAAAAAAATATCTTCGGTCGGACTTTAGCGATTGAAATGGTGATCGCAAATTTTGGGTTAATTAGTTTTCTCATTATTCCAATTTTTTTTTAGTTAGTGAATTTTCAAATTTTGGGTTAATTAGTTTTCTCATTATTCCAAATTTTTTTTAGTTAGTGAATTTTCGGCAACCACGCTTTACTTTTGGCTAACTCTCGTCACCTCGAATTGTATCCCACCACGTGTGTTGTATATTTGTTCCTCACCAAACACTACAAGAATTTCACGGGTAGGTGACGAAAGGATTTCGTCGCCTTGTTCGTCGCCTAACGCTCTAGGCGACGAGTTCAATAAAATATCATCGTCAAATTCGTTGCATTGCAGCAAATTTCTTGTAATGAAATTTTTTAATGCATAATTGTTGGGGAGAAGGCCCGAACCCGAGTCTACAATAATTCAGTTGCTAGATAATATATTTTTAAAAAAAAATAATAAAAAATGAAAAATAATAAATAGTTAGCGAATGAAAATTTTGGTCGCGAGTTAGCCACTAAACCTTGGTTGCAATTTCGGTCACTAATTTGCGACAAAAAAAATAAATAAATAAATCAATCGCTAAAAACCAGTAATTTTGTTCAGTCGCTATAAATTGATTTTTTCTTGTAGTGTATTGTATAAACATTTTATTAAAATTTATCATAACATATTTTTAAAAGAAAATATTATAAGAACAAAATAAATAAAATTAAAGTAAAAAAACGGATTCTTATAGCTAAATTTATACCGTATTTATTTCCATTTTATATTATTAAATCACTGGTTTTCCAAATATGGTTGTTTTCAGGGTTTTTTTTTTTTTGGGGATATTTTTAAGGGAAAAAAAGCCCAATTAGTCCAATAACTTTCGTCCATTTCCCCATTAGTCCCATAATTGTGCCTTTCACCTAATCGATCCAATAAGTTTCCTAATCCTGGCCAAAACCATCCAAATCGAGATTAATGATTCCACATGCTGACGTGTCCAGAGGATTAAGTGTTTAAACATTATTGACGGGTCCAACGCTGACGTGGCATTCTTAATGTGCCAAATTGGATTTGGGGGGAAAACGTTTTCACCATTCTCCCAACCCTAAAAACCCAATTGCATTCCACCGCCCCCATTTCTCATCTATCATCTCCTTTTGTGAGCGCGGGTAGGGGCAGAGGGCAAAGGTGAGATTCGCTCAAATCCCGTCGAGGCCGGAAGGTAAGCTGCAATGGAGAGCCAATTCCGGAGAAGACAGAAGGTGGAGGTCAGATTCGCACCAGCGCCACATTGTTACTGCAGGGTGAGATCTTTGATGCGCGCAGTGGAGGATCCGGGGAAGACAAGCTACGGAAAAGTCTACTACAGTTGTCAAATGTGTAAGTTCTTCCAATGGGCAATTCCTCGCGAACTTGTGTGGGCACACAACGGTCTCCCCGTTGAACCCCCATATGTGAATAATGAGAGGAGCCAGTCCATGGGTAATAATTTCCCTGACGAGTTGGAGGAAATTGGTGAGGTGTCCTCTCCAATTACACATGCTAAGAACGAGGTGTCCTCTCCAATTACACATGCTAAGAACGAGGTAGCCGAGCTCAGGTTTTGGATGATGTTTTCTGGCTTTCTTCTGGCACTCGTCATATGCTTGTTGATTTTCAAATGAATGCAAATTGGTTGTAGGTTGTTGGCAACAACCTGGGGCCTGTGTTTATTTGTGTAGTTTGAGGTTGGAAGGCATGTGTATTTTGTTGGTTGAAGTGAACATTATGTATTTGGTAGCTTATGTAGTTTGTGTCGTTTGAGATTAAGGAAGACTTGAAGTATGTATTTTGGTGGCTCTGTGGTTTAAGGAATGAATTTGTATTTTGGTGGTTGGATTAATCGAAGTTGTTTTATGTTTTTGGAACCAAATTATGAGTGTTGTGCAGCAAATTGCTACAATCTAATGCATTCCAGTTAGATCACTAATATGTCATACAGAAAGACAGAAAAGATGCACAAAACATTAAAAAATTTACACCATAAATAAGAGAACAAAAGATATCCAACATATGGCACATTGCATTACAATAATTATGGCATTCCAGTTCAAAAGATGCACAAAGCCATAAGTATTACACCATAAAGAAGAGAACAAAAGATTGGCAACATACTGGGATTGTAGCAAAATATGCCAAAAGTATTACACCATAAACAACCTCAAAATAGACATCATCAAATTGTTTTTTGTCAATTACAAGTCAAAATGATGCCACAACCATAGAAGTGGATTAAAAAGGTTCACAATTTCTTCTTGGCACGGTCTTGAGCAGCTTTTTTTAGCAGGTTAGACACATTCATGAACTTCTTGCCATCCTTGATAATAGAGGTTGCAGGTCTGTTTTTGGTTTGTGCTCCATCTACCGAGTCCTTAAATGGGGCAGGGATCACCATTTGAACCGAGGTCTGGGATTGAGGCAATTGAGTGTCAACTTGTGTCATACATTCCACCAATGCTTCTTCAAGCTCTCTGCTATCTTGATCAAACAGCTCGTCATTATGAACTCCTTGCTACAACATACAAAATATTGAATACAAGTAAATTATGCAGTTTTGTGTAAGTAAATACAAAGTGTTGATGGTGTTAGCGGAACTTACATTTCCCTCTTCAGTTGATGGCATGTTAGTAGCAGCCGATTTACACCTCCTCACATTGTGTCCGGCTGTGCCACATTTACCACATTTGACAATGTCTTGTTGCCTTTTCATCTTTGTCCCACCAGGGAGTATTTGTGGCCTTCCAGCCTTCCTTTTCTTCACCTTACTGCTTCCTTCTCCTTGCTCTTTTCTTCTTTCAGTCACTGGCCTACCAAGGCGTTTTTCAGCAGCCACAGGTGGGATAATCTTCACTTGGTTTGTTTTGGGCCACTCCTCAGTTGTGTTGATTGGGATGACAGGTAAGGCATAAGCCTTCTTGTAAGAAGCAACATCATACCATTTATGCACGTACTTCTCAACCGTATACCTCATTTGATTGATGGCAACATATGCATGTATACAAGGCACACCACTTATTTGCCACTTCCTACAGCCACAAATCCCACCATCCAAGTCCACACTATACTGCTCACTTTCAAAGTGTAAAGAATTTACCTAAAAGCAATCAAAATATTACACCAAACAGGGCCTAAACATATAAAACCAGCCTAAACATATAATTAAATTTAAAAAATGAATCACGTATTGAGATTGAAAGCAGCCTTACCTGGAATATGTTGGCATTTGATTTTAGTGGGATATATTCCAGCACCTTGTGATGATAACCATCAAGAATTTGTTGAATCCGCGGGCAAAGCACATCCTTCCATCTCTTTGACTTGTCAGCCATGTCTCTATTCCTTTGGAACCGAGACATCAAATAAATGTGCAACTCTTGCAACATTGACAACAATGGTTTTCTCCTTAAACCAACAATGTTTGAGTTGAAGTTCTCACAAGCATTGTTGGTGAGTATGTCACACTTAGGGTTGGTGCTAAAGAAAGCTCTACACCACTGAGATGGAGTGTAATACCCCAAATTTTTATCATCGTCCAAAGGAATAAAATTTATTCCGATCAATGTCGAAATATATCCGAGAAGAAGAAAATAATTTATCACAATAAATTATTGCTCGGAAATAAAACGCCGATAGATTTAAATTCAAAATGGAATAAAAGAGGGAAAGGAAGCCCGAAGACATTCCATGAATTCAGTCAAAATAATTGGAATTAAATTCATGAAGGAAAAGAATTTTAATTCCAAGAACCCGTGAAGTCTGAAGAAATTTAATGATACAAGTTATTGCACGGGAATCAAAAGACGACAAATTGGAAGCCGACGAACCCGAGAAATCGCCATCGAAAATTTAAATCCAAAAATAAAGAATTTGATTTAAATTATTAAAACCGAAATAATTCCGAGAGAGCGGAATTTATTATTTACCGGAAGATAGCAACTCGAAACGAGTTTATTGAATTGTCCCAACGATCACGGATAATTCCCACATTATGATTTTTATTTTTGTAGAGAAGGAATCTTAATATTAAAAAAAAAAAAAAAAAAAAAAAAAAAATTAAAAGTTACTGTAGCACGTGTCTACTGTAGCAGTACTGTAGCAGTACTGTAGCACGTGCGGGTACTGTAGCAGCCGATCCCTTGTCGGATTTTTGTCCCTTTAATGCCAAAAATACACCCCCAACACCCCATTATCACCCATCTACTTCATTTCTTCACCCAAAAACACTCCCAAAACTCTCCCAAAGCCAAAATACTTTCCGGCGAACTTCCGGCGAACTTCCGGCAACTTTCCGGCAACCAAATCCGACCAAGGAAGTGTGTAGATCAAGGATCACAGTGCTTAGATCTTTGGTAAGTAGTATCTTAGGTTATCAATCTCGTTTTTCCTCTCAAATCCCCAATCTAACTCTTGAATCGTTGATTGCAAATACGTTCGTGGCCAAAGTCGGGAACTTTGCGTTTCGTAGATCCGTTCGTAGGTGTTTGGACGAATCAAGAACACAATCTTTGTAAGTTAACCTTACTATGGTTTTGGGTGACTTAAAATGCAACCAAACATGGAGATTTAGAAACTCTAAAAATCTGTCAACAAGAGAAACCCTCAACGCAGCGTTTTCGTATGAATTTTTCGAACCTCTAAAGCTGCTCAAACAAGAAAACTCAAAACATGAAGAGTGTTCCTAAGACTTTGATTTAGCTTCTGTAAAAATTTCATAATTTTTCATGATGTTTTGAAACCTGATCCGACCCAAAAACCGAAGAGTATTAAATCTGGATCTTAGAACTTTGGCAGATTTCACTCTCAATCTTGTTGGCTATTTTGACCATGGATCTAGGCCGATCTAGGATTGGTGTTGAACATAAGAATTGTAGATCTATGAGTTTAGAATATTACTGCAAGTTTTTAGAATTTTTCGTTGAGATTTGAGCCTCCGAATCTGAGCCGATCCGATCTGCGTTAGAACCGAATTCACGAACCTTGACAGATTTCATTATCGAACTTGATGAGCATATTTCTATTACTTCGAGTGTTCAAACCTGAAAACTCAAAACTAAGATTTTGATCCATTGATCTTAAGCTATATTGTATAAAAATTTCAGAAATTTTCATCAAGTTTCGATACCCCAAATCGTATCGGACATATTCTGCGTTTTTAAGAATTGTCAAAGGATGACAGATTTCATAACCGATCTTGATGAGCTTATTCCTATCACTTCTAGCCCGAACCAATCTATGTGATCTAAACAAAAGTTGTTGGAAATCAAGTCTAGTATGTGCCTGTAAAATTTCAGAATTTTTGAAGTCCATTTGATGTGTCAAAAAGTCAAATCTTTGAGAGGTGTCAAACCTGAATCCTGACAGCATACTATTTCTGTAGAAAACTCGATTTTTGACATGCTTCCCATCGTTTTTCCGAAAAACTAAAAACACGAAAGTTGTTCGTTGGGATGTTTTTGAGATACTGTGAAAATTTCAAATCAATCGCTTAAGAAATGGATTTTTAAACCAAAAAGGCGCAAACTGTGACATCGATCGATTTTTGAAATCTTTTAAACAACGATCGAGACGTTGAATTACGATATATCTATACTTTTGAAAAATCCCGTTACACCAAATAAAAACATTTTCTATAAAAGAATTCTTTTGAAACATTGGGGACTTGTGACCAAGTTTGACGTTATCAATATGATTCATGCGGGTTTGATTCCCAATGATGTATTTGAGTTCTTGCGGGTTAGATTCCCCAAGGGCGATTGTATGTTTTCCTGCGGGTTAGATTCCCCAGGATGTATTGAGTTCTTGCGGGTTAGATTCCCCAAGGGCGATTGAATGTTTCCTGCGAAAAATATTGGTTATGAGGATTGCGGTCACAAGAGCCCTGGTGAATGGTGAACTATAAAAGAAACGAAAAATATTTTGAGAAATGATACTATTGATATTGGCTGAGGCCGCCGGATCACCGGCTAAATGATACTTTTGAAATTGGCTGCGGCCGCCGGATTGCCGGCTAAATTAAATATTGTTGAAATGGTTATGTAACGGGAGAACAAAATATCTAATATTTTTAAGTATTTATTTAGTTATGCCTTGCAAATCATTACCTACAAGAAATGTTTTTATTAAATTTAACTAAAGGCTTTGAAACCCCTAACCCATGCTATGTGTTAGCTTACTCAGCGCGTTTTTGCTGACCCAAACCATTTATCCCCTTTTTCTTACAGAGTCGAAGAATATGCATCGTCATATGCATACATGGGAACATTAGGGGAAATCTCTATTTTAAATCCCTGCATTTAATTACGACTTGCATGAACGGGCCTGTTTAACCCGTGTTTTGGCCATGTCGGCCCTTATACTTTATTTCCGCTGCACAAAATAAAATTTCCGCTGCGACTTTGATGTATTATCTTTAAATTATATGAATGGGCTGTCGGAATATTTTAAATTCTGAAAAACCATAGCCTTGCATCTCTTTAGTGAGCTCGGAGAAACCGTGTCTTGCTAGGGAGGTGTGGCGGTGGCATCCCGGCCTGGGTTACCAAAACCGGGGTGTTACAGAGTGGTATCAGAGCCCAGAATATTTTAAAGAGCCCGTAATATTTTTAAACTATTATTTTCAAGTATTATTATTTTTAAAGTTATCATTTCTAAACTAGTAGTATATCTCAAAGAGCCCAATTATTATTTTGAAGTTAAAGCCCAAATTTTTAGCCCAAAATTTTTTTTAAAAGCCCAAATAATTTATTTCTTTCGGCCCAATATAGTGGCCCAAACGTTTTATCCTTATTTTAACCTATCCATGGAATAAATTTATTTTTAAAACCCATGGATAAACAAATGTATGCATAAAATTTTTTTTTTTTTTTGGGGGATCACATATGCATATGCATACATAAATATTTGCACTAACTTTTTTTTTATGTGAATTATCGGTAATAAGAAACACTCCTACCTTAGAACTCGACATGACCTTGAGTCTTGGCTTAGAAGCGCCAACTTAAGACTAACCTTGCCTTAGTCATAAATCTTGATCACTTAGAAACTCATCTTCGCGTGCTTCTAGAATGACACCTAGAAGAATACTGATGAAGGATCATATGCGATGATACCCGAACCTGGTTGTGAATAATACATAGGCAGTTATGGGGACATAACTGTAATCTTAAGGGGGGGAGGATGTAATACCCCGTAAGAATGCATAAGCATTTATTTTTGAAACCCGGATAGTTTGTATCCCAAGTAAACAAAAGGACCCTAACCCTTAGCGCGAGAAAAGCCGAAACACAACTTCGAGGACGAAGTTGATTCTTAAGGGGGGTAGACTGTAATACCCCAAATTTTTATCATCGTCCAAAGGAATAAAATTTATTCCGATCAATGTCGAAATATATCCGAGAAGAAGAAAATAATTTATCACAATAAATTATTGCTCGGAAATAAAACGCCGATAGATTTAAATTCAAAATGGAATAAAAGAGGGAAAGGAAGCCCGAAGACATTCCATGAATTCAGTCAAAATAATTGGAATTAAATTCATGAAGGAAAAGAATTTTAATTCCAAGAACCCGTGAAGTCTGAAGAAATTTAATGATACAAGTTATTGCACGGGAATCAAAAGACGACAAATTGGAAGCCGACGAACCCGAGAAATCGCCATCGAAAATTTAAATCCAAAAATAAAGAATTTGATTTAAATTATTAAAACCGAAATAATTCCGAGAGAGCGGAATTTATTATTTACCGGAAGATAGCAACTCGAAACGAGTTTATTGAATTGTCCCAACGATCACGGATAATTCCCACATTATGATTTTTATTTTTGTAGAGAAGGAATCTTAATATTAAAAAAAAAAAAAAAAAAAAAAAAAAATTAAAAGTTACTGTAGCACGTGTCTACTGTAGCAGTACTGTAGCAGTACTGTAGCACGTGCGGGTACTGTAGCAGCCGATCCCTTGTCGGATTTTTGTCCCTTTAATGCCAAAAATACACCCCCAACACCCCATTATCACCCATCTACTTCATTTCTTCACCCAAAAACACTCCCAAAACTCTCCCAAAGCCAAAATACTTTCCGGCGAACTTCCGGCGAACTTCCGGCAACTTTCCGGCAACCAAATCCGACCAAGGAAGTGTGTAGATCAAGGATCACAGTGCTTAGATCTTTGGTAAGTAGTATCTTAGGTTATCAATCTCGTTTTTCCTCTCAAATCCCCAATCTAACTCTTGAATCGTTGATTGCAAATACGTTCGTGGCCAAAGTCGGGAACTTTGCGTTTCGTAGATCCGTTCGTAGGTGTTTGGACGAATCAAGAACACAATCTTTGTAAGTTAACCTTACTATGGTTTTGGGTGACTTAAAATGCAACCAAACATGGAGATTTAGAAACTCTAAAAATCTGTCAACAAGAGAAACCCTCAACGCAGCGTTTTCGTATGAATTTTTCGAACCTCTAAAGCTGCTCAAACAAGAAAACTCAAAACATGAAGAGTGTTCCTAAGACTTTGATTTAGCTTCTGTAAAAATTTCATAATTTTTCATGATGTTTTGAAACCTGATCCGACCCAAAAACCGAAGAGTATTAAATCTGGATCTTAGAACTTTGGCAGATTTCACTCTCAATCTTGTTGGCTATTTTGACCATGGATCTAGGCCGATCTAGGATTGGTGTTGAACATAAGAATTGTAGATCTATGAGTTTAGAATATTACTGCAAGTTTTTAGAATTTTTCGTTGAGATTTGAGCCTCCGAATCTGAGCCGATCCGATCTGCGTTAGAACCGAATTCACGAACCTTGACAGATTTCATTATCGAACTTGATGAGCATATTTCTATTACTTCGAGTGTTCAAACCTGAAAACTCAAAACTAAGATTTTGATCCATTGATCTTAAGCTATATTGTATAAAAATTTCAGAAATTTTCATCAAGTTTCGATACCCCAAATCGTATCGGACATATTCTGCGTTTTTAAGAATTGTCAAAGGATGACAGATTTCATAACCGATCTTGATGAGCTTATTCCTATCACTTCTAGCCCGAACCAATCTATGTGATCTAAACAAAAGTTGTTGGAAATCAAGTCTAGTATGTGCCTGTAAAATTTCAGAATTTTTGAAGTCCATTTGATGTGTCAAAAAGTCAAATCTTTGAGAGGTGTCAAACCTGAATCCTGACAGCATACTATTTCTGTAGAAAACTCGATTTTTGACATGCTTCCCATCGTTTTTCCGAAAAACTAAAAACACGAAAGTTGTTCGTTGGGATGTTTTTGAGATACTGTGAAAATTTCAAATCAATCGCTTAAGAAATGGATTTTTAAACCAAAAAGGCGCAAACTGTGACATCGATCGATTTTTGAAATCTTTTAAACAACGATCGAGACGTTGAATTACGATATATCTATACTTTTGAAAAATCCCGTTACACCAAATAAAAACATTTTCTTTAAAAGAATTCTTTTGAAACATTGGGGACTTGTGACCAAGTTTGACGTTATCAATATGATTCATGCGGGTTTGATTCCCAATGATGTATTTGAGTTCTTGCGGGTTAGATTCCCCAAGGGCGATTGTATGTTTTCCTGCGGGTTAGATTCCCCAGGATGTATTGAGTTCTTGCGGGTTAGATTCCCCAAGGGCGATTGAATGTTTCCTGCGAAAAATATTGGTTATGAGGATTGCGGTCACAAGAGCCCTGGTGAATGGTGAACTATAAAAGAAACGAAAAATATTTTGAGAAATGATACTATTGATATTGGCTGAGGCCGCCGGATCACCGGCTAAATGATACTTTTGAAATTGGCTGCGGCCGCCGGATTGCCGGCTAAATTAAATATTGTTGAAATGGTTATGTAACGGGAGAACAAAATATCTAATATTTTTAAGTATTTATTTAGTTATGCCTTGCAAATCATTACCTACAAGAAATGTTTTTATTAAATTTAACTAAAGGCTTTGAAACCCCTAACCCATGCTATGTGTTAGCTTACTCAGCGCGTTTTTGCTGACCCAAACCATTTATCCCCTTTTTCTTACAGAGTCGAAGAATATGCATCGTCATATGCATACATGGGAACATTAGGGGAAATCTCTATTTTAAATCCCTGCATTTAATTACGACTTGCATGAACGGGCCTGTTTAACCCGTGTTTTGGCCATGTCGGCCCTTATACTTTATTTCCGCTGCACAAAATAAAATTTCCGCTGCGACTTTGATGTATTATCTTTAAATTATATGAATGGGCTGTCGGAATATTTTAAATTCTGAAAAACCATAGCCTTGCATCTCTTTAGTGAGCTCGGAGAAACCGTGTCTTGCTAGGGAGGTGTGGCGGTGGCATCCCGGCCTGGGTTACCAAAACCGGGGTGTTACATGGAGGTTTTCCCCTTAACCATTCTTCAGCCTTTGGATCAGCTTTGTATAATTCACCCATCACCTTCTCAAATGAGTTGATTGTAGTGCATCTAGCTGCCCTCCAAAATAATTTCTTGTGTGTCCAGCCTTTGAAGCCTGCGGCTTGGAAGTTGACCATTAAATGTCTCGCACAGAATCTATATTCTGCCCCCGGAAAGATATCTTGCTCTGCTTGGATAAGACCTTAGTAATGGCATGCAAAATCAAAGGAATATATGCAAAATTAGGTCATATGACAGAAACATATGGAACATGATGCTCAAACTTGCCCAAAACAGTATAATGAATATGAAATAGATTAAATGGTATAAGAATGTAACCTTTCTGCTTGTCACTCATTAAGGTGATCTTTGTAGGATCCATGATCTTCAAATCATGTTTCAAATTAGCCATAAACCAGCTCCAGGTCTCAGTGGTTTCTTTATGTACAACAGCATATGCTATAGGTAAATAGCCATTGTTTGCATCCACACCACATGCTGTCAAAAGTACACCACCATAACCTCCCTTTAACCAACAGCCATCCATACAAAGCACTGGCCTACAAGCAGCAATAAACCCCTCCTTCAAGGCATGAAGACAAACATAAATCCTGTCGAATCGGTTTCTCCCATCACTCCCATCAGTTTCAATTATGACAGTAGACCCCGGGTTGCTCCTCTTCACCTCCTCTGAAAAACTCCACAGCAGCTCATATTGCTCAACTCCAGGCCCTTCAATTAGTTTGATTGCTTTTGCCCTTGCCTTATAAGCTTGGTGGGATGAAATTTGCACCTTCAAATCCTTCACCGTCTCTAGTCTAAATGCCTTCATGTTGCGGTTTGGATCATTGACAAACCTGTCCTTGAATTTTTTTGCTAGCCAAGTTGAGCTCACATTATCTACATCATTTCTCACACCACAAGTATGCTTAGCCACCAACTCTCTAATTCTAAAACTTGATTGTGTAGCAATCGGTAGCCCCCTCAAAATCCAAGGACAATCCTCATCAGCACACCTCGCAACAAGCCTTCTATTTTCGTTCCTAGTAAACTTGATACTCCTTTTTTCATTTATGGCATAAGATTGGATAGCCAACTTGAGCTCACGTCTGGTGCTGAAAACCATCCCAATCTTGAACTTTGGCTCGAAAATGTCATTGGTGTTGAACACAGGGAATGTAGGTGTCTCATCAGCCTCATCCTCATCTGATCCCTTTGGAGTGTTGAGCTCATCTCCACTTATATTTATATCCTCATCCTCATCAAACTCTTCATCCAGTTCCTCGGTCACAATGTCATTACCTACCTGTTTTTGTTTCCCTTTATTCTTCTTTGTGTTAACTTCTTCAACCCTTTTTGACCGAGCTCTCTCAAACACATTCTCAACTTCTTCTTCATCATCATAAGAATCACTCTCATCCCTCATATCATACTCATAAGGTTCATCTGAATCGCTAAATGCACTTAATCCACCTAATTCATCCTCATCAGACAATTCATCATACTCCATCCTCTCATCAGCATCATTTCTGTCAACAACATATAAGTGTAATTCCCTTACCCCGCCCAAGCTATCCAAAGCTGCATGGATAGTATTCTCATCCCTGACCAATCGAATTTCATTCCCAACAGCCATATACATACTGAACTCTTTCCCCGAACTTAAGTACTGTGAAAATTTCGTCAGACCATGCAATGTTATATCCTTAACAAACACATAATCATACATAAAAATTATTGTCTGCGCTTCATTCGAAATGTGCACTCCATTCAATACTTTACCACCATTATGGATGGTTAGGGTTACCTTATCCCCATCGGGCTCTGCAAATAGCAATTTTAAATCTAAGTTAGACATGAATATTGTTTAAAAGATTCTCAACAACACAGGGGCAGAAATAAACAACAAAATAGGGCAAAAACAGTGTGCTTTTTGACTCCCCATTACATTGTACTGCTCACATTCTTTTCTCTTACTTTAATCCCCACATGTAGGTGCCACAAGCGACATAAATGCCCCCTACCCACCATAAACTAAACAATGCCGACAGGGACCACATGGAAATTCAAATTTTTTTTTACAATAAAGCGACGGGATTCGATACACTACAGACAAATGCACAAATTGAGAAAAGGAATCTTACCATAGTCAGGGGGTGGGTATGAATGCTCGCTTTCGGGCCTCAATGTTGCAGCTTTGTTGCCCATTTTCACTTGCTCAAATCGTCGACTACCGTTCTTCAAATCACAGCCACGAATTGGGAGAATTCATAAAATGTGACCCCAAAAAACTTGAAATGGCGTCTATAACGGACAATGACAGGGGAGCTCAAGCTTTGTGAAAATGGAGGTAACAGGGACGGCGGAGCATTGGGTTCGAGAGATGTGGGTTGGGAAGGGTTAATAATTGATTATTTGAGATATGTTTTTTCTTTAAGAGTTTAGGGTTGGGAGAATGGTGAAAACGTTTTCCCCCCAAATCCAATTTGGCACATTAAGAATGCCACGTCAGCGTTGGACCCGTCAATAATGTTTAAACACTTAATCCTCTGGACACGTCAGCATGTGGAATCATTAATCTCGATTTGGATGGTTTTGGCCAGGATTAGGAAACTTATTGGATCGATTAGGTGAAAGGCACAATTATGGGACTAATGGGGAAATGGACGAAAGTTATTGGACTAATTGGGCTTTTTTTCCTATTTTTAAGGGTATGTCTTTTAAAGGGAAAAAAAACACCATTGGTCCCATAAGTTTCCCCAATTTCGTTTTCAGTCCCATATTAATTTCATTAACACAATCAATCTATTATGTTTGTTAATTTTTGCATAATCCATCCCAAACCCCTTAATGACGCATTCCTGCTGACGTGGCGCCGCGTAAGTTTGCTAATTGTGGCGCCATTGGTCCCATAAGTTGCTAATTGCGGTGCCATTGGTCCCATAAGTTGGCTTAATCCGGTGCCACATCAGCAGAAATGCGTCATTAAGGGGTTTGGGATGGATTATGCAAAAATTAGTAAACATAATGGATTGATTGTGTTAACGAAATTAATATGGGACTGAAATCGAAATTGGAGAAACTTATGGGACCAATGGTGTTTTTTTTCCTCTTTTAAAGATATATGTTTCTTTAAAAGATAAAAGATAGGAAGAAAATTTAAATTTTCAAAAAATTGTGAAAAATATCAAGATCGGTACCTACATGAAAAAAAGGTGTTTGGCGCGGCGACCGAATATATCCGTAGCTATTTGTATGCCCCAGAATCGGTCTTCTTTTATAGATCTCAAAACAATATAACTATTGGTATGCTATTTATATTTTAGAATTATTATGCATTATTACGTACATGCATGATGCATCCATATATATAAATTAAATATGTTCGTGATGAACACACTCCCCAAAATATCCATCTATATTTATAATGATAGTCCCACGACAAATTGCATAAAAATAATCTACAATTGGATAGGATTGGAAGAACGTGCATATATGCTCTATGTGATATACTGATATGTACGTTGAAGAACACATATGCCACACGACTCACCATTTTAAATATAAACCACTATTTATTATACGTTGAAAACAGTAATTAAACACTACAACAAATTGACCTTACAAAAGCACAACTTATGCTTTCTCAAGTTTCTCGACAGAGAAAATTAAAACCATAAAAGCAAGACAAAACACATATAGCATGATTACATGTTTCAAAATCACACTTGCAATCAAATGAACCAACACTGCAATAATGAAGAATGAGACAATGAATATTAAAAAATGAAAATTATGCAGGTAATAAATACTCAATGATATACATTATGCTCCTCACACCCAATTAGTTCACAAAATGGCACTGCTTTCTGATCTCCCCTTGAGTCCCAGTGAGCACACCCACCTTCCCCAATTTCACCATTGCTGCACCAAACTTCCTTGCCCAAGCGGACCCGGACCGGACATTCTTCAGCACCAGATTCCTTGTGAGGGGGCTGTCGAATAGGGTTTGGTCGGAGGTGAAGAGCCCCTTGTGATTCTTCAAATTCAGGTAATACTGGTTGTCCAGACGATCAGGGGTGACGATGTCATTATCCACAGTAGTGTTGGTGGTGGCAGGAGGCGGCGGGCACTTGGTTTTCAGGATTGCAGCAAAACCAGGATCCAAGGAAGGGTCCTGGCTCGTAGTGGCATTGAAGTTGTAAAGCCTGGTGGAGAAGGAAGGGCAGTGAGCGTCCCCAATGGAATGAGCACCGGAAAGCGTCACCATCTCGTCCAGCGTCATCCCTTTAGCCGCGAAGTTGTCCCTCAGCTGAGTGGCATTGAAGAATGGTGGAGGCAGATTCTGCTGAACTTCCGAACTCAGAGAGACAAGCCCGTCTTTACGCCCTGCAGGCACCTTGTATCCAATATGCCCTGCGATGAAGGTGCTGTCGCGTGCAGCAAAAGCCAGAATGTCGGCGCAGGACACTGTTTCCGGACATAAGGCCTCAAGCAAGGCCTTGGCTGTGTCTAGCACATCAAATCCTTCGAGGCTTAAGTTGGCGATGTTGTCTTTCTCGGCAGGAGGGTTTCCCGGCACCGTATCCAGCAGCACGGAGGCATCACAACCCTGGAAATTAATTAAAGCAGTTTAATGATGATTAGCTACACATCATATTATATACTCCCTCCGTTCTTTTATTATTTCCACGGACTCACAGTACGCAGTCCAATGCATATTTTAAACAATTAGTAACTCATGTGTTCGGTACAAATAAAAATTCTAAAAATTCGATATTTAAAAATTATAAGACTAACAAGATACCACTTGTCTGTATTTATTGGAGTTCAGGATGAGTTTAGAGTAGTAATGTATGTATAGGGTATACCCTGACGAAACAATCATGGAAATGCAGCCTGATGAGGGCAGGAGCGATTCCAAAGTTTTGGGATATAGCTTTGTTGACAACCCCCCTCACGATTCTCTCAGCCTGCGGGCATGACCTTTTATAGTATCCCACTCTCAGAGTCGTTCCGCCCTGATGAGCCGTAGTAGCACCAACGCAGAACATCAGCAGCACCAACGCGATCGTCACAGCCCCTGCTGAAACCATTGATGAGAACCTGGAATTCATTTTCCCCAACAGATTAGGGTTCCAGAAAACTATATATATATATGGATGGATTGAAGAAGATTTTGAGGTGAATGATGAAAGCTCAATTAGAAGTGTATTTATAGTAGAGGAGATCAGGTAAGTGGTAATTAAAAGAATAATAAAATGTTGGCATAATTGGTTAATCATTGAATCGAGAATGCATGCAATTCCTGATAGATCATGCAGTGGAAATTGGACATCGTCTTCCTCATAATTGAACTGTACTGTCTCTATGACTTTGTAACCCTAATAATTGTGTAACAGTACCCTATTTGTAATTGAAATAATGTTTGGTCAGCCCTTGTTTCATCTTCGTGCCAGGGACGTACGGAACAACATGCCTTTGCCATTACCATATATCCTCTCAAAAAATTTCACAATAAGTGTTATTGTAACTTAAACTAAGATTCCATGCGAATCAAAGTAATTAAAAAAAATTCATTTTAATATACCGCCCATCGTTTTAAAATAAATGATTCGTGGTATATGCATGACTTTGTGAGATGGTAGGAATTTTAAAAAATAAATGTTTCACATGCATGGTTCCGATCCCTTCTCCTTACCCAAGTAATTAATTAATTAATTAATCTCATCTCATCATGAGAATAATAGTACGTACGGTCGATGATTATAGGTATGCATGAAGGTGTTATGGCACGTAATTGTGTTGGTAATTCAACCCTTTGGCAACTTGTATATGGATGGATTATAATTAGTCACAGCTCCTTTCCTTCTCCATATTTGGATTCTTTCAAGAACCCTTTAATTTTCAATATACTGAGTACATGAGATTTGGCAGAAAAATAATGCCATCTATACGTGGGGTGACAAATTCATAACATTGAATTTAATTTGTGTTGGTTCCTAAGTACGATATATGTGACTTCTTGTATATATGTATATGTTCATGCACACAGGGAGTTTAAATAATACTACATAATTTGAACTATGTTAGACAAATAAACTGAAATAAAATGTGGAAGTGTAAAAGAGAACAAATAGGTCGGTTGACCTAATTCGTTCGGCGCCTACGTCTGAATATAGTAGCGTTTACTAAGTTCAAACACCGGGTTCCAATTCAAATAATAGTAAATAGTCAATTTCCAACCACATCAACCATCAAGCATGTGATTTATGGAACAAGAAACTCATTCTAGTATAGATGTCCCCGATATCTATCTTCAATCCTTAAGGCTACCGACCTCAAATTCCCCTTGACAAGTTCCTGTGATCTTAACTCATTTGATCTTCTTTGTCGTAAGTATCATGTTGTGACAAATCGCCTTGAGCAGTCCATTTGAATGATATTTTTCGAACTCATTCAAAGGGGCATGAAGATCTCCTCTTCAATTCACCCAAGGCTCGATGACTAAATGATAATCAAGATCACCATCATTGGCGGACCAATTAAGGGGCCTGGGGTGCCCAGGCCCCACAATTATTTTTTATTTTTTATATATATACTTATATTTTTAATAAATATATATATTTATCTATTTTATATTTATTCTTTCTTTCTCTAATTTAAGTTAAAGTTCATAAATTATTTTTATGATTTCTTTAATCTCCTATAAATTTAATTGTAAAATTCTCTCCGTTCAATTGTGAAAATTTAATTGTTTAATTATTTTCGATAACTATCTTATATTATAAAATAAAATTATAAAAATGTGGCCCTTATAATATTTTATAATATAATTTGAAAATTTCAATTTCTATGTAAAATATACTATAATAAAATGTTTAAAATATACGAAGAAATTAAAAAATAATAATTTCTATTTGCTTTTTATTAAGTCGTGCACCCAAATATTGTCTATATATATGCATGCCAAAAAGAATTTAACACATATGTAGTTCTTTACAAATGGGTATAAACTTTTAAACAAATTCTATAATTGAAACTCTTTGCAGATAAGAGCCCATTTGCACTACGATATTGCAGATACAAAATATGAAAAGTAAAACAAAGTAATATGGAAAAATGCTAAAAAAAATAATAATAATTTAAAAAATGGGGCACTAAAAATTGAAAAATCGTGGAAGAACACGTATTGCACAGTCTATTAACTTATTATGAGACTAGGACCCCATGAAAAATTTCCTGGGTCCGCCTCTGTCACCAATTAAGTAGCCAATCGAGGAACTAAAATCTTTACCAACAGATTCACCTTGTGCGGTGGGTAAAGATTTCGGGAGCACTAATCTTTTTTCTCAAGGTTTGGACGTTTTAGATTAAGACAAGGAATTCTGCCCAAAGGCTGCAGCAGACAGTCTAAACATCTATACTGGTGCAAATCGCATAACTAAGGAAGATGCATTTTTTCCAAGTAATGCAATCCTTCCTTAATTACAACCATTCAGGAATATCTTAATCATTATTAGAAAAAAAAAAAAAAAAAAAAAAAAAAAAAAAAAAAAAGATGAACTTAGGGTTCAAATCAAAATCAATTGGTGGTAGGCAGAGTGATCCATATCCATATAAACAAAGGGATATCCCAACATATCAACGATGTCGGACATTCTAACACCTCTCCACGAGATGATATTCATCTCGGAAAACAATGAGATACCCAAATGAGTATCCATGGCTCTGATACCATGTTAGAAAGAAGATGGACCTAGGGTTCCAACCCAAAACCAATTGACAGTAGGTAGAGTGACCCATATTCATATAAACAATGAATATCTCAACATATAAGCGATGTGGGACATTTTAACAAACCTTGAGTACCTTCCCTGAAATCCGAATTCTGTCCGTCGGGAAAGATCTTCCAGAAGGAAAACGCATCTGTTGGGAACCAGTTTTGAGCAAATGTGTTCACAACCGATGTCTGAACTAGTCAATCCTTCATCCAACCGCGATCTTATTCGACAAATTATTTGAGGAAAGTACTGCTGGCGAATCTGCATGATAATACTCTCAACGGCTAGCTTCAACCTTGCCCGAATCATGTTCCAGAATTAAGGAAACAATATTTCTCATTCCGGGCAACTCCATTCTAAGGAAGGAAGATTTATGGAAACAATATCTTACCTTAGAATGGAGATCATGGTCACTTCAAATAGGCGGGCCAAGAAGTAGACGCACACGACTCTTGAATTATCTTTCTCTTGTGTCATTGAAGCATTCTTGAAGTGAGAAAAACAAATTCCTTCCTGTGTTCGTGATTACATCATACCGAAGGAATTTTTCGATCAACACAACCTTGGTTGATTTGATCGAGATCGTGCTACTGTGATCTTGATTGAGATCGACGAATTCAATTAAGCATACCAATGAGTCGTCCACACACGAGCCTAAACGAAATAACTCTTGAAGGAGGATTTGCAAACAGGTTTCGTCCGAGGGTGACTTGAAGGAGGAGCCTTCAAGGAATTGGAGCAAGGTCGGGGAGACCTCACCAAAACTAGTGAGTGTTTTGGTCCGACGATTCAACCGCTTGGAGATCGGAGTTTGGCAAATTACTTCACTATTGTTTGGATCTTGGATCAAGTTAACAACATAGTGAAACCTCCTGGATTGGTATCCCCAGACGTAGGCTTAGGCCGAACTGGGTCAACAAATCTCTGAGTTTGTTTATTCTTATTTCAGTTTATTTACATTCCGCTGCTTATTAATTTTAAACTGAATAACGTGTCCACGATATCTCTTTCAACGGACCTAACAATTGGTATCAGAGCCACGCAATCTCGAGCAAGATCCAATACTAGAGATGACTGACAATCAAGGTGGTTCAGTAACCAGACCCCTATTACTCGATGAATCCAACTATGCTTACTGGAAGGATCAAATGGAGTCATTTCTTATGTCTCTGGACGAAGGCACATGGGACACCATTGAAAACAAATACGTGCCTCCGACGGTCGAAAAAGAAAATCTAAAGACTCCAAAGCCTAGAAGTGAATGGACAGCCGCTAAAAAACTTGCTGCTACAAGAAATTCTAAAGCACTGAATGTCATTCACAATGCCATCACCCGTGACCAATATCGTCTGATTGCTGCATGTAAGATTGCCTATGATGTTTGGACTAATTAGCCAATACCTATGAGGGTATGGCTCCGTTAAAGAAATCTCGACTTATCACTATTGAGTCTCAATTTCATAAAATTATTATGGATGACAATGAATCACTACAAGAAAAATGTGTTTTACTGACCGACATGCTGCGGGTCGGATTTACCGACCGCAGGGCCGACCGCAACATGCGGTCGGTAATTTAGAGCCGTTATGGTGGACCCGGTTTCCGGACGACCGCTGCACCGACCAAATTTAATTCGGTCGGTGTTACCGACCGCATTTGCGGTCGGTAAGTTTTTTCATTTTTTTCCAATTTTTTTTAAATTTTTTATTATTTTTTTTAAAAAATAAAATAATCTACCGACCGCATTACCGACTCGGTCGCTAAATTTTTTTCACATTTTTTATTTTTTTAATAAATATTTCTTTAATTATCTTATTAATTATTTTATTTAATTTAGTGATTTTAGGTTTTTTATTTAATTATTTTATTTTATATTTTAGAATTTAATTAATGAAATTTAATATTATTTAATTAATATAATTTTAATTTTTATTTTATATTTTAATTTAGTTTCTAATTTTCACATTTATATGTATATATGTACTTATATAGGTTATATATACAATGTTTCATACAATGACATGAAACATGTGGTGCACAGATGGCACATGCGTGAGGAATTCCACTCCCTTACCCGGGTTCGAGGCCTCTCTTCAGCAAAATCTTTCAACATATTTGAGAAGGTATACTATATAGGACACATGGCGGAATATGATTGATTGGCTAGAGACCTAGCCCAGCTGGTTAGGGCTGTGGTTGGGTGTACTGAGGTCATTGGTTCGAGCCCCCTCCTGAGCACGCCCTTTTCCAATAAAAGAGAATTACCGACCGCAAGATGCGGTTGGTAATTCGGTCGGTAAACTCAACCGGGACCTTTCGGGACTAGATACACGCGGTCGGTAATTCGGTCGGCAAATTCACCGACCACCATGCAGTCGGTAATGCGGTCGGCGGGGCCCCGACCCCAAATTTTTCTGGTCGGCGCTGGATTTCGGACCAAAGGTTTACCGACCGACACCTCCGGTCTACGGTGCGATCGGTAAGCCCTGGGACGACCCGCGTCCTTGGGTTACCGACCACATGTGCGGTCGGTAAACTCAATTTTTCTTGTAGTGAATCTGTTGGCCAATATATTGGTCGAATACGTGATCTAACAAATCAAGCTCTTCAGCTTGGTAAAGTTTATTCTCAACAGGTCATTGTAGGGAAAATTATTGAGACGCTTCCTGAAAGGTTTAATGGAAAAATAGCTGCACTTGAACTCTACCAAGACTTTGATAAATTACAGGTTGATGAATTGATGGGAATCCTACAATCATGGGAAATGGACCATTGCCCTAAAGTCAAGAACAAAATTATTGCATTCAAATTAGAATCAAATGGGAGCACTATCAAGTCCACTGAAGATACTGAGGAATTCAGTGACGAAGAAGAACTTGCAATGCTCTCGAAGAGGTTGAATCAAATTCTGAAAAATAGAAGGGCCGGATTCAATCCATCCAAGAACAAGGAGTCGGGAACATCTAGCCACAAGTATTCAAAGAAGTCCAAGTCATCAGACAAAAACAGATCCAAGCAGTCTAAACCTGAAGATGACAAGGAGATCATTTGCTTCGAATGTGGAGGATGAGGTCATTTGAAAGCAGATTGCGCCAATCTCAGACCAAAGGAGATAAAAAAGTCCTATCAAGCCACATTCAATGAATCTGAGGAGGATAAGCAATCCAGTGTCAACGAGTCAGATCATGGGATTGCACTTGTTGGCACATGGGATTCAGACACAGACAGTGAACATCTTGAAGGTACAACTTCTATATCTGTCAATACCGTTTCTTCTAACATGGTCACTCTTTGTTCAACAGGGAACAAGACGAGAACATTAAAAGAGTCAATGATCTGTATGAAGAAACTTTTGAAAAGCTAGAAATCTCCATGGCCGAGGTGGTAGAACTACAAGTTGAAAATAAAAGGCTGAAAGAACACATTAACATTCTTGAAGCCAAAAATCAATAGCTCGAAGGACAACTAAAGGCACTGTCTGAACAGGTTGTTGAATTACATGAGAAAAATGCTGAGCTACAGAAAGACAACGATGACCTTGAGGAACTAAAGAATGACTACAGACTTTGGTATGCCAAGATGCATGGTCAAAGATATACACTTCAGATTGAGTTGACTGAAGTTCAAGAAAAATTGACAAAAGCCGAAGGAACTCTCACGGCGCTGAACAAAGGGAAAGCCAAGCTGGATGATGTCATTGCCATGGGAAGAGCAAGTAGCAATAAAGAAGGCTTAGGATATCAAGCATCTATCTCAAAAAGGGAAAATAGCAATAAATTTGTATCCGGAGGAATGCTGAATGACTACAAGTAAACCAAGAAGCCTTATCATCTACCTAAGAAAAACAAATGGACAAGAAGGTCGTCTCCTCCCATTCCTCTCAGATGTGATTACTGCAAACTTGAGGGTCACAAGACAAAACATTGTGGGATAATAGTCAAGGATCTACAAGACGGAAGACCCATTGGCCAAATGACAAGATCAAGATGAAGTTGATTTATCTTAAGCAAGAATGGGTATCCAAAGGCGAAAATCGATGCCATGCTGCCTTTCTATCACGTGATGATAAAATCATCATATGGTACTTTGACAGTGGATCTTCCAGACACATGACCGGGAACAAAAAGTTGTTCAAACACTACAAAGAGATCGATGGTGGATTTGTAGTATTTGGAGATGGAAAAAGGGTGCCCTAACAGGTCAATGAACCTTGGAAGGAATGGATGCCCCAAAGCTCAATCCAGTGTTTCTTGTTGAAGGGCTTCATGCAAACTTGATAAGCATTAGCCAACTACGTGATGAGAATCTCATAGTACAATTCACCAAGGGGTATTGCGAAGTCTACAACCACAACTATGATTGTGTAATGGGAGGTTTGCGCTCTAGAAACAACTGTTATCAACTTGTTCAATCTTGCAATTTAGCTACTGCTGCAGGTGACTATCACACTATGCTATGGCATGAAAAGCTTGGATATCTAAATTTCAAAGATCTTATCAAGCTAAGCAGAACGGGTGTTGTTCGAGGGTTGCCTCACCTAAAGAAATCAAATACTGATTTCTGTGAAGAATGTGCAAAGAACAAGCAACACCGGAGTTCACACAAACTGTCTGAACACCCTGGACCAACAAAGTGTCTCGATCTATTACATATGGATCTTATCAGTCCCACTGATGTTGAAAGCTTGGGAGGTAAAAAGTACATTTTTGTTTGCATTGACGATTTTTCTAGGTATACTTGGGTTGATTTTCTCAGGGAGAAAACTGATGCATTCAAAGCCTTTGAGAAGCTATGCAATCGAATCATGACTGAAAAAACCAACGTAAAACGGATTCGAAGTGATCATGGTCGTGAGTTTGAAAACCAGTCATTCGAAGAGTACTGCACAAATCATGGAATCAAACATAAATTCTCCGCACTTAAGACTCCTCAACCAAATGGGATTGTGGAAAGGAGAAATTGAACTCTGCAAGAAATGTCAAGGGTGATGCCCAACGCCAAAAATGTTGCCGAATTCTTGTGGGCTGAAGCAATCAACACAGCATGCTACACCATAAATCATGTCTATTTGAGACCTAGCTCTCTAATGACACCATGTGATCTATGGAATGGTAAAAAGACAACAATTAAATACTTAGTTTCATATTTTTAGCAGCAAATGTTTTGTGTTGAATGAAAGGGAACATGTTGGAAAATTCGAAGAGAAAAGTATAGAGGGAATCTTCGTTGGATATTCAACATCAAGCAGAGCTTACAGGATTTACAATCCCAGAGGAAGGTGCTGGAATCCTCAAATGTCATCATTGAAGATGTTCCTTGCAAAGACATCCCTAAAGCAGATGAGAATCCGATCAATCCTCCAATCTCACAAAGCAACGCTTCATCAAACACTGGCCAAGGTGAACATGAATCTGAGGAAAAGAAGTCCACCGAACTGGTTCAGACACCTAATCAGACTGCCTCATCAAATCAGACTGAACCACAGGAGGATCAAATCAGACGCATTCACAAGTATCATAATCCTACTAACATCATTGGCAACGTGAATGATAAACGAAGGACGAGAGGCAAGAAATAGGATTACAAAGAGCTAGCTGGATTACATTGTTTCACCTCCAAAATTAAGCCCTCAGAGGTAGAAGAAGCACTTCAGGATGAGCACTGGATCAACGCTATGCAAGAAGAATTACTTCAATTCAAAAGAAATGAAGTATGGAAACTTGTTGAAAGACCAAAAAACACCAAAGTAATTGGGACAAAATGGGTATTCCGCAATAAAACTGATGAAAAAGGAAACAATATTAGGAAAAGGCTCGTCTTGTTGCTCAAGGCTACACTCAAGTCGATGAAGTTGACTTCAGTGAGACATTTGCCCCTATGGCTAGGCTAGAAGCAGTAAGACTTTTGTTATCCATTGCATGTTCCTTAGGGTTCAAGCTATATCAAATGGATGTCAAAAGTGCGTTTCTCAATGGATGGCTCAAGGAGGAAGTATATTTGGAACAACCCAAAGGATTTGAAGATCCATATCATCCTGATCACATCTACAAACTCAACAAGGCACTATATGAATTGAAACAGGCTCCAAGGGCTTGGTATGAAAGACTCT
Source organism: Hygrophila difformis (assembly GCA_030278955.1). Lineage (NCBI taxonomy): Eukaryota > Viridiplantae > Streptophyta > Magnoliopsida > Lamiales > Acanthaceae > Hygrophila > Hygrophila difformis. The sequence goes on from JAOANR010000015.1 coordinate 35,923,205, forward strand.
CTAAGTACCTGCTGGAGCATGGCTTTGAAAGAGGAAGTCTTAACAAAACCTTATTCATAAAGAGAGAAAACAAAGGATTTATGATTGCTCAAGTCTATGTGGATGATATTGTGTTCGGTTCCACATCTCATGTTCTCTAAGAAAAATTCATCGAACTCATGGGTAAAGAATTTGAAATGAGTATGGTTTGTGAATTGACATACTTTCTTGGCTTGCAGGTTACTCAAAAGAAAGATGGCATATTTCTTAGCCAAACCAACTATGCTCGAAATATTGGGAAAAAGTTCGGAATGGAGTCCAGCAAACCTGTCCGAAACCTTATAGGGACTAATGACAGACTAAGCAAAGATCCCCGTGGACAGAGTGTAGATCAGAAGCTCTATCGAAGCATCATTGAGAGCTTGCTATACTTAGCTGCAAGTAGACCAGACATTAGCTATGTTGTTGGAGTTTGTGCTCGTTATCAAGCCGATCCAAAGGAATCTCACCTTAAAACAGCAAAAAGAGTGATCAAATATGTTTCGGGAACAAGTGATCTTGGTCTATGGCATTCTAACGAGTCTAACCTCTCCTTTCTTGGTTATAGTGATGCAGATTGGGCAGTTGATATTGATGATAGAAAAAGCACAAACGGAGGATTATTCTACATTGGAACCAATCTTGTCAGTTGATATAGTAAGAAACAAAGTTCGATCTCTCTATCAACTGCGGAGGCGGAATATATTGCTGCAGGAAACTGTTGTGCTCAAATGCTATGAATGAAACAAATGATGCAAGATTATGGAATTGATCAAGAAGTGTTAACCATCCTATGCGACACCATGAGTGCCATAAATATATCGAAGAATCCAGTTCAACATGGAATAACAAAGCATATTGAGCTTTGACATTACTTCATTAGAGAACTTGTTGAAGATGGAATTTTGTCCATACAACATGTCGGGACTACTGAGCAACATGCAGATATTCTAACCAAAGCACTGGATCGCGAGAGATTCGAAAATTAAGAAGGGATCTCGAGCTTTGCACAATAAACTAAGATCTTCTGAAAAATGGAATAAGTTTCATTTTATGCACTTTCCATTATCTTAATAGGGGTGAAAACGGGACGGATACGGGCGGATAGTACTCATCCCGTATCCTATCCCATATTTTTTTGTCGAATATGGAATCGGATACGAATAGGCCGGATACAAATACGAATTCGAATATTTCGTGAAACGGATACGAGACGGATTCAGATTTTAACTCGGATAATATTATAATTACTAAAATTAAATTTTTTTATAATTTTTTAAGTGAAATCGGAATATACTACTATGTAAGCTAAACTAAATTTTTAAATTTTCCAAGATCATTTGTTATTTCGTTCAAAACATCTAAATAACATCACTACAAGATGTTACATACTACAGTTTGATGCAAAGAACCTAATGATGTAGTTGAGTTGATTGATATGATTTGATTTAATAAATTACATATGGCTTTCAAGCTTTTGATTATATTTATACATATAGTATTACTTATTTATTTTATAGTTAATATAATATATTATATTATACATATAAAAATATATATAAATTTTCGGATATTCGGATAGAAAATACGGATAATATCCGCATAATATTCGGATTTTTCGGATACGGGCGGATATTTACAATCCCATATCATGTCCCGTATCCGCCGGATATAAAAATTTCGAATTCGGATTCGAATATAATCGAATATGGCGTCGGATCGGGCGGATATTATCCGCCCCACTTTCACCCCTAATCTTATATATATATTACCTATATATCTTTCAATGTTTTGTTAACTAAATGACGTCTGAATATTTTGTTAAGTGGTAATTATGCAGATTTTTAAATACGGGAAACTATCTTCATAAATTCAAAATTCAAATTGGTGATCTGACACCCAGACATGAAAGCGCGTGAGGTGGGAACGGTTATCAGCCCCTATCCGTTCAAAATCGTGATCATGGCAGTTTTGGAAACCGTGATCCTCTTTCCATATTTGAATTAAGGAAAGTTCTCAAAAACAGTCTGCATATCTCTCAATTGATCTTGTTTCCCCTTCCTAATATTCATTCGGCTCATTCTCTATTTCTCCAAAACTTTTGAATCTTCATCAAACACTCATGCACTCACTTGTTCGTTTTCAAAAGATCTCTTTCTTTCAGAGCAGTCATGGTGAAAACCCGAGGAAGCCAAAGTTCCAAATCACAAGACCCCACTCCTGCCTCATCGAAGGACGAAAGAAGGTGATTTCGCCGGAGGAATCAAGTGCTAAAGGTCGCGCAAACGTTGTTCAAAACGCCATTGTTGAACAAACTATTTCAGAAACTCCTACCATCGTACCTGTTCCATTCCAATCTTCATCTCCATCCACTGCCGGAGATAAAGGTGAAAAAGGGGCGGCCACCACTGAAACTCAAATAACTGTTCGAGATCATCTCGACATTAGATCCGAAGTTGCAGAAGCAACCGCGATGAACTAGAAATAAGTGGAGCCTCAAAAAGCGAAGGGCAAAGCGACCTCTTCCTCAAAGCCAAAGAAAAAGGCGGTTGCCAGAAAAAGGGCCACCATCAGTGAACGAGTTGAAGCCGATCTTGCACTGGCATTAAAACCCTTGGACACAATCTTGGCGAATCTTCCTTCACTGGGATCAGGTAAAGATGTTCAAACTTCCTTGCCGCCTAATGTTACTGGTTTAAGTCCAGGGAATGTCCCTAAGGTGTCCACCACAAAGCCCAAGAAGAAAACTCCTACGAAAAAGGGTGGTGAACTACCTGTTGCTGAGACTACATCAAATCCAATAACACCAATGTGGAAAATCTCAAGGATCAACAGACTATCACTGTTGTTGATGTGCAAAAGAGTCCACCCCAGGTGTCGGAACAACTGGCAGAACAACCTGATGAGGATGAATTAGATTCTAATTACTTGGAAGAATCTAATGACGGCAACTCTAGAGAAGAGTCGATGATTGACATAAGTGATGATGAGAAGAATGATGCTGCAAATGAAATTACGGAGGAGATAGCTTGGACTACTAGTCTGCAAAAGGAAACATCTTCTGAGGAAGGAAACAGAACTGTCTGTCCAAGCAAAAGAGCCCGAACCTACTGATGCTGAACGAATAGAATAGGGTGAAGAATCAAACAATGAGGATGAAGTGTCTGCAGATGACACAGGATCCAAAGGAAACAAGGAATCTGGATGGGACACTGAACAGGTCACTGAAGGTGCTCATGATCAGGCTGAGGGGGAGAATCCTGAAAATATTGAAGAAGACAAGTCCGAAGATCATGGATCACGGGACATAGAAAGTGATCAAGATGAATTAGAACATGAAGATGATCATGAGGAAGATGAAGAAGAGAAAGAAAGAATGGAGGTTGAGGAACCCCCTGCTGAAGACATCTTCATACCATCTCCAACTCTATCCCCAAGACATTCACAAACCTGTCCGAACTGAAGAAGCAGACTCGATCTGGTCCTGAAGAATCTTCCAAAGCAACATCATCTAAGAAAAGGGAAGTTCCTGAATCATCATCTGAAGACCATGAACCTGAAATCATTGATGCAGAGAACGTAATAAGCACTGAGTTCTACTATGAAGTGTCTGAACACTATTTCACCTCAGTGCTCGAAAAGATTAAGGTGCATCCGGAGTAAAGTTTGCTGCAGAAAGATATGAGGAGATGGGATGGTAACAGTACTCGGTGAAGAGATCATTGCTATTTTGGGCCACAAAAATCAAGCAATTCAAAGGACAGTTAGTTAGCCATTTTTATGCAAACCTGAACGAGGATGTCTAAAACAAGAAGAGTCCCTGGTTTGAGCTGAGTTATGTTTACGGCGAACTGTTCGAACTAAAAGCAAAGTCTCTCAACAAATTTCTTCAGGTACCCCGTCCTTCTTTCAAATCTGTATACTCTCGCTCTGCAAAATTTAATTTGATCAAGATTGCCAAAGAGCTCACTGGAGAAGAAGGGAAAAGGATTCACGGTAAAGGTTTGAGTGCTGGTGCTTTAACTCAAAGGTTCTCTCTTCTTTACAAATTTTGTGCACATAATATTATGCCCACGACTATTCACTCTGTTGTGTCAAAGAATGTGTGCAAATTACTGTATGCCATAGATCAAATTTATGAGATCAATTATGGAGCATTAGTGCTTGAAAAAAATGATGGCATTCGCGGGAAAAATCAAGAGGAAGTACAACACCACACTGCCCTTTCCCACTCTCATTATTGAGTACCTGAAGCACCTCAACATTCTTGGGAGTAAGCATGATCGCCCTGAAGAGATTGCAGATTTCAAGTTGTCCTCCTCCCTTGCTAAGAAAAAGTCTGATCTTCCTGGACCAGGAGGAAGGGTTCCTGCCAAAGATGCCTTCACCTTGGTACGTGAGCAACTTGCTGATCATATAAATCATATGAAAGTTCTGGAAGTGCATGTTCGAACAAGAGCTTTGGAAGCTGAAAAAACTGTTCAGACAGCTTCCTGATGTATGGTCGGATGAAGATAAGGATATGGATACCAATCCAGATGAGGAATCAGATGACACTGGATCTGATGATGCAGATTCCTCCGGGGAATCTGAGTGATGTGCTCTTTTTATGCAAAATGTGCGCCAGATAGGGAGTTAAGTTGATTTGTGATGCTGCATTATTTTGATTGCCATATGCTGTTTGATCTACATGCTCCTAGTGTGATAGGAAAATTCTTGTATGGAGCATTAGAATAGTTTGTCTATCTTTGGGAATATATGTACATGGTGGTTGGGGAATAAAAGGGAAGCACATTGATGCATATGCTTTTGTAAATTTTTAGACATCGATTTGATCAACTCATTTCTGGCCCACATTCTGCCAAAAAGGTGGAAGATTGTTGGGAATCAGTTTTGAGCAAATGTGTTCGCAACCGATGTCTGAACTAGTCAGTCCTTCGTCCACCTCTAATTGAATTATAGCCCAAGTTATATATTCTAAATTACTAGTTGTTGTTCCAACAAAGCTATGGTCATGGAATATGCAACTCTGAAAAGTTCTTTCCTTGTCTATTCCACTCCCCTCTATTCATTTTGACAGGAATATTCTTTAGCAGAGATCATAGAACTTACTATAACATTGCTGAAGTTTTTTTTTATTATTTTTTTTAGTGCAAGTATTTTTACTATTAGCTCTGTCGTCCCTGAATTTGGCCTTAGTTCGTAATATTGTAGTACATTTATGTGGAATTGGCTTATATAGTTGTTGTTTATTTGTTTAGATAGTTTATGTTTAAATTTAATAATTCTTAAGTAATTGTGGAATAGAAAGAAAGAAATAAAGGAGGGCGCGCAACCAAGAACCCTCCAAGATTTTCTTACTGACTTCCTTCCCATGACTGATACTGACATGACGGATCACGGTGGCTTGCCTCCGGACCCGACCGATTCGAGAGCCTCGACTAAACCTCTATACAGTGATATGGTACGCCGACGGGAGGACTTTATTCACGTTCCATTGGAAGATCTTGATGATGATCTCGCCGGTGATCCTGACGACATCATCGAATCCGTGGTGAACGGAATCCCAAGGTTCCAGCTCTCTGAGGCCTTCAAGAAAACCCTATTGCGAAAGTGGGAACATGCAGTCGTCCTTAAGGTGGTTGGCCGGAATGTTTCTTATCGAGTTCTCAAAGCCCGCCTGGACAAAATCTGGCCGGCATCGGCTCCTCTTCCTTTAATTGATGTTGACAATGGATATTACATTGTCCGATTTCTTTCGAGTGAAGATGCTCTTCATGCTCTTACCGGTGGCCCGTGGATGGTCTCCGGCCTCTATTTGCACGTTCAGGCCTGGCACGAGAGGTTTGATCCTACTACGAATGAGATTCGGTCTATGGTTGCGTGGATTCGAATTCCAAGAATTCCGTTCTTCTTGTATAATCGTAAATATCTACTCCGTGTTGGTTCTTCTGTGGGAAGAGTTCTTAGTCTGGATTTCAATACTGACAAGCTGGAGAGGGGAAGATTTGCCCGTCTTGCGGTGGAGATTGATCTTGATAAACCTCTTCGACCGCAGGTTATGCTGGAAGATCAGATTATCAACGTGGAGTATGAAAATATTAAGCTGATTTGCTTTAAATGTGGCAAGTATGGACATGGACAGAATTCTTGTCCTGATCATCCAGCAACACCAGTGGGGATTGCTCCTGAGGATCGTCAGCAAGAATCCAAGGAGGCTGAGGAAGTTAGAACGGGATTTGGCCCCTGGATGCTGGTACCGCCTCGACGTAAACCTCGCCCTGCAACTGTTCTTGGCACGTCTTCTAAGACTCAGGGTCACAATCGCTTTGATGTCCTGATGAATGATCAGCCACCTGCTGCTGCCCCTCTTCAATCCCTGTTTTCCCCAGGCCCGTCCAGCCCTCTCCAGTCATTAACCCATCTCCTCCCATTCCTCCTAGCCCTCGCCCTACTCTCCCTTGAACTGGTACTCTCCACCCTCTCCAACCTACTCCACAGGCTTCTCTTGTTCATCGATCCAGAGCCCTCTCTCGATCCCCCTCTCCCGCCCGCTCGGAAGCTTCGACAGATCTCTCTCCTAGGCGTAGTCGTAGCCCTCGTTCCCCATCCCTGTCTGGTGGTGACCCCTCTCCCTCCTCACCTTCATGGTCTCAACAACCCTCGGGTGCTTGGATTAGGTCTGTTACCTCTTCCCTACCACCCGATCACCATTCGGCAGTTACAGTATTGGACCCTTCTACTCATGTTAGCAAAAGAGGAAGAGGCCTTGTTGGTAATATGGGAGGTCGACCCCCAGATTCCTTTAGCAGCCGCTACAAATACTCGGTTGCAGGGATGAATTCCCATTTGAAGCGAGATCAAGAACGGGCTGCAAGCCTGCCACCCTGATTCTATTCCAGCCTAAGTGTTCCTTTTTAGTTTTTTCAGTTTATTTCTTATTCTATGCGTTTTAATCTTGCATGTTGGAATGTACAGGGTGCAGGGTCGTCACCCTTTCGAAGAGAATTTCGTGACCTTACTACGAGTAAATGTGTTGATTTTATGGCTATTTTCGAACCCCGCATCAGTGGCTTGCGAGCTGACAACTTCATCCGTCGATGTGGCTTTCCTTTCTCATTCCGTATTGAAGCTTCTGGTTTCTCTGGGGGAATCTGGATCTTATGGAAGGATCACTTAGCTGTGGAAGTGTTGGAGTCTCATTCCCAATTTGTTGATGTTTGTATTAAAGATGATAATGATACTCTTTTTGTTACTATGATTTATGCAGCTCCCAACAGATATCGTAGAACTTGGTTGTGGCCTGAACTTGCTCATATTGCCCGTAGTCGCTCTGATCCATGGCTTGTGGGCGGTGATCTAAATTGTACTGCTCGATATGACGAATCTAGGGGAGGTTCTCAGTCTAGTATTTCTTGTGGTGAGCTTAGCAGCTGGTTGGAGGCTCATAATCTCTTGGAACTTAAAGTGTTTGGCAATCGTTTCACTTGGGCTAGAGGTCCATTGAGACGGCGGCTTGACCGATTGATTGGCAATGAGGCCTGGCATGCCAGGTTTCCTCAAACCACAGTGGAAGTCCTCCCCCGAGTGCAATCGAACCATGCTCCTCTCTTAACCAGGATTTCTGATTTGGTTCCTTCTGGTCATAGACAGCTTCCCAAATCCTTTAAATTTAGGGCTGCTTGGCAGGCCTTTCCATCTTTTCGTAAGCTGATTTCCTCTACATGGAATGTTCAATCTCCAGTTCCTACTCTACTCCATACTCTCAAGGACAAAGCTATGGTTTGGCATGATCAGGTCTTTAGCTCCGTTGGTAAAAGGAATGCCCGGATCAGGGGCAGGCTATCTGGTATTGAGCGCCAGTCGGATTGGGTTGACAACAGTTTCCTAAGGCGCCTTCACAGACAACTATGTACGGAACTTGGTCAAATTTTAGAGAATGAAGAGTTAACTTGGATCCAGCGGAGTACTAGAGATTGGAACTTGGTTGGAGACAACAACTCCAAATTCTATCATAACTTTGTTAATGGTAGGAAAAGGAGAAAGATGTTTACGATCCTTGAGGATGCTACTGGTGTTACTCATATGGGGGAGGCCTCCATTCAAGCTATGGTGGTTGACTATTTCAAAAGTCTTTATCAAGCCTCCCTATTTCTGTCCATGCTAGTCCAGTTGCCTTGGGGAATCTTACCATGCTTAGTAGTCAGGATATGGAAGACCTGGTTGCTGTACCCTCGAAGAGTGAGACATGGGCAGCTGTCAAGGGTATGGCTGCTTTAAAGGCCCCTGGCCCGGACGGATTCCATGCCATGTTTTTTCAACATAATTGGACTGTTGTAGGAGACTCAGTTCATACCTTTATTTCAGAATGCTTTAAGGGCCATGGGAACATTGCTGAAGTGAATCATACGGCTATTGTTTTAATTCCAAAGACTCTGAATCCTAAATCGGTCACTCAATTCCGTCCCATAAGTCTTTGCAATGTTATCTACAAGATTATCACTAAAGTGCTTGTGAACCGCATGACTCATATTCTCCCCCGTCTCATCAGTCACGACCAAGCCAGCTTTGTCAAAGGGAGACTCATTCAAGACAACATCATTTTGTGTCAGGAGATTATTCACTATCTAGACAAATCGAAGGCCAAACCTGGTTATATGATTCTTAAACTTGATCTCGAAAAGGCCTACGATAAACTTAGTTGGAATTTTATCCATGATACTCTCATTTCATTTGGTTTCCCTCCCTCATGTATTACTCTTATTATGGAATGCATTACTTCTTCTTCCATGCAGGTGCTTTGGAATGGGATTCCTTCTGACTCCTTCACCCCCTCTCGTGGAATCCGGCAAGGGGATCCTATATCCCCCTATATTTTTATTCTTTGCATGGAAAGACTTGGGGCCATGATATCCCAAGCTGTGGCTGATAAAAGATGGAAACCCTTGCATTGGGATAATAATCGACTAATGATTCCTTATATCTTTTTTGCAGATGATATACTCTTGTTTGCCAAAGCTTCTACTGCTCAAGCTTCAAATATTAAAGATATCCTTTCTTATTTCAGCTCCCTTTCAGGTTTAACTGTTAGCCTAGCTAAATCTCGTGTTTACTTTGGGAAGACCGTTGATCGCCATAGCCGTAGAGATATTACTAATGTGTTAGGCATTCAGGATGTTCATAATTTAGGCCATTACTTGTGTATTCCCATGGTGGTAGGAAGGAGATCTCATCAGAATTTTAAGTTTCTTATTGATAAGATGAATTCAAAGTTAAAAGGGTGGGCTCAGCACCATCTTAGCTTTGCGGGGAGGCTTACTCTTCTCAAATCTGTACTCCACCCCGTATGCATGTATGCTATGCAAGTCACCCGCCTTCCTTCCAGGACTATCAGTGAGCTTGAGAAGATTTGTCGGGACTTCCTTTGGGGATCTCATGGTAATACTAGAAAGGTCCATCTTATTGCTTGGGATACCATCACCACGAGCACTGCCCTTGGTGGCCTTGGGATTCGTAAGTTGCGAGACTTAAACACTGCACTTCTCATGAAGAGTTACTGGGGTCTGCTCACTCGAGACACTATGTGGACGCAGTTGATGAAGAAACGCTATGGTTGGAAAAATCACATCTTTTCTCACCATTCTCAATCCCTATCCTCCTTTGCCAAAGACCTGCTTTTGATCTACCAATCCTTCCATAACATGCTTGGGTGGCAAGTTGGTAATGGTAAGACTTCTCTTTTTTGGTTGGATCACTGGTCTAATTCTAATTCTACTATGCAGGAATTTGCTACTCGACCTCTCTCTCGAACGGAGCTGGATCGCAATGTTGCGTCATACCTGGATGGTTCTTCATGGAGCTTGCATGAACTCAACACAATCCTGTCTTCGGATGGTCTCCAGTCCCTCGTCCAGCTTCCGATTTCGTTGAATCCGAGCATGGAGGATCGCCCTCTTTGGAAGCCTGTTTCTAATGGGCTTTTCTCTATCAGAAGTACTATGGAGCATTTACAGTCATCGCATCCTCTCCCCTCCAACACCTTCTGGAAGAACATTTGGAAATGGCCCGTGCCTCATCGGGTTAGAACATTTTTGTGGCTTGCCTCTCATGATCGTCTGCTCACAGGCCTTGAACGACAGAGGAGGCATATCTCTCAAGACTCTACTTGCTGGAAGTGTGGTACTATTGAGAGCAGTATTCATGCTTTGAGGGACTGCCCTTTTTCAGTCTATATTTGGTTCCAACTTGGTCTTTCCTCTTCCAATACCTTTTGGTCCTCTAACATTCGAGATTGGATTGCTTCTCACGATTGTAACAGCGTTGGGGAAATTAAGGCTGCTACTTTTGGCTTTGGAATTTGGCTTATCTGGAAGTTGTAAGGAGTTCTACAGCAATGAGAGTGTTAATTGTAATACAGTTCACACTGTTGTCAGGCGTTCGGTGCATGAATTTTTGGCGGCCCGGAAGGAGCTCAAGTTGTTTGGTGTGAAGGCGTGGTGCTGTGCGAGGGCTAGGTGGGAAAGACCCCCTGATGGGAGTGTTTCGCAAGGTTCAAGTATGGCAGGGGGTCTCATTCGCAATTCTGTTGGTGAATGGATGGGAGGTATCAGATCCAAAGGTTCACATCCTGATAGTTTGCATGCAGAGACTTGGGCTATCCTTCTAACCATGCAGCTGGCTCATATGATGGGTATACCTAAGTTGGAAGTGGAGACTGATAATTTGGAGGTTCCTTCATCTCATCAATTCTCCTACTTCGACTACATCTGCTGTTCATCTTTGGATCTCACAGATAAAGGATATGTCTCATTGGGGTTGGGATGTTTGCTTCTCACATATTCCCCGTTCTTGTAATATAGCTGCAGATTGGCTTCTTAGAGGATTTCCTCTTTTGGAAGATGTCCAGCATTTTGTTAGACCGCCGGACTATATGCTTGATGTAATTGCTTCTGACCGTTTAGGTCTGTACCACACTTTGCAAGTTTTGCAATAATATTACGGCTGCGGCCCTCCCTTCTCCCGAAAAAAAATTTAATAATTCTTATTTTGTGTTTAAATTTACTATTGTAAATTTGTGAATTAATTTTGGTATTATGATTATTTTTAAAATTTATTTCCCAATTCACATTATTACATGCATGATGCATCCATAAATTAAATATATTCGTAATGAACACACAGCCCAAATTATCCATCTCTATTTATAATGATAGTCCTATGACAAATTGCATCAAATTAAAATAATCTATAATTGAAGAGGATTGGAAGAACATGCCTACATGCTCTATGTGATATGCACGTTAAAGAACATACAGTATATGCCTCACACGACACCCCATTTAAATATAAATCATTATTACATGGAACCCAGTAATTAAACACTACAACAAATTGAGCTTAACTAATTACAAAAGCACAACTTATGCTTCCTCAGTTTCTCGACACAAAATTAAAAACACAAAAGCAAGACAAAACACATATAGCATGATTACATGTTTCATAATCACACTTGAAATGAAATGAACCAACACTGCAATAATAATGATGAATGAGACAATGAATATAATCATGAAAAATTATGCAAATAATAAATACTCAACGACGATGCTCATCAGGAATTACTAGTTAACGTTCACAACATGGCACTGCTTTCTGATCTCCCCTTGCGTCCCTGTCTTCACATCGATCTTCCCCATTTTCACCATTGCTGCACCGAACTTCCTCGCCCAAGCGGATCCGGACCGCACATTCTTCAGCACCAGATTCTGCGTGAGTGGGCTGTCGAATAGGGTTTGGTCGGATGTGAAGAGCCCCTTGTGATTCCTCAAATTCAGGTAATACTGATTGTCCAATATGTCTGGAGTCACAATATCGTTGTCCACCTCGATAGTGGAATCATTTCCCGGCGGCGGGCACTTGCCTTTGAGGAATTCAGCAAATCCAGGGTCCAGGGACGGGTCCTGCGCAACGGTGGCATTGAAATTGTAAAGCCTGCTGGAGAAGGAAGGGCAGTGGGCGTCCCCAATGGAATGAGCCCCGGAAAGCGTCACCATTTCGTCCAGCGACAGCCCTTTGACGGCGAAGTTGTCCCTCAGCTGAGTGGCATTGAAGAATGGGGGTGGCAGATTCTGCAGGACTTCCGAACTCAGAGAGACGCGCCCGTCTTTACGCCCGGAAGGCACCTTGTAGCGAATGTGCCCCGCGATGAAGGCGCTGTCGCGTGCAGCGAAAGCCAGAATGTCGGCGCAGGACACTGTTCCCGGACATATGGTCTCGAGCAAGGCCTTGGCCGTGTCTATCACATCAAACCCTTCGAGGCTTAAGTTGGCGATGTTGTCTTTCTCAGCCGGAGGGTTTCCGGGCACTGTATCCAGCAGCACGGAGCCATCACAACCCTAGAAATTAATTAAAGCAATTTAATGATTGATTAGCTGCACTAGAAATTACAATATGTAATTGAATTTGAGTGTTATAGTGTTTGTATGGGGGTGTAGGGGATACCCTGACGAAACAATCATGGAAATGGAGCCTGATGAGGTCAGCAGGGGTTCCAGGGTGGCTGGGTATAGCTCTGTTGACAATCGCCCTCACGATTCTCTCAGCCTGTGGGCATGTCCTTTTATAGAATCCCACTCTAAGACCGCCCTGAGCCGTAGTGGCACCAACACAGAATAGCAGCAGAACCAACGCGATCGTCACAGCCGCTGCTGAAACCATTGATGAGAACCTGGAATTCATTTTGCCCCACAGATTAGGGTTTGCAGACAACTAACTATATATATATATATATATATATATATATATATATATATGGATGGATTGAAGATTTGGAAGTGAATGATGAAAGAGCCATTAGAAGTGTATTTATAGTAGATCAGAGGAGATTGGAGAGGAGGTGCTGTGGTAATTTAAAACAATAATACTATCATGCTGGCATGCATTGTTTAATCATTGAATCGTGAATGCATGCAGTCCCTCATCGATCATGCATACACATTAGTAATACTATAGTGGAAATTGGACATCGTCTTCCTCATCATTGAACTGCGTCTATGACTTTGTAACCCTAATAATTAATTGTAATTTTTTCTTTTCTTTTCTTTTTTTTTTTTTTTTGTAGCCGTATCTTTTTCTAATTGAAAATTTGAAATAATGTTTCGTCAGCTTGCCCAGCCCTCCTTTCATTTCTGTGCCGAGGACGGACCAACATGCCTTGGGCATTACCACCTCTGTATTCATAAAAACCTAGTTTTCTACTCCGTCCGACTCAATTTTTTTTCCGAAGCCACTAGTCAGATAAAGAAGTGGTGGAAGCTCGTGCCACACAAAGCTGTCCATCTCAATTAAGATAAAGGATATGTTTGGAAAATAACTAGAGCTTAGCGTCTGGAGTTTGGAGTTTAGACTCTTAAGTTTGAAATTAATGGTGAAAAATAGTTTTGAATTTAAATAATAGTGTTTGGTAACACAATTTTAAATTAGAGTTTAGATTCTGGAGTTTGGAAAGCTAAAAGTTGGGGAAGATGAGCGTTCAGAGTTTAGAAATTAAAGTTTGTCAGTTACTGTAATTAGTGTTTACTATATATATGATTTTAGGCTATTTTTAGTATGTATTTTAAAAGGTAAACACTAATCGCTAGCCTTTATTCCCAAACGCAGCCAAAATATTTTATAAATAACCAAAAAATCAACTTTTAAATATATCACCATCAATAAATACAAACTCATTATCATCAATTCATCATATTATATCGATAAATAAATAAATTAAAACTCAAAATACCCTCAACAATAAATTCAAACGCACAATATCACGACATCAAAAAATGAAATAATTAAAATTTCAAATCCACCACTATGTCACGTCATATATAAATATCCCTAATAATTTAATTTATAATGCTTTACACATAAAATACCTTGCCAGCACCTAAATGTTGCATCTTGGTTGAAATGGAGTATTATTTTACGAGTCTCATAAAATAAAATATAAAGCATTTATAAAAATGGATGTAGTAGATAATACCTCTGTTTCTTTTTAAGTGTTACGTTTTTCTTCTGCATGTTTGCCAATGCATATTTTAAACTATTAATAACTCAAATTCGGTACAAGTACAAATTCTATTAATTTGATATTTTAAAACTACAAGATGAGACGAATCCAATAAAATCTCAATTGACTATATTTTTTCTTGTATAACTATAAGAAAAATAGAAGTCAAAGTGCTACAAGAAACAGTAAAAAAAGTCAAAACGTAACACTTATTTAGAAACGGAGGGAGAATATTTTATATGTATTTTCTATATATAATTTAGTTTTCACAACAAGTATTATTGTAGCTTGGTCTCCTCAAAAGTTCCATGGACATTAAAGTAAGAATATATTAGTATTTCCTTAAGAAAAGGATTTGCAGTTTTTAAACTCATGAAGCACTCATAATTTCTTTTTTAAAGAAAATAATGAAATAGTCGCTGATCAGTTCTCCTATATATGTTATAAAAGTAACAATTAGTATTAGACTTGGTTGATGGCTGCTCTTGGGATCGATTTAAAATTCAAACCCCATATAATTTGCAGACTTGTATGAACAATATATTATAAGAGTTGCTGAGTTGGCATGCAGATTGGTATATGCATGACTTTTTTTTTTCGGTAAATATATGCATGACTTTTTGAGATAGTAGGAATTCTAAAATAAATGTTTCACATGGTTCCTATCCCTTCTCTCTACCAATTAATTAATTAATTAATCTCGTGAGAATAATAGTACTTATAGATGATTATATATGTAGATGTATGTATATGGCAGACGCAGAGTATTTGGGGCGGGGCGAGGATGCGACTAAATAACTTTTCCGTATTTTATCTTTAATTTTCATAGGATAATTATTAATTGATTTTTATTTTTTTAGATTGCTAATGATCTCAATATCTTCATCTAACTCTACCTAAGCTATATCTTTAAAGAATACATATAAGCTTATGTTAAAAAAAGCTCACTAATAAAGAAATATGTTGCATTTTTTTTCCTCTTCTTCCCGTAAATTTCTGGAAAATTATTTATAACATAATTAAATTTACATGACTGTATAAAATATTAAAGCCAAGTTTTGAATTTTTGGGGCAGAATTATATAAAAAGAATATTCTAATATAATTAAAATAAACATATCTATATAAAAATTAACAGGCACATTTAGGACTCGGGACCATCACTGTGTATGTGTGTGTGGGTTGGGGGTTAGGAATATACATGGAGTCGTTTTTTGACTTTGCACCGACGAGTTGATGTGAATAATTACAAATGTCAACTCAGTAATATGCGGGGAGAAGTTTATTTTTTTATATTTTGATTCGTTTGTTGACGCGATCAGAAACCAGAAAAGAATTACAAGAGGGAATTAACAACATATATCATGAGAATGTTTGGACTTTGGATAATTGCATTATAGTATATCCAGTCCAGCAAATTACAGAGAATCTAATTGGGATTCCAGCTCCAACATTCAAATTAAATACGGAATAGATACTCAAATAGTTTTGTAAGTTTCACTATTATCCAATTTTATCTATAAAGTATTTGATTATCTCAAATGGTCCTGTAACTTTCCTAAATAAATTTAATTTTCAATTTTAGGTCAATAAACTTTCATATTTTTCACTTTTATTACACCAAAAAGTTTCTAAATTTTGTACTTTAATCCTCATTTTTAAAAATATATATCTAATAAGGACTAAATTGTAAAAAATAAAAAAAATTGGTGGTAAAAGTGAATAATTTAAAAGTTTAGGGGTTTAAAATTGAATATTAAATGCATTTGGGACTATTTCGGCTAAAATATAAAAGTTATAAGACCACTTGAGATAATCAAATATTTTATGGACCAAATTGGATAATAATGAAACCTTTGGATTTCTAAAGTTGAAGTGTATTCAATTTATATTTTATAAAGTCGTTAAAAATTTTGAGGTATTCAATACAGATTTTAAAAAGTCTTTAAAAATCTAGAGGTATTCAATTTTACAGAATTTTAAAAGTCTTTAAAAATCTAGAGGTATTCAACGGTCTGTGGATTTTAATTCTTTATAGATTTTAATGGATTCTCTAAAAAAATATAACTAAACGAAATCTCTCTAAAATCAGCCAAACTCTTCAAGACTCTTCATGAATTCTATATAAATCAGCCAACTCTATGTGGAGTCTATGGACTTTTTAAATCCACAAACTTTTTTCAAGTCCATAAAAATCTAATAATATACTCTCAATAGAATACACCACCTTTTAGTAAATAAAGAAATTGCAAGGTGGCCAATGACGAAATTAAGGAAAAGGTCCAAAGAGTGAACAAACCCTTATTAGCACAAGTCATGTTGCTGGTTAATTGACGGCCATATGGTGGACGACCCAAAGGCAGTGAAGGACAAAGCTTTTGAATATTTTCAACAGGCTTTCAGGAAGTTAGCGGACGATTATTTCATACCTAGGGTATCGCGTTGAGCAGGTTGGATGAGGAGGACCGGTGCTGGCTTGAGAGGAGTTTTTCAGAGGATGAGGTGAGAGCAGCATTGTGGAGCTGCGGTGGGAACAAAGCCCCAGGCCCTGACGGCTTTAACTTGGCATTTTTTTTATGAGGTTTTGGGAGGTTCTAAAGGGGGATGCGCTAGAAATGTTCAAACAGTTCGAGGCGGATGGTTCACTTCCAAATGATGCAAGGGGTTCATTTATCAAACTGATTCTGAAGACCGACAACCCTGTTGAATTTAGTGACTTTCGACCGATCTCCTTGGTAGGGAGCTTGTACAAATTAATCACCAAAGTCCTGTCTAGGCAGCTACAGGAAGTGATCCCGAAGGTGGTAGGGGCTTCGCAAATGGCTTTTGTAAAGGGAAGGCAAATTTTGGACGGGGTGCTAGTTGCTTCAGAGATCATTCATTCAACCAGGGTGTCAGGACGCAGTGGCTATGTGATTAAGTTCGACTTATCCAAAGCTTACGACAACATTTCTTGGGATGCTTTGACCAGAGTCCTTGAGCTAATGGAATTCGGGGAAAATAGAGGAGTTGGATCAAGAAATGCGTTACAAAGGCGTCAGCAGCTATCCTTATTAATAGATCCCCAACAAAGTTCTTCAATCTCCAAAAAGGGCTGAGACAAGGAGATCCACTCTCCCCTTACCTGTTCATTTTAATGGCCGAAGTTGCTAATAGGTTGGTAACACAAGCTGCTGTGTTGGGCGATTATAAGGGTCTTAGAGCTGGGAAGGAGGGCGCGGTAATCACCCACTTACAATATGCGGATGACACGCTCTTGTTTTGCGAAGGTAATCTAAACCAGGTGTTACTTATCAAGAGAATTCTTAGATGTGTTTTGTTGAGTACTGGCCTCAAAATTAATTTCTACAAGAGCAAAATATTTGGAATCAATTGTGTGGAGGAAGAGTTGTACGATGCTGCCAGCTTGCTTGGAGCGATGTTGGGAATTGGCCAATGACCTATTTGGGGATCCCTATTGGGGGTAGATTGAATGGGAATGATATTTGGAGATCGGTGTTGGCAAAGGTAGAAAAGAGACTAGCCGGATGGAAAGAAAGAATGTTATCCCAAGCCGGCCGACTGTGCCTAATAAAGTCAGTCATGAGTTGCTTGCCGATATATTTCTTTTCCATTTTCAAGGTTCTTAAGGAGATTGCGAAGCAATTGGAAAAGCTTAAACGACGTTTCTTTTGGAACGAATGGGGGGGGGGGGAAGTAGAAAACTTCACACGGTGTGTTGGGAAAAGATCTGTTCACAGACGGAAGATGGAGGACTTCACATAAGGAATGTCCAGGAATTCAATGGGTCCTTACTTGCAAAATGGAGATGGAGATTTGGTCATGAGGACTCACTGTGGAAAGAAGTCATAAACTCTAAATATTATGGGAAGTCGTATCCTTTAGTTTCGGAGCCCATTACCGAAAGATCAACGTGGGGTTCTATTTGTCGGGCGTGGGGGGTTAATAGTCAGGAGAGCTTCGTAAACCGGTTCAAAGTTCTGGTGGGGGATGGATGTAGAACCCGATTTTGGGAAGACGGATGGTCGGATGGTGGGGGGCTCTTTAAAGAGAAGTATTCTAGGATCTACGCTTTAGCAGTCCATAAAAAAGCAACTAATGCTGAAGTTGGGTTCTGGCAAGGGTTAGGGTGGGAATGGAATATCCAACTTCGAAGAGCCTTGTTCGATTGAGAAGTGGGTGTGTGGAATGCTTTCAAGTATGATATTGGGAGGATACCAGTTTGCAGGTTTCTGAGGGATAGGGTGTGTTGGATTGGTGAAGGGAATGGAAGATTTTCTACTCGATCGTGTTGGCCACATAGGTCAAAAGGAGCAACAGGTGAAGTCGGGTAGGTGTGGCGAAGTATTCTGAAAATCGGATGCCCCATGAAGATTAAACTTTTGGCTTGGAAATTGATACAAGGAGCCCTCCCTGTACGTGCAATCCTTGCTGCTCGTAGCTGCATTCAGGTACAAAATGCTAATTGCCCTTTGTGTGATAGAATTGTTGAGACGGAGGACCACTTGTTTTGCCAATGTACAATTATCTGTCCGATTTGGTATCAATGTGTTGAGTGGCTTGGGATGGAATGGGCGATGCCTGGCAAAGCTCTCCAGCTGATGGCATGGTTGTTTAGAATTGATCCTAAGAAAGGTCTGAGTTGTGTTTGGAGGCTAACCTGCCTGGCAGTTGTGTGGACCGTCTGGAAGTGGAGAAACGAAGTGATCTTTAAGGGGAAAATTTTTAAGCATCAAGAGGTTTTGGAGGAAATAAAATGGCGAGTTGGCAGTTGGTGGAAAATTCAAAGAGGCCGACGGAACCACATCGGGGTTGTGTTGGAAACAGCTTTCCAGAAAGCTTTGCTTCAACAGGCTGGAAGGGGTGGAAAGCTCCTCGCATAGGGTTGGTATGGGAAAGACCGCTTGAGGGGTAGTGGAAGATCAACACGGACGGATCATCCTTGGGGAATCCCGGACCGGCCGGGGTTGGAGGAGTGATAAGGGATGATAAGGGGGAAGAGTTGTTCATCCTTGCTGACTATGTTGGCACGACCGATTCGACAAAAGCCGAACTCACGGCTGTCAACAGGGTATGTAGTGCTATTTTAAGAGATCAAAAGTTCCCCTTGCCCATGTTAGTGTTGGAATGTGACTCTATGAACGTTGTTGGCTGGCTTAAAGACCCTTCTTCTATCCCATGGCGATTGCATAAGCTTATTGCATCTATTTTTGTGGTGTTGAGTTGTGGAGGGTTGATTAGAATTCAACATATACTTCGTGAACGTAACGTTTTGTCTGATTTCTTGGCTAAACAAGGTGCAATGGGAGTAAGCAAAATTGAGGAGTGGCCGTAGGGGGTATTGCGTGTGTCGGTTAGGGAGTTAATTTATGTACTACTTTGTTTGTGAAGGCTGGAACGTTGCATCTGGTTATGCGGTCAAAGCCTCGGTTCTTGATGGAATAAAAAAGTCGTATCTCAAAAAAAAAAAAATTGTTGCAGGTTAATTATCAAGGAACATCATAACATATAGCATATTGCTGCATGCACAAGCTGAACTCTGAAGTCTCTGATGTGGGGTGGAATTAATTAGAAGATGATAAAAATGGCTTTTGTTAAGAAAAATAGCTTTTTGTTGTATAACAATTAATTAATGTACAATAGGCGGAGGATTTGTAATAGATGATTACGGAGGAAGTGTGGGTTGAAAGTTTAATAATATGTACAAAATAGATGTATGTATGATATTAATCTTGTGTGATGAAGCAGATATACAAATGGAGAGAAGATGGAAAAGTGGAACAACAGCAAATGCTTTCATTCTTTCATCGTGTGTGTCCAAAATTACAAAGTATTATGCTATTTATATGGATATTAACAAGTGATTATTAAATCACACACATTCCATCATTTGACAAGTGTACAACACTTGTAATAGCATCATGGCTATTATGGACATGCATTATTAGAACTATTGCCACGTAACACTCCCCCTTGCATGTCCATTGCACAAAGAATATGTCTCGTTAAAACCTTACTAGGAAAAAACCCATGTAGATAAAAAATCTTAGTGAAGGAAAAAGAGTACAGTATTCTTGTGTTGAATTCTCCCCATGATTTGGATGTTATTTGAGAATTGAGATCATTCAACGTGTCTCCCCCTGATTTAAATTTCATTTGAGATCTTTCAATTGATGCATTTCAATTTTCTTTACCAAATTTTTAATATTGCAGTCTGCAATAACTTGGTGAGTAAATCCGCTAAGATATGGTCCCTTCTGGATAAAACATTTGTTCATTCTCACTTGTTGGTGTAAAATGATCCTTTATATAATCAAGAGCTCGGCCGAGCATTAAAGCATTTAGCGGATAAACCTTTTTGAAATTTATTTAACACATTTCCGAGTAGTGGGTGCACCCTTTTGTGCACCAAGGCATAATTTGGTTTTACCAAATCTTAGATCTCAAATTCATTTCTCCTTTTCCCCTTTCAATAGTGCTATATAAGCTTCATAAAGGATAATTTGGGGAATATTTATCTTCCGGACGATACTGTAATTTATTCTTATATCATATTAACAAATATATGAATTTAATAAACCCAAGACCATCGTCCTTTGAAGATATCAATTATATGTTTCGATCCCAATGCCATTTATATAGCCTTCTTTTATTAGGCTGTCACTGAGGCTAGCATATAACATGCATTCATATTGCACATAAAGTCAAGATCTTATTTTGTCGACATTCATCAACCGATTTAGGTTTGCAACATAATTTCATCTGTGTACCAAATATTTGTGCTTGTGACGATTGATTGAGATCTCATTATCATTTTTTTAATGGCCTTGCTCTTTTGGAGCTATTTGCTCTTTTCTAGAGCTTATTTCAGAAATTTCGCCACTTTCTAAAATTTGTAAATCTCGAGGATTTTTATAGTTGAAACCAGATGATTTACTGCACTTCAAGCGTGCAAGATATTTATTTTTCACATTTATAATTGGTCCATTTTAGGACATACTCGACACCAAGTGATTATCTTGTGCCACAATTATTTACTCGGGCAACAAGTTTTCCTTGGGCAATGCCGATATAAGTTTTTGTAACTCTTCTAGAGTCTGAATTTGCAATTTATGCAATACAGTCTTCTAGTCACAATAATATATTTTCGGTTGATCAATATTTCCCCCTAATGTCGGAAAATAATAATCTGCAAACCATATATAAAATCACCAGATTTTGGTACCAAATATAATTTCTTAATGGTGATTTATATCTGACATATGTATACTCAATCGTCATTGGGAGCCCAATTAGGGTGGCATAATGGGGACGTATATTGTGCACCCAAATATTTTTAATTATTAATATTGGGCTTATATTAATGCTCGGGGAGAGAATAAATAATAGTCTGTCGGCTTTATTTTCACGAGCGTTGCTGCAAAGCATGTCCCCAAACTAATTTAGGTAGCTTTGACCTCATCAGCCTTGCGTGCAATTTAATTATTACTTTTTGTTTTATACTTTGGCCAGGCCTGGCTTGCACACGATTAAAATTCAGTGGCACTATCCAATCTTATTTTCTTTATTGGATGTCATTTTGCTCACAATTTAAATATTTGTGCTAGCAACACATATATATATATATATATATATATATTCATTTTAATTTGAATTTTCAATAATTCACCTCAGTGTGATGCTTTTAGGAGGATGCCAAAACGATTGTGCCAAGTATGAAAATTATGAGTAGACTTCAGGTCTATGATATATTTCAGTGGCACTCAGCTTTAATTTGTATATTACAAGCCAGAGGATATTGATGCAATTTTCTTTAATAAATTTCTTTGCATCATGATATGAGTAATTGAGAGATAACATTATTGCTTCATTCACTATTTTAAGTTGATATCCACTTTCTGAATATTATAAAATTTTAGTAAGCTCTTTCGAGATTTTCTCGAGAATAGTGCATATTTAAGCACAATTTTTCTTCTCCTTCAGGAGGTATACATTGACTCTTCCAGAGTCTTTTTTGAACTTCCACTGATTTTATTAGCAGTGGATTTTTCCATATTTAATTGGGATAATAGCTTTTGCGTTTCAATACAACGTGCGCAATTGCACTATCAATGAGGCAGATATCCTCGGCTTCATTTGATTTTGGCATCCATTTATCTTTCCAAGAAGGCAACCACAAGTGTATAATTTATATACACAACATCGATATTGAAATTACAAAGGGGATTATAATGGGGAGTACATTTATAAATTTTCATTTCATTTGGCACCAATACATTGTGCTCAATGAATTTAAGTCCACGTGCATGATTTTATTATCAAATCAATCATCATGATCAATACTATTTATTTCAACCTTAAGAACTTTCATTTTCCCTTCCTTTTAGAGGATTCATATAAACAAGCCACATGTCCAAGATGACATTGAAATATTCCACGGCTTTTGAGATCACAACAACTTTATTTTCTAGCATCAAACTTCCTTTGGGTTTATAAGGTCCCGGTCATCATAAGGAAAATTTATTTATAATTCCGGGAATTCATATTTTCATTTTGCCAATCATACCTCAACCCATTTCAATTTTCGATCACGATTTCAATTATATTTTGCCTTTAGTGATATTCTCCTTTAGAAAGGGCAAGCATTTGTCGGCTTGAACTCATAATATTTCAGCAATATTTCATTGCTTTGTCCAATCAAGAAAACCAACATAGTCATTATTGACAATATAATATTTCTCACAATTTATTGGACTTTTGTATTAATCCATATTCCTTTTGGGAGTCTGGAAGAATTTGTTCGCCTGGAATGATGATTTTTAGCAAAACTTTATTGCTTGGTCTAGCCAAGAATGGCAATATGACCACCTTAAGGTGTCGGTATATTTTCCCACATTTTGGTGGATTTTCAATAGTATTTTTCATATATCGGTGTAATATACTTTTTATACCACTTTGGGTATTTCATAACTCCTCCGGTTTTACCGGGCACATATATACCCTCTTTTGGGGTTTACCCCATTTTGGGGTTTTTGCAGCATTTTGTCTTTATACGATAATTTGATTCGTGCCATAATTCATCTGATTCCGCCAGTATTGAACAATAATTCGAATCCCTTTCTCAAGCCCGGTAGGATGTTATTTTTCTTGGCATATTGAGGCCAATTCAATTTTTGCCCGATTGACCCAAATTATGTATAGGGATAAAACCCCAATTCTGTAAGGTTAGTCGTAGAAATAAAATTGAAATTGTAAATAAACAAATATTACCTCCAACGATAATTTTTATAGATTTGAAACTTCCTCCGGCAGCACCTCCGTAGAGTTACTCGTGCTGATAACGTGTTGTATAACAATTAATTTGTACAATAGGCGGAGGATTTGTAATAGATGATTACGGAGGAAGTGTGGGTTGAAAGTTTAATAATATGTACAAAATAGATGTATGTATGATATTAATCTTGTGTGATGAAGCGGATATACAAATGGAGAGAAGATGGAAAAGTGGGACAACAGCAAATGCTTTCATTCTTTCATCATGTGTGTCCAAAATTACAAAGTATTATGCTATTTATATGGATATTAATAAGTGATTATTAAATCACACACATTCCATCATTTGACAAGTGTACAACACTTGTAATAGCATCAGGGCTATTATGGACATGCATTATTAGAATTATTGCCACGTAACACTTTTGTTAAAATCTCTCACTCGTCACCAATTGATTAATTGAGTTGAAACCTCGTGCATCTATCTATCATTTTGATACTACCAGGGCCGGTTCTGAGGCGTGGCCAGGGATGCAATTGTCAAGGGCCCCGTTTAAAAGGGGTCCAAATTTTACTTTTAAATTTTAATAATAATTTTTTGTTATTATGATATTAGTTTTTGGTATCATACTGTACCGTAAGATTTCGGTACGGTAACGGTATAAATTTTTTTGATACTGTTAAGTCCTTGAGTCCTATGTTGTGAAGATGATCAACGTTGTTCTATAGTTGTGACGACGACTCATGAACAACGCAATCTGATAGTGGAGAAAGGACAACAAGGGACGCTGACGTGGCATAGTTTGTACAACAGTTTTGATGCTCTCTGATTTGATATTGTCTTTCTGTGCTTCCTCCACTGTTTTGACTACTTGGCCCGATCATCTCCAAAAAGGGGGAGATTGTTAGGGATATCTTATTGTGAAGATGTTCGTGATATTTACCGTTGTTGCAACATCTTGCCAACAACGCTTTATTCTCTTCACTGGAAAAAGCACAGAATAGTACAGTGACGTGGCCACTTCCCTTAGCAGGCTTTTAGGGTTTTCTAATGGGCCTTGCACATCTATAAATACCTGTTTTCGTCCTCCATTCTTCTCAAGACTTATTCCAGCCGCAAAGGATTGAAAACAGAGCATTCTTCAAGGTCCTTCTCTGCCATGGTGATCTAAGGGAAGCTGGAGCCATAATCCCCCAGTTCGTTGTTGACAGAAGCCAGAAACAACCATTCTACAACTGGGTATTTCTTTGTTGTTCTGACTGCTGCATTCTTATGGGGATTTGAGTTTGTGTTTATGCATTCCTTGGCATATCTCTAGTAAACACAACTTGTGCTTAGTGTGAGAGTATAGCCGCAATCACAGCTCATTTTACAGAGCATTAACAGATTCCTAAGTTGTGATTATGGCGGATTGAGAGCTGAAGAAGAAACCCCTGGTCTTCGTTGTTTGCAGAAGGCACCAACAACCGTCCTGCTACTGGTATATCTTTTAGTTGATGTGTCTTCCATTATTCATGGGGTAATTGGGATTGTGTTTATGCATTTCTGGGTTTATTGTTTGTAAACACAATCTAGGTGTATTGTAGGTGTTTTTAGCACCATTGAGCTTATTTTGTTGATTAGCTAGATTCCACAAACACCACCTTAATACCTGCCGGTGAATTGTGTGCATTTGGGTAGATAGTTGATGCTCCCTTGTGTTCTTCTAGTCTATTTGGGTAGATAGGAGAGTTCATTGGAATGTAAGGGTATGTAAGGTGTGGTTGACTCTTGTTCGATCGGTTTGGTGGAGATTTAGTGAATCCCTGGCTTTGAGCCCCCAGATGTAGATCGGTGGATCGAACTGGGTAACCAATTTTCTGGTGTTCTTAGTTTTATTTTCACACTCTGTTCTGTTGGTTGTTGACTGGTTGTTGGGATAACGCTCAAACATCGTTTCCGCACTGATTTATTATCTTGACAACTGGGAAACAATATACTCTATTTGGTATTGGTTTTTGCCCATCTTTAGCATTTTCTGTTCTCAAAGGGGGACCTGTCAATTGGTATCAGAGCCTACACTCTAACATAGCTGAGTGAGATCCGGAAGATGGGCAAGAAAGGAAGGCTTAAAAGTTGTAATTCTCAGAAAGTTACTCTCAACAGTGGTGGCGATGTTGGGACAACGGAAGAACAACATAGCAAATGTAGAGTTTTTGAGGATGATTTATTGAGAAATGGAATAGATCTTAAAGAGCTTGTTGATGCATTTGACGAGCTCACTGAAGAACACAGAGCAGATGTAAAGGAGAAGAAGAAGTTGTTGAAACAACTTGCTGACATCAGGATTTCCTATGATCAAGTATTAAAAGAGAGAGATGCACTTCAAAAGGAAAATCTGTCAAACAAGGACATTATTGGAGATTTGATGAAAGAAAGAGCTGAATTGATCAAAGAGAAAGAAGTATTGAAGAGAGACTCCCAAGTTCTTCAAGAGAAGGTTCATAAGTTGGAAGGAATGGTGAAAGGAAAGGAGAAGCTCGATGAAGTCTTGGCAATGGGAAAGTCTTACAAAGATCAATCTGGAATTGGATATCAATTTTCAACCACACCATCAGAGACTAAATTTGTGAGTGGAGGATTTCTTGAACAAAAATCACCCCCAAGGAGAAACCACAAAGTAGTTGTTGCAAAGCCTACTGAAGTAGTTAAGAAAGTTGTTGAAACATCTGGTCGACAACCAGTCAGAAAGATCTACAAAGAAAGATATGTTCAGAAGTTTCAACAACACAAGGACTGTTCTTATTGCAAATTGCCAGGACACACAGCTGATCAGTGTTTTCGAATTGTAAAGGATCTGATGAATGGTCGCCCTGTTGTTTGGCCTACTGAAGAACTACGCAAGAGGGTTAAACTGAGAAGAGTTTGGGTTCCAAAGAAATTAGAGTGCAATTGCCTTAGCAAGAATGGGATTGAATATGTGCACCATATGTCGTCTGAACAACGAGCAGACTGCCTGACTAAGTCTCTTGACAGAGAGAAGCTTGAAGAGCAAAGAGGGAACTTGGGCTCGTGCCACTCTCCTTAGCACCATGCTGCGTTCGGGGCCCTGGATTACAAGGAATTTATATTTTGTGGGCCCAATCCATTAGAAAGGGAGATGGTACAGTTGAGCTGCTGAAGGTCTGGTGAGAATTTGAATTCTAGTATATTCTGTTGCTAATGCCGATGTTCTGACTACAGAAAAACAACCTGAGAAAGATATGGCATAATGCAAGGGGGAGTATCTATGATGAGTTTGATTTAATTGGAAGCTTTGCTTGGATATTATTGATGAGAAGCTAGTGCCACAGAGAAAGGGGGAGAAACACTGATGCATATTCTGCTGATTTCCTGTTATCCAACTGCAGTGGAACAACAGGAAAAAGGCAAAGATGTTGTTGTTGATTGATCTACCAAAAAGGGGGAGAATATGATATGATTTTATTGTTCATGAGTATCGTGAATGGTTTTGGTTGATCATATCCACAAAGGGGGAGATTGTTAAGTCCTTGAGTCCTATGTTGTGAAGATGATCAACGTTGTTCTATAGTTGTGACGACGACTCATGAACAACGCAATCTGATAGTGGAGAAAGGACAACAAGGGACGCTGACGTGGCATAGTTTGTACAACAGTTTTGATGCTCTCTGATTTGATATTGTCTTTCTGTGCTTCCTCCACTGTTTTGACTACTTGGCCCGATCATCTCCACAAAGGGGGAGTTTGTTAGGGATATTTTATTGTGAAGATGTTCGTGATATTTACCGTTGTTGCAACATCTTGCCAACAACGCTTTATTCTCTTCACTGGAAAAAGCACAGAATAGTACAGTGACGTGGCCACTTCCCTTAGCAGGCTTTTAGGGTTTTCTAATGGGCCTTGCACATCTATAAATACCTGTTTTCGTCCTCCATTCTTCTCAAGACTTATTCCAGCCGCAAAGGATTGAAAACAGAGCATTCTTCAAGGTCCTTCTCTGCCATGGTGATCTAAGGGAAGCTGGAGCCATAATCCCCCAGTTCGTTGTTGACAGAAGCCAGAAACAACCATTCTACAACTGGGTATTTCTTTGTTGTTCTGACTGCTGCATTCTTATGGGGATTTGAGTTTGTGTTTATGCATTCCTTGGCATATCTCTAGTAAACACAACTTGTGCTTAGTGTGAGAGTATAGCCGCAATCACAGCTCATTTTACAGAGCATTAACAGATTCCTAAGTTGTGATTATGGCGGATTGAGAGCTGAAGAAGAAACCCCTGGTCTTCGTTGTTTGCAGAAGGCACCAACAACCGTCCTGCTACTGGTATATCTTTTAGTTGCTGTGTCTTCCATTATTCATGGGGTAATTGGGATTGTGTTTATGCATTTCTGGGTTTATTGTTTGTAAACACAATCTAGGTGTATTGTAGGTGTTTTTAGCACCATTGAGCTTATTTTGTTGATTAGCTAGATTCCACAAACACCACCTTAATACCTGCCGGTGAATTGTGTGCATTTGGGTAGATAGTTGATGCTCCCTTGTGTTCTTCTAGTCTATTTGGGTAGATAGGAGAGTTCATTGGAATGTAAGGGTATGTAAGGTGTGGTTGACTCTTGTTCGATCGGTTTGGTGGAGATTTAGTGAATCCCTGGCTTGGAGCCCCCAGATGTAGATCGGTGGATCGAACTGGGTAACCAATTTTCTGGTGTTCTTAGTTTTATTTTCACACTCTGTTCTGTTGGTTGTTGACTGGTTGTTGGGATAACGCTCAAACATCGTTTCCGCACTGATTTATTATCTTGACAACTGGGAAACAATATACTCTGTTTGGTATTGGTTTTTGCCCATCTTTAGCATTTTCTGTTCTCAAAGGGGGACCTGTCAGATACCGCGGTATATCGCTACCGTACCGAACTTTGGTATATACCACGGTATCGGTATATACCGCGATACCGTTATATACCGTAATATTGGTATATTGGTATATAGCGAAAGTTCGGTATGCCGGTATATACCGCAATACCGGTATGTCGGTATATAGTGAATGTTCGGTATGTCGGTATATACCGCGATACGGTATGTCGTATGTACTGAATGTTCGGTATAGCGGTATATACCGAACTTACCGGAATGTCGGTATGGAAACGGTATGAAAATATTTCATACCGAAACTTTCGGTATACCGAAGATCGGTATACCGAAATGTTCGGTACGGCAACGGTATGAAATTTTTCATACCGTAAAGTTCGGTAAGGTATACGGTACGGAGAATTTTTTTCGGTATGATACCATACCGAAAATTACGGTATACCGAAAATTTCGATATTTTTTTTTTCGATACGGTATGTGCGGTATCAGGTATACTCGGTATTTTTCCCCAGCCCTAATTGAGAGACACTTCAAATCCCATCCAGCGTGTAGAGTTTAAGTTAATTTATTGCCACGTCAGCAGCCATTCCACGATTAGTGAATTTAGGATATTTTCGGATATAATTAGCATGTGTAGAGGATAAAATCGGTAATAAAATTAAAAAAAAAGGATAGATTTGGCTTTTTTTGAAACAAAAGGGATATATTTGGCCTTTTTTCCAAAAAATAATTATCTCAAAGTAAAAATTAATAGTTGAAATTAAATGGAGGTTGGTCTAAGTCCTTGACTTCCAAACTCTAAGTTGGGGTTCCATTCCCCACATAACTTCTTATTCCTCCCGGCCCCTATGTCTCTTTATAATTTGTGTAACATGGGCTCCCACCACTTATTTCGTAGTTAAATGAGGTGTCAGTCTTTAGTATTGGGGAAAAACAAAAATATATACTCGGTATTGTGCTCTAGTGAATGAACTTATAGTAACCCTAATAATGTGGAAATTAAATATATATATATAGGGCACAAATCGAATTTTGGCATGCATTTGTCTTTCCAAGAAGGCAACCACAAGTGTATAATTTATATACACAACATAGATATTGAAATTACAAAGGGGATTATAATGGGGAGTACATTTATAAATTTTCATTTCATTTGGCACCAATACATTGTGCTCAATGAATTTAAGTCCACGTGCATGATTTTATTATCAAATCAATCATCATGATCAATACTATTTATTTCAACCTTAAGAACTTTCATTTTCCCTTCCTTTTAGAGGATTCATATAAACAAGCCACATGTCCAAGATGACATTGAAATATTCCACGGCTTTTGAGATCACAACAACTTTATTTTCTAGCATCAAACTTCCTTTGGGTTTATAAGGTCCCGGTCATCATTAGGAAAATTTATTTATAATTCCGGGGAATTCATATTTTCATTTTGCCAATCATACCTCAACCCATTTCAATTTTCGATCACGATTTCAATAATATTTTGCCTTTAGTCATATTCTCCTTTAGAAAGGGCAAGCATTTGTCGGCTTGAACTCATAATATTTCAGCAATATTTCATTGCTTTGTCCAATCAAGAAAACCAACATAGTCATTATTGACAATATAATATTTCTCACAATTTATTGGACTTTTGTATTAATCCATATTCCTTTTGGGAGTCTGGAAGAATTTGTTCGCCTGGAATGATGATTTTTAGCAAAACTTTATTGCTTGGTCTAGCCAAGAATGGCAATATGACCACCTTAAGGTGTCGGTATATTTTCCCACATTTTGGTGGATTTTCAATAGTATTTTTCATATATCGGTGTAATATACTTTTTATACCACTTTGGGTATTTCATAACTCCTCCGGTTTTACCGGGCACATATATACCCTCTTTTGGGGTTTACCCCATTTTGGGGTTTTTGCAGCATTTTGTCTTTATGCGATAATTTGATTCGTGCCATAATTCATCTGATTCCGCCAGTATTGAACAATAATTCGAATCCCTTTCTCAAGCCCGGTAGGATGTTATTTTTCTTGGCATATTGAGGCCAATTCCATTTTTGCCCGATTGACCCAAATTATGTATAGGGATAAAACCCCAATTCTGTAAGGTTAGTCGTAGAAATAAAATTGAAATTGTAAATAGACAAATATTACCTCCAACGATAATTTTTATAGATTTGAAACTTCCTCCGACAGCACCTCCGTAGAGCTACTCGTGCTGATAACGTGTTGTATAACAATTAATTTGTACAATAGGCGGAGGATTTGTAATAGATGATTACGGAGGAAGTGTGGGTTGAAAGTTTAATAATATGTACAAAATAGATGTATGTATGATATTAATCTTGTGTGATGAAGCGGATATACAAATGAAGAGAAGATGGAACAGTGGGACAACAGCAAATGCTTTCATTCTTTCATCATGTGTGTCCAAAATTACAAAGTATTATGCTATTTATATGGATATTAACAAGTGATTATTAAATCACACACATTCCATCATTTGACAAGTGTACAACACTTGTAATAGCATCAGGGCTATTATGGACATGCATTATTAGAACTATTGCCACGTAACACTTTTGTTAAAATCTCTCACTCGTCACCAATTGATTAATTGAGTTGAAACCTCGTGCATCTATCTATCATTTTGATACTACCAGGGCCGGTTCTGAGGCGTGGCCAGGGATGCAATTGTCAAGGGCCCCGTTTAAAAGGGGTCCAAATTTTATTTTTAAATTTTAATAATAATTTTTTGTTATTATGATATTAGTTTTTGGTATCATACTGTACCGTAAGATTTCGGTACGGTAACGGTATAAATTTTTTTGATACCGCGGTATATCGCTACCGTACCGAACTTTGGTATATACCACGGTATCGGTATATACCGCGATACCGTTATATACCGTAATATTGGTATATTGGTATATAGCGAAAGTTCGGTATGCCGGTATATACCGCAATATCGGTATGTCGGTATGTAGTGAATGTTCGGTATGTCGGTATATACCGCGATATGGTATGTCGTATGTACTGAATGTTCGGTATAGCGGTATATACCGAACTTACCGGAATGTCGGTATGGAAACGGTATGAAAATATTTCATACCGAAACTTTCGGTATACCGAAGATCGGTATACCGAAATGTTCGGTACGGCAACGGTATGAAATTTTTCATACCGTAAAGTTCGGTAAGGTATATGGTACGGAGAATTTTTTTCGGTATGATACCATACCGAAAATTACGGTATACCGAAAATTTCAATATTTTTTTTTTCGATACGGTATGTGCGGTATCAGGTATACTCGGTATTTTTCCCCAGCCCTAATTGAGAGACACTTCAAATCCCATCCAGCGTGTAGAGTTTAAGTTAATTTATTGCCACGTCAGCAGCCATTCCACGATTAGTGAATTTAGGATATTTCTGGATATAATTAGCATATGTAGAGGATAAAATCGGTAATAAAATAAAAAAAAGGATAGATTTGGCTTTTTTTGAAACAAAAGGGATATATTTGGCCTTTTTTCCAAAAAATAATTATCTCAAAGTAAAAATTAATAGTTGAAATTAAATGGAGGTTGGTCTAAGTCCTTGATTTCCAAACTCTAAGTTGGGGTTCCATTCCCCACATAACTTCTTATTCCTCCCGGCCCCTATGTCTCTTTATAATTTGTGTAGCATGGGCTCCCACCACTTATTTCGTAGTTAAATGAGGTGTCAGTCTTTAGTATTGGGGAAAAACAAAAATATATACTCGGTATTGTGCTCTAGTGAATGAACTTATAGTAACCCTAATAATGTGGAAATTAAATATATATATATATATAGGGCACAAATCGAATTTTGGCATGCATTTATCTTTCCAAGAAGGCAACCACAAGTGTATAATTTATATACACAACATAGATATTGAAATTACAAAGGGGATTATAATGGGGAGTACATTTATAAATTTTCATTTCATTTGGCACCAATACATTGTGCTCAATGAATTTAAGTCCACGTGCATGATTTTATTATCAAATCAATCATCATGATCAATACTATTTATTTCAACCTTAAGAACTTTCATTTTCCCTTCCTTTTAGAGGATTCATATAAACAAGCCACATGTCCAAGATGACATTGAAATATTCCACGGCTTTTGAGATCACAACAACTTTATTTTCTAGCATCAAACTTCCTTTGGGTTTATAAGGTCCCGGTCATCATAAGGAAAATTTATTTATAATTCCGGGGAATTCATATTTTCATTTTGCCAATCATACCTCAACCCATTTCAATTTTCGATCACGATTTCAATAATATTTTGCCTTTAGTCATATTCTCCTTTAGAAAGGGCAAGCATTTATCGGCTTGAACTCATAATATTTCAGCAATATTTCATTACTTTGTCCAATCAAGAAAACCAACATAGTCATTATTGACAATATAATATTTGTCACAATTTATTGGACTTTTGTATTAATCCATATTCCTTTTGGGAGTCTGCAAGAATTTGTTCGCCTGGAATGATGATTTTTAGCAAAACTTTATTGCTTGGTCTAGCCAAGAATGGCAATATGACCACCTTAAGGTGTCGGTATATTTTCCCACATTTTGGTGGATTTTCAATAGTATTTTTCATATATCGGTGTAATATACTTGTTATACCACTTTGGGTATTTCATAATTCCTCCGGTTTTACCGGGCACATATATACCCTCTTTTGGGGTTTACCCCATTTTGGGGTTTTTGCAGCATTTTGTCTTTATACGATAATTTGATTCGTGCCATAATTCATCTGATTCCGCCAGTATTGAACAATAATTCGAATCCCTTTCTCAAGCCCGGTAGGATGTTATTTTTCTTGGCATATTGAGGCCAATTCCATTTTTGCCCGATTGACCCAAATTATGTATAGGGATAAAACCCCAATTCTGTAAGGTTAGTCGTAGAAATAAAATTGAAATTGTAAATAAACAAATATTACCTCCAACGATAATTTTTATAGATTTGAAACTTCCTCCGGCAGCACCTCCGTAGAGCTACTCGTGCTGATAACGTGTTGTATAACAATTAATTTGTACAATAGGCGGAGGATTTGTAATAGATGATTACGGAGGAAGTGTGGGTTGAAAGTTTAATAATATGTACAAAATAGATGTATGTATGATATTAATCTTGTGTGATGAAGCGGATATACAAATGGAGAGAAGATGGAAAAGTGGGACAACAGCAAATGCTTTCATTCTTTCATCATGTGTGTCCAAAATTACAAAGTATTATGCTATTTATATGGATATTAACAAGTGATTATTAAATCACACACATTCCATCATTTGACAAGTGTACAACACTTGTAATAGCATCAGGGCTATTATGGACATGCATTATTAGAACTATTGCCACGTAACACTTTTGTTAAAA
This sequence comes from Hygrophila difformis, assembly GCA_030278955.1. Lineage (NCBI taxonomy): Eukaryota > Viridiplantae > Streptophyta > Magnoliopsida > Lamiales > Acanthaceae > Hygrophila > Hygrophila difformis. The sequence continues at coordinate 35,956,840 of JAOANR010000015.1, forward strand.
TCTCTCACTCGTCACCAATTGATTAACTGAGTTGAAACCTCGTGCATCTATCTATCATTTTGATACTACCAGGGCCGGTTCTGAGGCGTGGCCAGGGATGCAATTGTCAAGGGCCCCGTTTAAAAGGGGTCCAAATTTTATTTTTAAATTTTAATAATAATTTTTTGTTATTATGATATTAGTTTTTGGTATCATACTGTACCGTAAGATTTCGGTACGGTAACGGTATAAATTTTTTTGATACCGCGGTATATCGCTACCGTACCGAACTTTGGTATATACCACGGTATCGGTATATACCGCGATACCGTTATATACCGTAATATTGGTATATTGGTATATAGCGAAAGTTCGGTATGCCGGTATATACCGCAATACCGGTATGTCGGTATGTAGTGAATGTTCGGTATGTCGGTATATACCGCGATACGGTATGTCGTATGTACTGAATGTTCGGTATAACGGTATATACCGAACTTACCGGAATGTCGGTATGGAAACGGTATGAAAATATTTCATACCGAAACTTTCGGTATACCGAAGATCGGTATACCGAAATGTTCGGTGCGGCAACGGTATGAAATTTTTCATACCGTAAAGTTCGGTAAGGTATACGGTACGGAGAATTTTTTTCGGTATGATACCATACCGAAAATTACGGTATACCGAAAATTTCGATATTTTTTTTTCGATACGGTATGTGCGGTATCAGGTATACTCGGTATTTTTCCCCAGCCCTAATTGAGAGACACTTCAAATCCCATCCAGCGTGTAGAGTTTAAGTTAATTTATTGCCACGTCAGCAGCCATTCCACGATTAGTGAATTTAGGATATTTTCGGATATAATTAGCATGTGTAGAGGATAAAATCGGTAATAAAATTAAAAAAAAAGGATAGATTTGGCTTTTTTTGAAACAAAAGGAATATATTTGGCCTTTTTTCCAAAAAATAATTATCTCAAAGTAAAAATTAATAGTTGAAATTAAATGGAGGTTGGTCTAAGTCCTTGACTTCCAAACTCTAAGTTGGGGTTCCATTCCCCACATAACTTCTTATTCCTCCCGGCCCCTATGTCTCTTTATAATTTGTGTAGCATGGGCTCCCACCACTTATTTCGTAGTTAAATGAGGTGTCAGTCTTTAGTATTGGGGAAAAACAAAAATATATACTCGGTATTGTGCTCTAGTGAATGAACTTATAGTAACCCTAATAATGTGGAAATTAAATATATATATATATAGGGCACAAATCGAATTTTGGCATGCATTTATCTTTCCAAGAAGGCAACCACAAGTGTATAATTTATATACACAACATAGATATTGAAATTACAAAGGGGATTATAATGGGGAGTACATTTATAAATTTTCATTTCATTTGGCACCAATACATTGTGCTCAATGAATTTAAGTCCACGTGCATGATTTTATTATCAAATCAATCATCATAATCAATACTATTTATTTCAACCTTAAGAACTTTCATTTTCCCTTCCTTTTAGAGGATTCATATAAACAAGCCACATGTCCAAGATGACATTGAAATATTCCACGGCTTTTGAGATCACAACAACTTTATTTTCTAGCATCAAACTTCCTTTGGGTTTATAAGGTCCCGGTCATCATAAGGAAAATTTATTTATAATTCCTGGGAATTCATATTTTCATTTTGCCAATCATACCTCAACCCATTTCAATTTTCGATCACGATTTCAATAATATTTTGCCTTTAGTCATATTCTCCTTTAGAAAGGGCAAGCATTTGTCGGCTTGAACTCATAATATTTTAGCAATATTTCATTGCTTTGTCCAATCAAGAAAACCAACATAGTCATTATTGACAATATAATATTTCTCACAATTTATTGGACTTTTGTATTAATCCATATTCCTTTTGGGAGTCTGCAAGAATTTGTTCGCCTGGAATGATGATTTTTAGCAAAACTTTATTGCTTGGTCTAGCCAAGAATGGCAATATGACCACCTTAAGGTGTCGGTATATTTTCCCACATTTTGGTGGATTTTCAATAGTATTTTTCATATATCGGTGTAATATACTTTTTATACCACTTTGGGTATTTCATAATTCCTCCGGTTTTACCGGGCACATATATACCCTCTTTTGGGGTTTACCCCATTTTGGGGTTTTTGCAGCATTTTGTCTTTATACGATAATTTGATTCGTGCCATAATTCATCTGATTCCGCCAGTATTGAACAATAATTCGAATCCCTTTCTCAAGCCCGGTAGGATGTTATTTTTCTTGGCATATTGAGGCCAATTCAATTTTTGCCCGATTGACCCAAATTATGTATAGGGATAAAACCCCAATTCTGTAAGGTTAGTCGTAGAAATAAAATTGAAATTGTAAATAAACAAATATTACCTCCAACGATAATTTTTATAGATTTGAAACTTCCTCCGGCAGCACCTCCGTAGAGCTACTCGTGCTGATAACGTGTTGTATAACAATTAATTTGTACAATAGGCGGAGGATTTGTAATAGATGATTACGGAGGAAGTGTGGGTTGAAAGTTTAATAATATGTACAAAATAGATGTATGTATGATATTAATCTTGTGTGATGAAGCGGATATACAAATGGAGAGAAGATGGAAAAGTGGGACAACATCAAATGCTTTCATTCTTTCATCATGTGTGTCCAAAATTACAAAGTATTATGCTATTTATATGGATATTAACAAGTGATTATTAAATCACACACATTCCATCATTTGACAAGTGTACAACACTTGTAATAGCATCAGGGCTATTATGGACATGCATTATTAGAACTATTGCCACGTAACACTTTTGTTAAAATCTCTCACTCGTCACCAATTGATTAATTGAGTTGAAACCTCGTGCATCTATCTATCATTTTGATACTACCAGGGCCGGTTCTGAGGCGTGGCCAGGGATGCAATTGTCAAGGGCCCCGTTTAAAAGGGGTCCAAATTTTATTTTTAAATTTTAATAATAATTTTTTGTTATTATGATATTAGTTTTTGGTATCATATTGTACCGTAAGATTTCGATACGGTAACGGTATAAATTTTTTTGATACCGCGGTATATCGCTACCGTACCGAACTTTGGTATATACCACGGTATCGGTATATACCGCGATACCGTTATATACTGTAATATTGGTATATTGGTATATAGCGAAAGTTCGGTATGCCGGTATATACCGCAATACCGGTATGTCGGTATGTAGTGAATGTTCGGTATGTCGGTATATACCGCGATACGGTATGTCGTATGTACTGAATGTTCGGTATAGCGGTATATACCGAACTTACCGGAATATCGGTATGGAAACGGTATGAAAATATTTCATACCGAAACTTTCGGTATACCGAAATGTTCGGTACGGCAACGGTATGAAATTTTTCATACCGTAAAGTTCGGTAAGGTATACGGTACGGAGAATTTTTTTCGGTATGATACCATACCGAAAATTACGGTATACCGAAAATTTCGATATTTTTTTTTCGATACGGTATGTGCGGTATCAGGTATACTCGGTATTTTTCCCCAGCCCTTATTGAGAGACACTTCAAATCCCATCCAGCGTGTAGAGTTTAAGTTAATTTATTGCCACGTCAGCAGCCATTCCACGATTAGTGAATTTAGGATATTTTCGGATATAATTAGCATGTGTAGAGGATAAAATCGGTAATAAAATTTAAAAAAAAAGGATAGATTTGGCTTTTTTTGAAACAAAAGGGATATATTTGGCCTTTTTTCCAGAAAATAATTATCTCAAAGTAAAAATTAATAGTTGAAATTAAATGGAGGTTGGTCTAAGTCCTTGACTTCCAAACTCTAAGTTGGGGTTCCATTCCCCACATAACTTCTTATTCCTCCCGGCCCCTATGTCTCTTTATAATTTGTGTAGCATGGGCTCCAACCACTTATTTCGTAGTTAAATGAGGTGTCAGTCTTTAGTATTGGGGAAAAACAAAAATATATACTCGGTATTGTGCTCTAGTGAATGAACTTATAGTAACCCTAATAATGTGGAAATTAAATATATATAGGGCACAAATCGAATTTTGGCATGCATTTATCTTTCCAAGAAGGCAACCACAAGTGTATAATTTATATACACAACATAGATATTGAAATTACAAAGGGGATTATAATGGGGAGTACATTTATAAATTTTCATTTCATTTGGCACCAATACATTGTGTTCAATGAATTTAAGTCCACGTGCATGATTTTATTATCAAATCAATCATCATGATCAATACTATTTATTTCAACCTTAAGAACTTTCATTTTCCCTTCCTTTTAGAGGATTCATATAAACAAGCCACATGTCCAATATGACATTGAAATATTCCACGGCTTTTGAGATCACAACAACTTTATTTTCTAGCATCAAACTTCCTTTGGGTTTATAAGGTCCCAGTCATCATAAGGAAAATTTATTTATAATTCCGGGGAATTCATATTTTCATTTTGCCAATCATAACTCAACCCATTTCAATTTTCGATCACGATTTCAATAATATTTTGCCTTTAGTCATATTCTCCTTTAGAAAGGGCAAGCATTTGTCGGCTTGAACTCATAATATTTCAGCAATATTTCATTGCTTTGTCCAATCAAGAAAACCAACATAGTCATTATTGACAATATAATATTTCTCACAATTTATTGGACTTTTGTATTAATTCATATTCCTTTTGGGAGTCTGCAAGAATTTGTTCGCCTGGAATGATGATTTTTAGCAAAACTTTATTGCTTGGTCTAGCCAAGAATGGCAATATGACCACCTTAAGGTGTCGGTATATTTTCCACATTTTGGTGGATTTTCAATAGTATTTTTCATATATCGGTGTAATATACTTTTTATACCACTTTGGGTATTTCATAATTCCTCCGGTTTTACCGGGCACATATATACCCTCTTTTGGGGTTTACCCCATTTTGGGATTTTTGCAGCATTTTGTCTTTATACGATAATTTGATTCGTGCCATAATTCATCTGATTCCGCCAGTATTGAACAATCATTTGAATCCCTTTCTCAAGCCCGGTAGGATGTTATTTTTCTTGGCATATTGAGGCCAATTCAATTTTTGCCCGATTGACCCAAATTATGTATAGGGATAAAACCCCAATTCTGTAAGGTTAGTCGTAGAAATAAAATTGAAATTGTAAATAAACAAATATTACCTCCAACGATAATTTTTATAGATTTGAAACTTCCTCCGGCAGCACCTCCGTAGAGCTACTCGTGCTGATAACGTGTTGTATAACAATTAATTTGTACAATAGGCGGAGGATTTGTATTAGATGATTACGGAGGAAGTGTGGGTTGAAAGTTTAATAATATGTACAAAATAGATGTATGTATGATATTAATCTTGTGTGATGAAGCGGATATACAAATGGAGAGAAGATGGAAAAGTGGGACAACAGCAAATGCTTTCATTCTTTCATCATGTGTGTCCAAAATTACAAAGTATTATGCTATTTATATGGATATTAACAAGTGATTATTAAATCACACACATTCCATCATTTGACAAGTGTACAACACTTGTAATAGCATCAGGGCTATTATGGACATGCATTATTAGAACTATTGCCCCGTAACACTTTTGTTAAAATCTCTCACTCGTCACCAATTGATTAATTGAGTTGAAACCTCGTGCATCTATCTATCATTTTGATACTACCAGGGCCGGTTCTGAGGCGTGGCCAGGGATGCAATTGTCAAGGGCCCGTTTAAAAGGGGTCCAAATTTTATTTTTAAATTTTAATAATAATTTTTTGTTATTATGATATTAGTTTTTCACTTAATGCTTTATGTTTTCATCTTTTAATAGAGCAAAACTAACCATTAATTTCTCATTTAGTTTTCTCTTCACCAAAAAAAATAGAACATAAGAAAAAATCATTTATTTGATTTTAAGTTTTAGAACATAAGAAAAAATCATTTATTCTTCACAAAATTTTAGATTTAAGAATATTTTAATTTTATACTTATTTAGATTAATTCAATCCGGACATATTATTTTAAGCAAAAGTGTCGGGTTCGAGTATTTGTGTATGCAAAATTCTGCTTTGGAAGAGGAAACCGTTCAATGTCGTCCATCAGATCCTCGAGAAATTAATTTTGGGCTCACTATAAGACATGATGATACCAAACTATTCATAAAAAAGGTGACCTATTATTTTATTATGCCTAAGGCCCCTAAAATGTCAAGACACAGCCCTTTGTCGATCAATCATTATTCCGCAGCACAGAAGTGATCCGAACATTTGTAATAATTTACTCCCTCCGTATTTAAAAAATTCTAATATTCCTTGTTTTTACGCAATCAATACACATTTTTAAAGAGTAATATTTCAAATTTTATAAAATAAAAAATTATAAAACTATGTGATTAGACGAATCTAACAAGATCTCACTTGACTATATTTTATTTTATGTAACTGTATGAAAAATCGAATCAAAATCACTCAATGAATAGTGTTTGTTATGCCAACGTTAGTTTTTAAAAATACGGAGGGAGTATTAAATATATGTTAAGAGGGGCTAAATCTTTTATTAGAATAGGGCCTCAAAAAAATGATTAAACGACAATGCTCATCAGCTCCTTTTCAACAAAACTCGTGTATATTTTTCATTATAGTAGTATTAATATATGCATTACTGTTTTCTTAATGAGTACTGTGTCAAGACGGACGAGGATGGGTCAGCCTATTGGGGTTGAGCGGTGGGCTTAGACGTATGGGCCTTAGTGGGAGCATGTTAGAATTACATTGGCCCAACTCAATCAATTTTATTATTTTTCATTATTTTATGAAATATGTTAAAAGAATACTCTCTCCATTTCTTTTTAAATGTAAAATAAGGAAATGGCACAAGATTTAATGAAAGAAACAAAAGTATTTTAGTAGAAATCTTACACCTTTAAAAGCATTTTATATATTTTAATGTAACATTATATTTATTATGAAACACCCAAAAAAATGAAAGTATTAGACTTAAAAAGAAACGGATAGAGTATTTTATAAATATTAAAGAAACTGTGTATAATCAAATTAATACAATATTACATGATTTCGAATAATATTTAACTAACACATTATTAAAATATACATGCCTTCATGGAAAATTGCCAGAAAAAAAATTGAAAAATAAATAATAGAGCGCTCTGGCTTCCGTCTGGACCGTTCTGGCTCGCTTCGAGAAAGTCCAATATTTTTTTAGCACAATTAATCCACTCTTTAATTGGGCCGAGCAGGGTAGGTCCAATGGGCTCGGCCAATGTTTACGCTTAGCATAAATTTACCAGAGGTTGCAAATTGTAATAGCATATAATGCATATTGCAGTTTAGGGGTTCAAAAACCGTAAACCAGACCAGACCAAACCATATTTTAACAGTTTGGTTTGGTTTGCGGTTTAGAAATTATGGTTTGATTTTTTTTAGTTAGAAAACCGTGGTTTGCGGTTTAGGTTTGGTCTGTAGACAAAATTAACCAGACCAAACCGTAAACCGCAATTATGTACTACCTCCGTATTTGTATGTTTTTTACATTGGAATAGTTGACACTATTCACACACAGACTTTCACTTAAAGTTTTATCATAGTTGTATACGTTAAAATATAGCCAAGTGAGATATTGTTAGATATGTCTCGTCGTGTAGTTTTTAAATATTGAACTTTTAGAATTTTTACTTGTACCAAACTTGAGTTATTAATGGTTAAAAATATGTATTGATTTGCGTGATAAGTGGGAATGTAATAAACTTTGTGATACGGAGGAAGTATATATTTTTATATATTATATATAATATACTATTAATGATTCGCGCCCTTTCATAGGCTTCTGTTTATTTGTTTAATACACCCTCTGTTTTTTTTAAAGGTTACGTTTTGACTTTTTTAATGTTCATTGTAGCACTTTGACTTCTATTTTTGTTATAGTTATATAAGACAAAATATAGCCAAGTGAGATCTTATTGGATTCCTGTAGTTCTTAAATATCAAATTTTTAGAATTTTTACTTTTACCGAATTTGAGTTATAAATTTTTTTAAAAAAAAGATGGAGGAAGTATGTTTCAGAAGTTTCGTTGATGTAATGCACTCTGTACATTGGTTTACAGTTTTATTTGTAATCCTGATATGCATGTTGCTACTGCTACCCTTTATTGACTCTACAACTGTTGTTTTCTTATGTTATATTTGTAATTTTTTTTTTTCAATACCTTATAATAGTTCTAGCTTGTAAAAAGTAAACTTATATTTTTTTTAAAAACTTTTGATTTGCATTTCGAAGTTTGGACTGTTACACTTATGACTGTAATTCATAGAATATTTTTTTCTTTTTAAAACTTTAGTTAAACCGTAACCAAACCGCTTTTTCGGTCGTGTTTAGTTTGGTTTAAAATGCTAAAATAATTTGGTCTGATTAAATTTTTTTCCAAACCATTTTTTGCGGTTAGGTTTGGGTTTGGTGCGAAACCGCACCGCTCGCGTTGACCCCTAAATGATACACAATTCTTCAAAATCGATATAGCTCGCCTCTTGAAAACACAAATTAACATTAATTCTAATTCACACTAACTGATTTCTGATTCATTAAAAAATAAATGTGCACAAAAATACTCTTATCTTCTACTCCCTCTGTCCCATTTTGAAATGTCTCATTTCATTTCTGCACACAATCCAATGCACTTTTTAAATTGTGAATATCTCAAAATATATACAAGTAAAAATTATGTAAAATATATATTCTAAAACTATACGATTAGACGAATCTAACAAGATCAAACTCGACTATTTTTTTCAAACATATACTTACAATAATATCGAGTCAAAGTTGAACAGTGAACAGTGTCAAAAAGTCAAATGGGACATTTGAGCTGGGATGGAGGGAGTAATAAAGAATTCATTCTGGCGTTCATCAGTTAACCAATCGGCAGTTCCTCCTGATCTCCCCTTGCTTCCCTGTAAGCACTTGAATCTTCCCCATTCTCACCATCGCTGCACCAAACTTCTTTGCCCAAACCGACCCCAATCTCACATTGTTCATCACCAGATTCCTCGTCAGGTTGCTGTCGTACAGTGTTTGATCCGACGTCAAAACCCCCCTGTGCTCCTTCAGATTCATGTAATACTTATGGTCCAGCCGTGTAGGCGTCTGAAAATCATTATTCACCCAATGATCAGAGGTTCCAGCAGAACACCTGGTTTTCAGGGACGCAGCAAATCCGGGATCCATGGAAGGGTCTTGCTTAAAAGTGGCATTGAACCTCGAAAGCCTATTGGCGAAGGCAGAGCAGCGAGAGACGCCAATGGAATGCGCGCCGGAAAGTGTCACCATTTCATCCAGCGACAGCCCTTTGGCCGCGAAGTTGCCGCTCAGCTGAGCGGCGTTGAAGGATGGAGGAGGCAGATTCCTCAGCACCTCTGAATTCAGGGATACGCGCCCGTCCCTGCGCCCTGATGGCACGTCGTAGGCAATGTTCCCTGCCTTTAAGGCGCTGTCGCGAGCAGCAAAGGCCAGGATGTCCGCGCAGGACACTGTCTCGGGGCATCTGGCCTCGATCGAAGCCTTGGCCTCGTCTATCACCTCAAACCCGCGAAGGCTTGGGAAATTCGCGATGCTGTCTTTCTCAGCAGCCGGCTTTCCTGGCACCGTGTCCAGCAGCACGGAGCCATCACAACCCTGAATTGAAAGAAGAACACAATATGAAGTAATTAACATATATTCAATCGACAGTGCTATGGAAATTCCAATCACTATTGAAAAATGGTGGGATTTGGTAGCTAAAACTGTAGTAGCTAACGAATTCTGGTCGCGAAAATATGGTGGCTAATGAATTTCAGGTCATTCAGTTGACTTCTTTAGTGACCAAATTTTACCAAAATTTTTGGGTCGCTAAAACAGAAAATTCTAGACATAATAAAATGTACACAAGGTAGTAGGTACCCTGACGAAGCAATCGTGGAAATGCATCCTGATGAGGCCAGCGGCGAGTCCAGGATTCCTGGAGACAGCTCGATTGACGGCCTGCCTCACAATTATCTCGGCCTGTGGACATGTCGTCGCGTAGAATCCGACGCTGAGATGGCCATAAGAAGAACCGGACATGGTGAGCATCAGCAGCAGCACAACAACAGAGGATTTTAGAAACATGGATTGCATTTTGTAATAGTAACAAATAGCAAACGAAGTACGAAATGAAGATGGAGATTGAGGAGGTGAGTGGTGGGAATATGAGTTTGTAGATGATATTATGAAGGGTATTTATAGCAGAGAATATGTTGATGTAAGAAAAAGTAATAAAAATTGTAACACTTGGCACTAGTAATATTGAGTGATGCAGAACTGCAATAGCTGTACGGATTGGTGAGTCAAAGATTGACACTTTCTTGATCATTTTTGTAGATTGTTGCTTTCATTCATGATGAGTTTCTTAACGACGACTCTACCTTGACTCATAGTCATATCTGGAACTTTTAAATTAAATCTCCATGGTTGATTATTTTGTCATTTTGGTATCTCCACGTACAGGTAAAGGTAAGAATAAAGGCCGGTGTAGAATGTAGACCATGTCCATAAAATGGACATGCTATAATATAAACTGGTTGAAAAAAATAATTATCTCAAAGTAAAAATTAATAGTTGAAATTAAATGGAGGTTGGGGTTCCATTCCCCACATAACTTCTTATTCCTCCCTGCCCTATGTCTCTTTATAATTTGTGTGGTATGGGCTCCCATCACTTATTTCGTAGTTAAATGAGGTGTCAGTCTTTAGTATTGGGAAAAAACAAAAATATATACTCGGTATTGTGCTCTAGTGAATGAACTTATAGTAACCCTAATAATGTGGAAATTAAATATATATAGGGCACAAGTCGATTTTTTTTTTAATGTGACTTGTTTTTATGTTTTTATTGTTCTAATAATTGTTAACTGAATTGGCACTGGCTTCGGCCAAAAAAAAAAAAAAAAAAAAAACTGAATTGGCGAGTGACGTGTATATACATACATATGCATGGAATGGGAGTGTTGACACATTCATGTTTTTGTGCACTATGACTTAGTAATACTCCATAGATATCGACATTAACTCCAAACTGCATGCATTTGTAAGCATATGAGAGTAGTGTTGTCGAGACATTCTTGTTATGTTGTTCTTTGTCTTTATAATAGATAGATATCGACATCAATCCGGCCATATGGGCTCTTTTTAAAATGGTTTTACGTGCCTCCCTCTATTTTTATAAAACCCTTAGCTTGCTGATGGCCATATGGTCAATGTAAATCATCTTAATTCAACCTCTAGCCAGCACCTTGTGTAGCTGTGTAGCGTCATTGAGTCTTGAGTTAATTTGGTTAAAACTAATATCCAAGCCTTATTTAATTTGCTATCAAATTAAAAATAAATTCATTTCTTGACGTTATCAGATTAGACCAAAAGTACCGCGTAGAAATTTGGCCTGTCCAAATATCGATAGAACAGGTTTCGTGCAAGTCTGCTTCATGTAATAATAGTTTATTACAAGAACTTCCACATTTCTGCACACAAATACTTCCTCCGTATTTGAATAATGTTAACGTTTGCATAGTAAACATTGATTCGATTTTTCACATATTTACATAAGATAAAACATGGTCAAGTGAGATTTTGTTAGATTGGTCTAATCACGTAGTTTTATAATATTAAAGTTTTATAATTTTTTTTTTTATAAAATTGAGATATTACTCTTTAAAAATGTGTATTGAATTGCGTGAAAATATGGAATGTTAAAATTTTTTGAATACGGATGGAGTATATTAGTACAGTTGCAGCTAGGGACAACTTTATTACAGTTGTGCACAGTGTCGATTCAAATTAGAAATTGTCAGCTGTAATAGCTTCAAAAGTTTCACTGCTTTACATCCTGCATTTCATATTATTTCTCGATAGAAGGAAATTGAATTAAGGGTTTGCTGACATCCACACCGCTGGGTAGACATGGAAGAAGTTCATTCAAACACCGTCAGGACAACGAACGAACACGGAGTAAACCATGCTCTCATTATTAATCAGTTGGGACACAAATGCAAGGACAAAGATTCAAACTTGATCATCATCATAATACTTATTGGATTGTGAAGGAAAAGAATTTGATGTATGTATAAGTGAGTTTTCACTAATGAATGATGGATGGGTAGTCGCGGGGAGACCTACACCTGCAAAAAGCTTGCATATTTGGCACCGAGAAATAGCCTCTGGATGCATAGCAATGCATTTTTAGTAACTTCTGCACTTTCATGGTTCATCAGTTTCATCACACGGTCCTTCGCTTTAAGGTCGCTCACAATCACTCTCCCCGCAGGATGGTGCTGAATGAACTGTGACAAATCATAGCAAGCAACCGCAAGTGTTCTAGAATCCGTGGATGTCTCTAAAATTGTGACAAGAACCCTAAGGATCTGTAGCAAACATGTCAATGTATCAGTTAGGGTTCATTAGAAATTTGGAAATGGGGAGAATTGTGTAAAAAATATACTATCAGTAAGGATAATGTTATATAGGGATGAGTCATTCAACATCCAACCTGAAAATCATGTTCTTCAAAGCTGGTGATGTTTTCGCGCCAAAATATGGGATCTTTATGCATGGGTGTCCAGTCGAGCTGTCCAAGGAGGACCTCCTGCTTATACATATCAAAAGAACTTAGTTTCTTGAGGTTAGCTTTCAGCCCTTCTTCCAATTGGTTCAGAGCTTCCAGAAGATCCTGCAAAACAAGTTGGTAGTTACACGTCAAAGAGGGGCTGAACGATGTTAAAAGCATGATTAAAGAAAGAATATTAGAAAAGAACATTTTGGAAAGTTCTAATATTCCAGGCGACTATCTAAATATGTTCTTATGCCATGACAAAATAGATAACAAGGCAAACCTTGGACATATTGATTCCAGAACACCAAAATCGCATCATAAATTCATAATAATGATATTATGTAAAGCATGGGAGAAATAATTTAACGACAAGCAGAAGAAATTAAAATGATGTTTTGCCTTTCCATAGACTAACAAACAAAACTAATGTTTTTATTTGCCTGCATTTGTGAAAGAAATAATGCAACTGAATATTTAATCACCTCATCACTCCATGCCTGAGCTTTCAAATTCTGGACAAGCTGCAGCACTCCCAGGTCTACCATCTGAGCACCAAAAGCTCCCTTGGGCAACAAATTTTTGAGAGTCAAGACGATGACCCTCACAACCTACAGATAACATAAAGTCATTCTCACAGGGGATTCTCAGCGAAAATGATTCATGGGAAAGTGTGCATTGATAGAATATAAACTGAAAGCGCAAAAATTCAAACCTAAAATCAAGAATAAGGAGCTCACTTTTTCCTTTGTGGATCCCTTGACAACTTCAACCAACCGTGGTAAGCATCTAGAAGTAGCCAAGTACTCTATTGCAGGTTCATAATAAGACAGGAGCCACACACAGACACAAGTTTCGTAGAGGAGCTATTAGAAGAAAAAAATATATAAAAAAAAATAACATAGTATATTATGAACGGAAAAGTTGTAAAAAGTAAATGCTTCAGTCGATCTGATTATCTTTAATCACATATACCTGGATGGATTGTTGAGTAGATGCTGGAGAAATTAGAGGAATGAGCAACTTCACTCCATTTGCTTGAACAAATGAAGAACGTACTTCTGATTCTTTTAGCAAAGTTGCAAGGCAGTTAATAGAAGCTGGAATGCCACGGGTAGGATGAGATGGCTTCTTAAGCTGTCAAAACAGTTGGTCATGAGTACACGTAAATTGGATGGAAAATAATCTTAGCAGTATCCCTACCACTTTATTCCTGAACTTCAGTTCAAGATCTCCTAGTTAACTATGCAATCTTAGGTTTGCCTTTCATACTCAAAAGAGAAAAATAACATTTCCATATGCTGTTTGAAAATATGATGGGTATCAACGAATATTATCACCGTATGGTTTAAATTTCCTAAACTACAAGACTCTACGTCTCAATAGAAATCATATCATTACAAATATAACCAGAATCACTAAATGCAACACCACAGTCGCTACAGATAACTATGTGCCATTCACATAGACTTTGCTTAAAACCTTTCAGTACTAGTTGTTTAGATCCATTCAAGTCATTTTTATCTAATAAAACAACTATGAATCCAACATTTAGGCCACGTTTGATTCATCTTATTGGATAAGTTCTATTAGTCCCATATCAGTGCAAAATTACCCTGATAAGGGGATAATAGCACACCACCACCACCACCACCACCACCCCCCCCCCCCCCCCCCCCCAAAGAAAAAAAAATAAAAAGACGTAACAAATGGGGCCTTGCTCTGTAGAAAAGATGCAATAATACTCTCCACTCACATAACAATGTTGTATGTGTTGAGTGATTATATGCTTCTCTCTCTAGAAAGGGGGAAAAACAGGACAATTCTAAACTGATCTTGTGAAGTTCAGTTACAGTTTTCCATTCTATATTCATAATATTAGACCTATCCTTATTTAAGGATAGGGAGCTGCAAATTAAGTACTTTTTGTAGAATTCGATTCTGAAATTGCTGCGTAACAAATTTACAACTGCCAAAACATCTTGAAGAACTTTGCCACCAACATTAATGTGAAAATCAACCAAAGGAGAAAAACCTGAGTGCACAGCCAGTCAACCAGTCCCTTCAAAATATCATTTCTAACAGTGATTTCCTTTGATGCCCCATTAGCAATATTGTGCTCTTGAGACTTTGGCCTTTCACTGTGATTAAGGCACGGACGTAAGTTATGCAGGAGTAATTGATATAGCTTGTCCAAAGTAATTTACAACATTCCTCACCTCACTATCAAAGTAAGTATTTTAGAGCTTTTTGTTTGTGTAAACCAGCTGCCTTTCCAGAGCAATCTGCAAAAGAAACATGAGCATGTTATCCACTCTAGCCCTAGGATACACAAAATCTCTCTGCCGATGACACCAGTTTTTTTCTTCAATTTGGAAAATAGTACCCCCTTAGATGATGGATAAAAACTCGTCTGCTCATGTAAGAACTAAGAAACAGCAATAACTACTTCTAACTAGTGATTACTAGTCTACAGAGTACAGTCATTCTCATCTTTCTTTTGCTTCCCATTTTTGGAATTTCTTGGACACAGATATCCAAAACTAAAATGGAAGGATCATAATATCATAAAAATTAGATTCATACAAGGGACGAACATCATCAACATCAATGGTGCTGATCAAATGTTAGTCACTTGTTCATTGGGTTGCAGGAATGGGATGATGGGAGATAGAAATGTGAGATGTACACAAAATCTCTTTCTAAATGAGAATAAGACAGAAACATGGCAAACAGAGAATCCTTACTTCAGGAAAGGTTCATAAACATCCTCCCCAGAAAGAGACTGATCATGAAATAATTTTGCTCTTTTGGGGTTTGCTGCCATTGAAAAGAAAGAAAAATTAGCCAATCAATAAAGAAGTATGTATGAATAGCTAAAGCACTTTTTGAGGCACCTGACAGCATTTCATCGATAAGAGCTAGAACATACTCCACAGTTTCTTCCTTGAATATGTCACGCAAAATGCTCACAAAAACGCGAATATACGCTAGACCATCCTGCAACATTATTAGAGCTGTCTAAGGTTTTTAGACACAATAAATCCACACATATATAAATCCATTATAATGCTTTTCAAATCCCTTAAAAGATTCATAATAAAACATGCTAAAATTTATAGAATACATATGTGCCTGCAAGTCTATGCATAATGCATAGCCATAAAATAATGCAAAAATACATGCCAGATCAACAGGGAAGCATTCCCATTTCATTTATAGAAACAAACACATTTTATAGCAACATTGCAACAATAAATCAAATAGCAATCCTTAGAATAAACTCATCCAAACTTTAGCTGTTTAGCATTCATTTAAAAATCATCCATAACAGCTAGCAAACAAATGAAATGGAACACCACTAGAATCTTTATCTCAAATGCCCCAACAAAACATAGCAACGAAAAATAAGTCTTATCAGAAAAATCATACTTTACGCACACAAACACTATCAGTTTTTGACAATAGGACAGAAAATACGTAAGCAAGACAATTACCTCATCCAACAACCGAGCCTTGTTGTTTTCAGGTTTCTTATCATATCGCCGCAACAGCTGAAGCCCAGTTCCCGTAATTAACTTACTCGTCATATACGTCTCCCACGGAATATCTCTCCTCAAAACCTGCAACAGCACCAATTGTAAAAAATTTGGGAATAAGATGTAAAACAGAGAATCAAAAACCCCCAGGTCAATTAAACTCGGAAACGACAATGAATAAAAAAAAAAAAAAAAAAAACACTCAAGAAACAATGAAATTCCAAAGCTTTCGTCTCCCAAATAACAAAATTTGGGAAGATAATCAACCGCCAATTACATACATATGAGTGCTCGAAGAGGAGATCGGCGTACCTCTTCCGTGGAGAGCTCGGACTGATCCATGGGCATTGGTGTGGATTGTTGGAAACAGATCAGAATCCAGAACGGATGGTAAGAAGACACACTGAACAAAAATAAAACGCGATGCGCATAATTACATTACATGTATGTAACCGTTGTTCCACGTGTAAAAGTAGATCTCAAAGGAAAGTGGTACTTTGAAGATTCCAGTCGGGTCGGGTTAGATCCGTAATTATTTTCTCTTGGTTACAATTATTGGATTTTACAACCCATTGATTGTTGGGCTTAAAAATATTGGGATTTAGGAATTAGGAGTCGGGAATGGACTTGACTGATCATGTTATCCGGCCCCATCTCTTCCATTCCATTTATTGCTCTTTGTAATTTGTGTAGCTTGGACATCCATACACTTTTACCGATACACATATGTTAATGTTAAAAAAAAAAAAAAAGGAATTAGGCGTCATTTTTCTTTCTTTTTTCTTTCTTGCCAAAGCCATTGAAGGCCTAAAAAGTTACAACAGAGAAAAAAACAAAGGAACAAAAAAAGACATAAATGAAAAGAAAAGGAAACACCAAAAGCTAGAAACAAAGGCACAACTTCTAACATGTCAGGAATCAAACGCTAGAGACATTCGCCGCAAGGTCCTTTTTGACAAAGTCCAAGAGGAAAACTCACGTGGTAAAAAAGGCCTCAGTCAAGACTCCATGTCAAGCTAACCTATCTGGTTCCCTGTTTCCCTCCCTCAAAACATGGTGAAATGCACAAGCATCAAATGACATCTTCAGGGATTGAATCCGGAAAATGATAGGCACAAATGGGTGCATATCCTCCATGTTATCCAACAATCTCGACGCCAACAAAGAGTCAGAGTAACAGTTAAGGTGTTTGATACCAAGGTACCTTCGGGACGAATTCAAGGCCAAAAGCTACATCGGCTAGCTCTGCATAGGTACTCATCACCATCTCGTAGCCACATCCTCCTCCCTTCCATTGGCCAAATTCATCACGAACAACAAACCCATACCCCAAATGACCTGAATTTCTCCGTACGCTCCCATCCACGTTAAGGATAAAGCCAGGCAGCTCCAACATATTCCATTTCATCATCTTGGCAGGAGAGAGGTTTCGTAGCTATCACTAAATCATTGCATAACCAAGAGACAGCCCGGTAGAGAACAAAAATTGGTCTCTATTTCCCACGGAAAATCCCAGCATTACGTTCCAACCAAATTTCCCAAAGTGCCGCTATAAACAACACCACAAAGTGTTTAGACATAGCATGCAAAAAAAACCTAATATCCACATCAGGTATCATGCCACAATCCGAGGGAATGGAGACCCCAACTCCCAAGTCTTCCCCAAAGGAGCCTTGCCCAACCACAATACAACAGACAATGATCACAAGTTTCACAATAAGTGCTGCACAGTGAGCAGGCGGCCAACTTGCGATGAAATCTAGTAGCATTAACCGGCTTTTAGTGCATATTTTATTATTTCTTTTTCAGTGACAGATACTATTTTATTATTTCTCGATAAATGTAGTAGTAAGTAGTATTATCAAAGTTAATTATATGTTAATTGTGATTAATTAAAGCTCTTATATTGTATACAAACAAGCTAATTCACTCGATAATTTATCTCATTGAATACATTAGGATAGATTTAATTAAATCATTCAAACTCATCACTCCCATAAAGCGAACATCATTTAGCTTATTGAATAATTTTTACCTATTTGACCATATCAATTAGTTATATTAAACTCATCACGGTATATGTTTTGACTCTAACATCACTCTTCTAAACTTTTAAGTTTTAACTCTTATATATTTTAAGCATTAATTTAAATTTGGCTCAAATTTATCAATCGAATCCCCAAGTATGTGAAGTTTGCTCAATGTCGGAAAGTTTTACCCCCCAATTCAATAATGGGTGTGCAGCGTGACACAATATTGAAGTATAATGAAACATATATGGATAAAGTTACACAAGATTGAAGCTAAAACTAACTTGTACAGGAGCGTGAAACATTTTGGTACATAATTCGTGTATGAAATTGCTTCTCAAAATCAAATGGTATACAGCAAGAGTACACGGGAGACATATTCCTGTGTCCATGGTGTTAGCTATGCAGACATAAATTGCTCTGATTTTTCTAAAATCAAGCATCGAACAACGTTTGCCTAGCAAGCCAACGCATTATTGCTTTCTGTGACAACCCTTAAAAGAATACCAAATACTGCCTCAAAGTTTCAGGTTTATCCCTCAAAAAAGTTAAATGGATATATGCATCAATAATACATGGAAGAGCACAAGTAATGTCACGCTTTTCCTCCTTCTGCAGCCTCTGCAGCTTCAGCTTGGTCAGCTAACTTGATTATATCTTCCACAAGGATTTTTCCCTCTGCCACAGACACACCACAGCAAATATTTGGGATGATAAAATCCAAAATATTAAAAATAAATCCTGTCAAAACAAAGGAAGTGTAGCTTCCAGCTAGCTACCCTAAACCTAGCACTTGCATAAATTCTAGTTTGATACAAGGAAAGAATGCAACGTTAGAGCTTGAAAGGAAAGGTGGCATGACTAACCTGCATCCTTGGACAGCTTTTCAATGAGTTCTTGAATTCCCTCCTTATCTAAAGTGTCTTTCAAATACACAGCAGCAGAAGCAACCTCCTCAGCAGTCACTTTGCCATCATGATCCCTAGCCATGCGCCGTCAATTCCAAACATATTATTTGCAAAATACATAGTGCAATTGCAAAAGGAGAAAGAGAGTCGACAAGCCACATTTCAATCTTTCACTAGTGAATCTACAAGACTTAACTAAACATATGGACCTGAGCTGCTCCACCCATTGCCAATTGGTTTTAAGTTGGAATCTCATATCCATATTCTAACAAGTTGATTAGAAAATTAGACATCAGTTAGTGAAACTCATAATTGCCTAATTTCCTGTGCCTCACTCCAAAATTCGGAGATTGAAAGAGCTCAATAGATGACGGATGTCTAGACATAAAGGCAATACCAAAACTGATTTACTTGTGTAGTGGGGGAAGGTTGCATTCAAACATGTTTATTTTGAACTGTAAATATATCTTTTGTGTTAATTTAATATTGAAATAATGAAGAAAAACACCGAGACAAGTTAGATGCTACAGATTTCCAAACAAGATAGTTGAGTGTAGCAGTCATGGGTGGTAACAACTTAGACTAGTGAAAGAGACGAGAAGAATAAAAAGTTTTTATAAGATGCTACATATAACAAATCACCGGGTTATAAAGATAACTGGTGAGAGACTTAATTGATCACAACATTATATAAAATATATAGTTTAAGAGCATCTTTATTGCATATTTTAAGTGGGTACCTATCAAGCAATCGCCATCTGTCGCCAATTTTTGCATCTACATCATCTATTTCCTTTTCAAGCTTTTGCAGCATAGCATCAACCTACATTGTGGAAATAAGTAATATGTGAGTTATAATAATAAAAACTAAAGATTCAATTAACAAGTCTAAAGGTTTGAAGATATCACCCTATTTATGAGTGCTGAAGACACTTTATCAGCTGCAGCCTTCTCAAGAGCATGATCACTTTCCTCTCTAGCAGCTCTATATGCCATTCTGGCTGCTGCTTCCCCATCAGTTCCCTCTTTCTCCACCATGTTATTGTAAAGCTCTATCTGCAAATTGTACATGAGCAAAAGATAATAAAGAGCTGCCACCAGCATTTCAAATCCACATTAAGTACTAAGAAACCTGAGATTAATCTATATCGCAAAAGAAAGTCATTGTAGTTAATACTATGTGACAGATTAAAGTGTGCATGGTGTAAAAGGCTCTTCCGAAAAGAGAGAATATACAATTGAATAAGAATATTAAGTCCACAGGGAAGGTTTCTCTCTAGTAAGACAAACAAGGAGAAGGCGGGAGAAAGGGAAAAATTGAGTCGTGAATAATTCCTCTTATAAGAATTTGTCCTTAGCTTAACAATTATCCATATAATACAAGTGTGTGTGCGTGTGGGGAGAGAGAGAGAGAGAGAGAGAGAGAGAGAGAGAATAACTATAACTACCTCTTTGTTGACTAGACTTAGAAACTCCTCACGTTCCTTCGTCACGGACTGAAATCGAAGAAGGATCAAACTTTAGGACGTGCAACATTTAAGAATATGCAAAACAGGCTGAAAATAACTAGGTATTAGATTCTAACTGATGCCGATGCCAAAACGGCCAATGCACGACTGAGCTCACAAAGTTGCTCTTGTTTATCCAAAGCCTTTGCCTTCTCATGTTCTTCTTTTTCTTTTGCAGTTGCCGTAACCATTTCTTCCAACGCCACATCTTTCTGTCCTGAAATAGATTCCTTCAATCTAGCCTGCTCCTCCTCTTGTTTCTCTTCCTCCTCCTAGAATAAACAACTTTACAGTCAATAGAAAATAAGAAACAGAGTAAACTCAAAAATGAAGAAATTTTATCCTGGATCCTTTACTGGTAAACCAAAATAAATAAAAATCTCAAATTATTGTATTTTGTCAGTGGCTCAAAAGGCATGAAAGCATCACAATAAGCACATTGTCAAGAGATTGTGGGGATGATTGCAGCTATGTTTAGGAATATTGCAGAATCAACTTAATACAGTCAATTTGATGCAGTAAAGACAGATACTGTCTAGTGTCAAATATAAAAGATCAATTAAAATGAAAATCAATCTTTCCCATGTCATAATGCTACAGAACTAACAATATGATCACAATACAAGTAATTTGAGAGAGAGCACAGCTATGGTACATATAATGACTGATCAGAGGAAGAGGATAAATTATGATTCCGATGTCAATTTTCTGACCTCACCTTTACAAGTGATCAGTCATACCTTGATTAATTCTTCTTGCATTTCAAGGAATTCTAACTTCCTCC
This sequence comes from Hygrophila difformis, assembly GCA_030278955.1. NCBI lineage: Eukaryota > Viridiplantae > Streptophyta > Magnoliopsida > Lamiales > Acanthaceae > Hygrophila > Hygrophila difformis. The sequence goes on from JAOANR010000015.1 coordinate 35,978,251, forward strand.
TCCTTTCTGAGACTGAATCTTCAGAAGGCAAAGCCGTTACCCCAACAGTGTCCACCACCTCATCAGGAAGGGACGAAAGTGTGGCTTGAACAGCTTCCTCTGGCCTCACCTTACCAGAGACACTGAAAGCTCTGTATGAACAAGTCAACAAAATATCAATTCAAGACAGTTAAAGTCCAAATCAATGTAGATATCTGAAGTCAGATTACCTAGATAAAATTAATAGCGAGGATGGTACAGAACGGTTTAGAGACAACTCCAGCCAATCTTGCAGCTGCATAGAAATGTATTACATCCAAAAAAAATTAATACAGATTCTAGGTTAACCTAGCACGTCTGCTGTGACACATACTGAAATATGTTATTATGATTCAGAAGGCCATAAAATTGCCTTGACAAGCAGTCAGGCAAGCAGAGGACTGCAAATTGTTCTTGTTAGGAAGATTATCTACAATAACAAACACTTAAACGACAACATAAATTACCTCAGCAAATATTGATGCATATGACCAACAGTAAAAGCATAGATCTTAAAAACACCAAAAAAAATAAATTGCTCATTGGTGACACAAATCATCATTATGACATAGGGAAAGATGGGATACAAAAACAAATTAGGTTTTCATAAACCCACTTAAAAAACTAATAGCAAGTATTATAAACACAAACTTGATGCAGCCCACATCAAAATCAACTAAATTGTTTCGTCTTTTATCAGAATATGGAGTATCATTTATCACACAGCTCTTGATAATAAAAATTTATAAGGTCACTATGAAATTTCCAGCAAAGTTCAAGTTGTTTTGTTAAGCCAAATATATAGGTAGATCAAAGTTCCTTGTATCATTCATAACAGAAGTTCATCATGTCATTTTGGACAAAATCTGCACAATGAAAAAAGAGCTTGATGCAATTTGAATGTTCAATAAGTTTGTGTTGTGTTGGTAAGGAAAAGGCTTAAACATGAAAAAGACTTCAGAAAAAACTATGAAACCTGCTTTCTCATGTCACCAATTGAGAGGAGTCCAAGCAATCCTCGTTCTCGGCATGCTTGGCGCAACTCCTCCTCAGAAAGGGAGTCAACACCCTCATTTTGAATCATCCTGTCATCTTCCTTTATCCTGCAACAAGATAATCAGATTTTTTTAAATGTATAGAAACCAACCTTTTTTTTTTTATCTACAAGGCTGGAAATGGTATCTGCATTTATACGCATTCTATGTTGTACTGTGAAACTTTTTATAGATGTAAAATTCTTTATGATACCTTTCTCAAGCAACAAAGTAATTAAAAACTGGGATGTAAATGTTCTTCATGCTTTTAAATGCTAAATTTATCATATATTAAATATTTCTGCCAATTTGTAAACTAGCCTATATGGGTGGCAAAACCCCCATTAGATTGAACCTTTTCCGTCAAACTGAAAATTTCTATCTAAAGATGGCCTAAAAATTCATGTCTGTAAATGTTTGAAAGCTCCCTCACCCTCCTCTATACTATACAAAATCCTTTGAAATCTAGAGCTCCCCATGAATAAATAAAAACCATTGAACTAGAGGAGAAACATAGAAGTCAACAGAGCTAAAAGAGGACCAGAAAACTTTTCAAAAGAAATTATTTAATGCAGTCATAAATAATTGTTGATCTGATGTACTAGCAAAATCAAGCAGAACAATTCCATTGAACTGTTTTACGCTACTCATGTCAATCCAGTATTTGAATACTTAACATAAAAGCTAGCACAGAATAACTTACTTCTGAAGTTTCTTTCGAAGCATATAGCGTAGATATGCATTGGTACCATAAGGACTAATACCCATATATTTGCACATTGTCATCAACCGAGGTCTGCATTGAAGAAGACATGATGAATTTTTTATATATAAATTATTTCACAACTAGCTGGTGTCCCATTTGGTAAAATCAAGTAGAGAAATTCAAATTATAGCACACATGGACACCTGCTGATGTTATCAAGAGTGAGTTCATCATTGAATAACATAGCAAAACCCATGATTTCTTCATTGGAGACAGGAGCCCCTTTCCTTACCTGTTTGATGTCATGAAACATTTAATCAGGAGTAAAGACAATATGAGTAAATACGTGACAGCTGGAGAAACTGTTGGCATCAAGCCTGTATGAGAATATCAAGTAAGAATTGTTATGCATATTGAGTTTCATACCTTGTTCATGAAATCATCAAGATCTTCAGCTGTTTTCTTTATATCTCCACTTCTTGTGTTTTGAATTTCCTTTGCCATTTCTTTTACTGTCTCTTGAAGAAACTTAGCATATTCTATCCTTGCATTTAACCTCTTTTTCAGGGCTTCCTATATTTTGTAATCATGATAAATATTGTAATAATAGGAAAACAAAGATAATGAAAGGCATAGCACTAAATCATACAACAAGCGGAAGAACCTAAAGTAGTACTTAACTAACAATTGAGGATCCTCCCACAACAAAATGTAACACTAATTAATTGTTACAGATACAGATATACTGAACTAATATGCAATAATATTACAATAAACAGTTTAAATGGGAAAAACAGAATAACCAGACTCATTTTATGCAGAGAGGGATTGATAAATGATATAGTATGGATAAACAGAAGAGGTCAAATGTACAATTGGAAGTAGAATGAGAGAACCAGCATAATACAACCAATCCACAAATCATTAAAGCTTCCATAAAAGCTATGTAAATATCATGTTATGCGCAGATTGTAGCTGTTCTTTTCTAAAACATTATCATTGGTACTCTGCATTAACATATGGAGGAGATTTCATATCCAGATAAGACATCGCGGGGATGGGGCATCTTTTTTCAATATATTTTAGCAACCCCAAAAGTAAAGATTTACTAATTTGCATTGCAATAAGAAATATTTGGACGAGTCTATATATATATATATATATATATGAGCTTCTTCTGACCTATTATATGTTATATTTCCAGGTCATTCTGAGATTGATTGCAAAATCAATTTGTTTGCACATAGGTTAGTTGAGATGTGAAATAAATAAAAAGAAAAAAGAAAACAAAAAACTCCAAGTTTTTGCAGGTTGGCCCCGCCTTGTGGGAGAGAAGATGGTTGAATAAATTAATTAAGAAACTCAATGTGTGACTCCAACCCACAGACTGTTTTGTTCATCGCCAACCAAAATAATGCACATATTTTTATTACAGTAACTCTCAAAGTAATTTAGTACGTAATATTGTTTATGAATACAGTTTTTTTGGTTATCAAGGAAAAATCATGGCTTCACACATCTCACATATGTACCACCGAATGCATCCAAAATTTCCAACACAAATCAGTTCTTCCAAAGAAATTCTGGCCCGTAACAGTCAAAGATCCTGGATTTTGCAAATATATCTAAAATCTCGGAATTTGAAGAAAAGGTAAAGCTAAGGAAACTTAATCATCTAAAACAATAATGCATCTATTATATATTAGCAGGTCTTTCTAAGATCACTACCAATGTACCTGTTCTTTCATCTTATCCTGGAATGTTGATGGCAACATGTTAGGAAACAATTTCAAGAATACTGGCAGCAAGAACTCCATGAATGGGACAATAATGAAGACGGCAAAAGGAACAAGCCTGAAAATATCTGCTGTCGTTCGTGTGAGCTGCTGTCTCTCTCTCCTGGATAGAGACTTTCCACTGGAAAGTTTCAACAATAACCTCAAGCTGATCCTAACATCAGCCCACAGAAGCTTTGTGCCCAACCAGTAGTGCTGCATCGTAGATTTAAACTCATCCTTCCAGTGCCGCAATTTTTTTGCCCAATCCTCCCTATATAAAGAGCATAGAAAAAGACACGATAAGATTATAAATTATGACGATGGATCAGAAAAGTGCAAAAGTTGACCTGCTCATGGAGGCAACAACTCGCAAAGCTGGACCAATTCCTAAAATCATAGCCCACACCCTTTTCAAAATAAAGATAACACCCTTCTGGGAATCTTGCACCTGCTCAGCTTGGGCTTTTGCTTGGGCCTTGGCTTTGGCAGAGCTCAAACCTTCAACTGCCTGATCACATTCTTCTGGTGAAGGTTCTTTCTTCTTACTAGTTGGTTCCTCATCTTTATCATCACCAACTCCTAATCTCTGCTGACCGGAAGGATCAGTGGAAAGAGAGCGTACATACTCTTTTGGCCAACTAAATCTTGAAGGAGTGAATTCTCCAGGTATTCCAATTCCCCATGGCAATGGTGGAATCTGATAACAACTCCGAGGGGCATATATTATTTTTGAGATACCTTGTGACCTTTGTTTGTTTAGAGATTGAGAATCTTCTTTGTCACTGTGATGTGCAGCAGGAGACGAAGCATTAACGAGCCAAAACGAGTGGTCTGAATTAGGAGCCTCTGTTAATTTTCCTTGCTTAGAACACAAGGAGCCTTGAACAAGGTGATGGGACCGTCTAATTGAATCAAGAAGAAACTTTCTCTTTCGCAACATTGCCTTGGAAGCCATCATGAAGAAATAGGAGTATAACTAAGGAATCATATTGCAGCACAATCCAAAACTGGCTGCAGGCTGTTTGGGGGAAAATGAAGCTTACACTATTTAGAGGGCTATAATCAATAATGAGCACTAATTAACTCCCAAAATCAAATCAGATCGTAAGCAAATGCCTCCGGTGCAAGTGTAAGAGATGTTATGTCCTGCTTCTAATTGTTTAGCTGAAACAGGCTCTTGACACAACATGAGGTACCTATAGAGATGACCATTTGATATGAATTAGAGAAACATGTTCCATTCGATGTTTGCAAATGTCTCCATTCCAATGTAAGAGATGGTATGTGCTACATCTAATTGTTTAGCTCAAACAAGCTCTCAACACAACATGAGGTACCTAAAGAGATGACGATGTGACATGAATTAGAGAAATTTATTTTATATCAATGCTAATATGTCAATCATTATAAATCCCGAAGTATGCTTATATAAAGTACAAATTCCCACTGTCATAAAGTTTTTTTACAGCCCATGCAAGAAGGATCTCCTTAGTCCTTACTGCAATAAATCCTTTTATATGGCTTCACATATACACAGAGATGCACTTTCAGTTATTATATATACTTCTTTTAGGGTTATGCCTTTCCATATGTTTTGGGGTTGTATCTCAGGGATATGGTGTGGTTGAAGCAGGAGCTTCAAAGAAGACATGTTGGATGAAGAAGTACAAGAAAAATTAATTGAAGCATGTATATATTGATCTTATCGTTGAAATATACACCAAATAATAAATGTTATATATATATAGTTATGTGTGGGTACAGATTCAGAACCACTTTAATCAACAATCTCTTACCCCATCCTACAGAATGTCAAGTTAAATTTTAAGTTCAATGCTTCCTGCCGGTAGTGATCCATACAGTTCAACTTATAGCTCACACTCGAAGAACATTTTAACCTCACAAACCAAAAGGGCAGAACAAGAATATTCCCAAATTCAAGCTACAGTAGTATCAATAAGTGAAGCAAGACGCCGTCGCCTCGGAGGAATTTAACCAGCATCCACAGAAATTCATTATCTACATAAATTCTCTATCAGAAATCAAAATTATCAACAACCAACAAACAACAAATTCTCCAAAAAAAAAATAAATAAATAAAATTCAAAATCGATCATTTTCCACAAAAAGAAAGCATTAAAAATTGCAGCATCATTACATTCCCAAACATGATCTAATCCACACATAAAAACAGAACTGGCTACAAAATAAATTAAGCATCACAAAAGGAAAAATCGAATCCCTCGAGATGTGAAAAGTTACGGACCTTGGAATGCAAGAGATGATCAATCAAGAAAATTGGAGGAATCCAACAAAATTGCCGTTAATTTCCGTAGTTAGATATTTAAAACAAGAAGTTTGGCCACAAGGATTTGGAGGATTAAAGAAAGCCATAGTATGAATGAGTGCAAAGAGGACAGCAGCGAAATGTGAGCGGCTGCTTCACTGCTTATTTTTCGTGCTTGGCATGTTGTACCTAATGGACCGCCATTACCCTCGAGTCTTGGTACTCTCTTTTTTATTAGAGGCCTTTCCAAATTCCAATTTCAATAGATGGAATTAGTAGCGTAAATGAAACTGATAGGTTGGTAAAAAATGCTCGACTCGAATTCGAGATCAGCTTGGAATATTAATGAGCTCAGACCGAGCTAATCAATACTCGGCTCGAAAGATTAATAATAGGCTCGAATATATTATATAAATATATATATTTTTTCTTTCTTAAAAATTTAATATATTTTATTTATTAATTAATAAAGGTGAGGAAGTCCAATTTTTAATATAGTATATCATTTTGGGAGTTGGGACTATTAAGTATTAACATGAACTATAAATAGTGGTTTAATGTGCATCCTCGTTGTATATTTTGATACATGTCATTTTGTGAGTAAGAAGTTATGACTATTAGCAGGAACTATGAATAATTTAATATATTTCTACAGAATTCCATTTTTCAAGTTTTAAGCTCATTGTTCAATAATTTAAAATTTTTTAGTCTTAGGCCCAATGTGGCCTAGGTATACCCGGTAATTCAAACCCTCAAAAAAAATTAAAATTTATGTCGGGCCAAAAACACTATTCATACAAATACTTTGACTTCAAGTTTTATCATATTTATACAAATTAAAATATAGTCAAGTGAGATTTTGTTAAATTCGCCCCGTTTTATATATAGTTTTTAAATATCAAACTTTTAGAATTTTTACTTTTACCAAATTTGAATTAATAATAATTTAAAATATGTATTAGACTACATGCTGGGTGGGAGGGGAAAAAAAGTATAATTTTCAAAGCTTTTATCATTTTAATTGGGGCTTTCCTTCATATTCTGTCCAGGAAAACTTTATTCTTTATGTAATACTCCCTCCGTTCTATTTAACCTGTGTTATTTCATTTCTGCACACAATTCAATTCACATTTTCATTCGTTAATATATCAAAATATGTACAACAAAAAATTATGTAAAATATATATTCTAAAACTACATGATTTTACGATTCTAACAAGACCCAACTCGACTATTTTTTTCGAATATATACTTGCAATAACGTTGAGTCAAAGTTAAACAATGAGCAAACTGTACAACTAAAGTGGGACGGAGGGAGTAGTATATCAAATTTTGTATCTCATAAAACACTTTACCATTTCAATACCAATTATATTCATTTCAAGAAAGGGGGATCTATTCTGCAATCAACTTTTTAGAATTGTGTGGAACTTTAGATTTTAGATCAAAATGATAAGCGTATTCTGTACCCTAGCTTTAGGGTTGTAGATGTGATTTGAAGCATAAAGTTCTCTCAGTTTCTTGAACTAATAATAACTTGTGGCATGTAAAACTAATAGTTTCAACTCCTACCAGTTCCCCACCCTATAGTTTCAAGTCGCATTCCGTAGTAAATGACTAAATGTGAAACTTTCCCATTTCTTTCACAACTCATATGTCCTCTCCTCTTGAGTATTGACACACCCCAAATTAAAATGATAAAAACTATGAAAACACAATCATATATAGAGGTGTCAAAACGGGCCCGCGGGGCGAAACGGGCCGGCCCGCGCGGGCCCCCACGTTTTTGCGGGCTTGAACGGGGCGGGCCTATACGGGGCGGGCTCTAAATACCTAGGCCCGACCCGCCCCACACGCGGGCCGCGGGTTATGCGGGTCGACCCGCGGGCCTTTTAGTATTTTTTAAAAACTTAAATTTTTAGTGTAAAAAATTAAAAAATTGGATATATTTTTTGTTGTATAAATTAAGAATGGGAAATAAAGATTTATAATTGATATTTAAAATTATAAATAGTTAAAATCTTTATTTTTGGCATAATTATTTACTTTAATAATCGGTTTGTTGAATAATTCTTTATAAAATTAAAGATTTATTAAAATTTATAGTACTAAAGATATGTATTATATTCTAAAAATATAGTATTGTTGAAAATAAAAAATTTATAAGTAATGATTGAGTTGATAAAAATATTGGGTCTGACGGTTGGAGTCTTTAGGAAGTTAATTTATTTTGTCATATATAATTCATAATTTTATATTTCAAAAATAAGATAACTGACAATAAATTATAAAAATTTACTTGCATTCACAAATTTTAATAAATAAATAAAATAACCTAGCTGAAAAAATTTAATAAATAAAATAATAAGGAATTTTAAACTTAAAAAATAAAACTAACACTAAGTAGATAAGAAGAGAAATATTAGAAAATATGACTATTTTTAATACAATTTACAATTTTATAAGTAACAGAAATAAGTATTTAAATATATATTTGGTGACTTTATGGTAGCATTTGAATTAATCAAACAATATTCACTAACATTAAATAAATATAACAAGAGTAAAAAAAAAAAAGAGCAAAGCCCGCGGGCCGGCCGGCCCCGCCGCGGGCCCAACCCGCAAAAGCCCGCCCCGCCGCGGGTCGAGCCCACAAAAGCCCGCATCTAAACGGACCTTAAAAATTCAAGCCCGCCCCGCATTTTTTACTTTGCGGGGCGGGCTGGCCCAACGGGCCCGACCCAAATTGACAGCTCTAATCATATATGAAAGCCAACATAAATAAAATGTATATATAGAAAAAAGAAATAAATAAATAAAGAGGTAGATCATTGCAAAAAAAAAAAACAACGCAGCATCAATAAACCAATAAGTAAAAACTACATCCATCATCATCTCATGGTCAATAATATATATGTATGTATGTATAAGATTACATAATTATATGAAAACATCTCGTATGCATATTTAGTTTCAAGCTAAGGCCTCCATGGCGGTGGCGGCGGGGGATTCGCCGGGTACAGCGGCGGAATCGCCGAGAAAATGCTGTTCCTGTCAACCCCAACACCTCCATAGGAGGTGAGGGACACCAGCGCCGCAACTAAACCCGCGTTGCCCGCCAATGTCGGCTCGTTGTAGCTGTAGTTACTCCGAACATCCTTGAACCCGTCGAACCGGTCGGGGCCGGCCACCATTGCTCCGACGATGGTGTTCGGATTCGGTTTCGGAGAGTCCCGCCAGCGCCACCCGCCGGTGCAAGAGTACCTCACTTTGTCGTTGGGAATGGAGGCGCCCCGGTGGTGGACTTGCTTCGGATACTTCTTCCCGTACCCAACAACGTAACTCATCTTCATCGGGTTGTCGCCTAATACGTAATTCAACTATTGATTCAACAGAAAAAGGAACATGTTTAATTAGGCCTCGAGAAATGGTACCATAAAAATTCAATCTTTGATTCTAATTGATCATCATATCAAAATAATACCTGTGAAGCAGCAAAGTCCTTGAGAACACTAATCGGATAAAATCGGCTGCCACAATTCCATCCTGGAACCCCAGTTTCGTTCAAATAATCCGCAAATAACGACGCCAGAAACGCTGCGTTTACAGTGTATTGCAGATTCTGCGGCCTCCCACGGCCCAGCTGTATCATTCCTCCTGCACAAATTCATTTCCCCCAAATTTAAAAAGAGAAACCCTAATTTGTACTGATCCCATTTAATACTGTACAGTTTCTGTAATACCTTTGGTCCAATTGAAGACATTGTATTGGGGGAGATAGGAACACATGGTGAGTCCTGTGATGTTTTGGTACATATGAAGCATCTCCTCGTAAGGGTATCCAGGGCTCAAGAACAGCCTCATTCTGGTCAGAAGAAGCATGGCGGCAGGCAATTTGTTGTCCCAGCTCAGGACGCTCAGATCAGGGACCATATATAAAGCCTTGGAATTCTTCGATAAGCCGGGATTGGTAGCCAGCGCAAGGTAACTGCTGTTTCCGGTGGCGTAGTACACCCAGGCGGCGCCCCACATGTACTCGTCGTAGAATCCGGTGGAGTTGTAGTAGGGTTCCACATTAGGGTTCGACCGGCTGTACGAAGTCCTCTTGCCGCCGTCCCGGGCGAAGTCGAAGACGGTCTTGGCTCCCATTTTGAGCTTGTTGGAGTAGACGGGGTCGTCCTGGAAGACGATTGAGGCGGCGGCTAGGGCGGCGGCCATCTCCCCGGCGAGGTCGGGGCCGGACTGGGTGGATAGGGATTTCCGGGGGAAGTCCATGTCCTCGGGCCTTTCCCAGCAGTAGTGGTCGTCCGGCGTCCTCGAGCCGTTGAGCGAAACGCCGACTTGGTAGTAAATTTTGTCGATTTTGGTGGCGGAGGAGTTGAAGGTGCGGAGGAGGTAATCGGTGCCCCACTTGATGAGGTCGCGGACGTGGTCGTACTCGTTGGCGGCGCGGTACTTCTGCTCGTACTCGATTGCGCTCCAGCTCAGCATCGTCATCGCGAAGGACATCGGAAAATTGAACTTGATAGTATCTCCGGCGTCGTAGTACCCGCCGACAAGCCCGCCTTTGATATCGGTTTGATCCGACCCGTCTTGCAAACCCGAATCCCTCCTCCATGATATGTTATTGCTCCTGGGCAATTTCCCAGCTGCATGTGTAAAATTAATTAATTGTCAAATAGGCAAATATTAAAATTCGGTGCAGTGGCCAAGTAGGCATCCAAAAATTGTGACACATTTTTCAGAGACCACGTATCACTTAAATGCAAATTTTAAATTATTAATAATCAAGTTCAGTATGAGTAAAAATTCTAAAAATTCGATATTTAAAAATTATACGATGAGACGAATCTAAGAAGACGATAAACTTTAAGTCAAAGTCTATATGTAAATAATACTCTAGTATATTATCAAACCTCAAATACATTTTGATATGGAGGTAGTTTAAAAAGTCAATCGCTTACAATTAAGCGTCCAATATAGAGATAAATAAATTAAATGCTTACTACTAGAAAATGAAACGTGTAATTAGGAATAAACTTTCAAAAATTCTTTTAAAATTGCATTATATATGTAATTAAACAATATTTTATAATTTTTTTGTTGTTAAATAATTACGTACTGCGTGATGCCTCTTCCATCATCGACAATGTAATAGTAGTAATAATTTTAAATAATTGAATATATATATATATATCACCAAAAAAAAAAAAAAATAGGGTACCATTCTTTTCTTTTGACCGGACTAATAAAATTATATCAGCATATTAGGCGCCACATTTAGTGAATAATCATGTGCCAAACTGTCGATCCACACTATTACATTTTTTGCCCTTTTATTAAATTATTATTGTGGTGACTACATATATAGAATTGAAGTAAATAAATAAAATATTGAGGATGGTTCTAAAATTCACAGTGCAACCCTGTTCAATATTAAAGAAAAACTTATACAACCTTTAAATACCTGTCGAAAATACATGTTCTTTTAAGGGATTTTTAAAATATAAAAATTAACAAAGCTTAAAAATTTACCTCAAATTTTCTTCTAATTATTTATTAAATCATATAGTATATAGAAAAATATGTACTAGTATTTTATAAAATTGTCTTCAATGTGTTAATATCAATTTGGTTTCTGTACATCCATACACCTGGGCTGTACCTACAGAATGATGGGTAAGCATTCATAAATGATGTTTCTAAAAGTCATGCACAATATACAGTTAAAAATAATAATTGTATTGTTTGGAGTGATGTTTGGTATTAAAAAATGATGTTTATATGCCCTTGAAGTGATATTTATGATAGCATATGTGATGTGATATAATCCATTATTTTTTCTTACACGCTCATCATTTGTTATTTTAACACATCATTTTTTGGGCTTCTAGTATCACGACGGCAGGTGCTGTTGCGCGCACCCAAACTATTCCCTACCATTAGGTGGATTAATTCGGTAGTAAGAATAAAAAAAAAAAATTGGTAAAAAGCAAGAATAAAATTTTTAATTAAGTACATTTTAAGTTAAATAGATGGCAATTGACGAAATCAATTACGCCATCTCATAACCACTCATTATTATCAATCGGTATAGAAATAAATTATTAAAGAGAACGCGTGAACTCAATTTACCACTAAAGTTGAAAATATTTTCGTTTGCAAAAATAAAAATGAAAAAGATACTTATGGATCGGACTAAAAAAATCAGAAAATTAGTGCTAACATAATGAGAAATTATAACTCTTAAAAGTTTAAATTGGTTAATTTTTTTTTTTTTTGCTGAACAGCCCTATACAGGCTAGGAAATGGGTGGTGGGAGTCCATGCTACACAAATTACAAAGGGGAATAAAATGGAGGGATAGGGGGCCGGTGGGGAATCGAACCTCCAACCTTCTGTTGAAAGTTAAGGGACTTAACCACTTGGGCTAGGTCCTCATCCCCTAAATTTAAATCCCCACAAGTGATTTTCATTTATTTTTATATGCGCGTTTCAACACCTCTTTTTTAACGTTAGAGTGTGCGAATTAGAATATTATTACTATTATTATAAAAAAATATCAAAAAAAGGTCAACGCTTCTTCGTAAACAAGGACAAATGGTAAATTGATTTAGATTAATTTTAATATGGAAAATGATTAAGTGACCTTAGAATCGCTAAAACAAGGACATATATAAGTATAGTATATTGATTATTTATATTTATACATATATATAATTCTATTATACAATTAGAGGGTTAGTGAATCACTCTAATTTTATTGTAATATATATGTGGAAAACAAATGACCAGATGGCCTTAATTAATGCTGAATTCGGATTTTACATTTAATTAAAACATCTTGCAATAATTACACACACCATTTACTTGCCAACCAGGATTTTTAATTTCTAGAATAAACATTATTTACCATTTTACAACTAATTTGGTAGTTGGAATTTTGAAGTTAACACCTAAAATACAAATGCATCCTAAATCTAATTATTATTATTATTATTATTATTATTATTATTATTATTATTATTAATTTTACTTACAAAGGAGGTACAGGTTTATGAATTCGAACCAATTATTTTTTTTTGGAGAAGCCATTGAATTCGACCCAATTATTTTCAACCCAATAATGGAAAAATATACATAGAGAGAAAAATGCAATCCATGTTAATACTGCGTGATAAGTTTTTTTTTTTTTTTTTGTTTGCCATTACAGCCACGATGATAAGGTTAATTTAGTAATATTCTTAATTTTTTATATTTAAAAATTAAAATTAATTTTATTTTTAAAAAGATTTTGGTCAACTTTACTTTAATTTTATGAAATGTAATTCTCCATTTTGGGAAAAGGCAAAAGGAAAAGTAAAATAGGAGTAATGAGGATTTGTTGGGAACGTACATTTTTGGGCGTTGAAGAAGAGGAGGGCTTTATTGAGGGCCTGCGAGTACTGATCCGGCGGCGGCGGCGGTTTCCGGTGCTTGGGGATGGATTTGACGATGATTATGGGGAGTGCGATGACGAAGAAGGCGATGAGCAACGACCACAGCGTCCACTTGACGGCGCTGCGGCTGCACACGACGCATCCCAAATCCACGTATTTCTTCTTCTTCTTCTCCTGCGGCCCCAGCAGCCAGCTCTGCTGCGTCTCGTCCAGATTGTTGTGGTGCGAAATCGACGCCCTGTCCCACTCCATGTTCCGGCTTTTCTCATCCTCCGCCGCCGAATCCACGCCGTTGATCTCCAGCGGACCTCCCCAGTGATTGTGCATTTTAATTTTGTGCAGGTACGTTTCGGATTTCAATTGATTGATTCTGAAATTGATGGAATTCTGAAAGTTAGTTTTATAAAAATCAATTGAATTTGGATTGGGAGAAAAACAGTGGTGAATCCACACAAATTCATGCATAACCACAAAATTAACAAGAAACGGGTGATAAAATACAGGGAGGAATTGTGATACCTGAAGAATCACCAGTTGATTGGATCCACCATTGATCTCTCTGTAACAGGGATTCTTCTTATGAGTAATTCAGATTTGGCTATAAATAAAATTTTTGAAAGAGGGTAGCTAAGTGGGCAATTGTTGGGAGATTATTATTATTATTATTTATTATTTATTATTATTGAATAATTATAATAAAATGATGATGAGGAGGGTATAAGAGAAAGTTGACTTGAAGGGGTTTTTGATTTTTTTTTTATTTTATAAATTTGGGATTGGAATATGGGTCAATGGAGTGTGGAATGGTAGGAAGATTTTGGTTTTTAACGGTGGAACACAAGGGGTGAAAGACTGGTGAATAATAATGAAGGTGAAGTGGGAAAGTAAAACTGGAAATGTGGTAAAAACAGCTAATTTTACCATAATTATCCATTAATTGTAAGGGAAGAAAACGTGACCATTTCGGTAGCTTTCAACTTTCCTAGAAAACGCCTTGAATTTATTATACGTCAATACATCATACTCCCCCATAACGAAATTTATTTCAATTAAAGTCTAATTGTTGTTGTCTTTATGGAAATCGATATTGATTTAAGGCTCCCGTTAGTTGCATACATTTTTTTACCATAAACACACAAAAAATATTCGGATTAGGGCACACACTAAAATATTTACCCATTCTACCCTTTCAATATAAAAATATACTAGGAACTAGGGGTGGGTCGGTACGGTATACCGTACAAATTTCGCCGTACCGTATACCGTACCGAATTTTACGGTATGAAAAATTTCGTACCGTTGCCATACCGAACCTTTCGGTATACCAATCTTCGGTATACCGAAAGTTTCGGTATGAAATATTTTCATACCGTTGTCATACCAAAATTCCGGTAAGTTCGGTATATACCGCCATACCGAACATTCGGTACATACCGACATACCGGTATCGCGGTATATACCGACATACCGAACATTTGCTACATACCGACATACCGGTATTGCGGTATATACCGACATACCGAACTTTTGCTACATACCAGCATACCGGTATTACGGTATATAACGATATGGCGGTATATACCGACATACCGAACAGTCGGTATATACCAATATACCGATACCGCGGTATATACCGAAGTTCGGTACGGTAACGGTATACCGCGGTATCAAAAAATTTATACCGTTACCGTACCGAAATCTTACGGTACGGTATCCGGTATGATACCGTACCGAAAATTACGGTATACCGAAAATTTCGGTATTCTCGGTATTTTTCCGGTACGGTATGTGCGGTATGCGGTATATTCGGTATTTTTTTCCAGCCCTACTAGGAACAGAGAGTCCTGGTCCTGGAGTTATTCTTCAAAAATACAAAAACACACACAGACGAGCAAAGAAGCACAAGAACGAGAGGAAATATTCAATGCCGAGAGAGGAAGGACACATGGCGGCGGCGGCGGACGTAGAGCCTCCGGCGGTGGCGGTCTTGGAGAAGATGCCAATAGGCCACACTTGGCCATCCGTACAAGATGAAGAACGGCTGACCGTCCATGCCTGTGTACTGCCGGCCAACACTTGCCGGTCGTGCACTACTGTGTGTATTTTCTTACTTTTCTCCTACATCACAATTCCTTGTTTTCGTGGGCAACACCTTATCGCTTGATGGTACGCAATTCTGCTAAAATAAAGAAAACAATTAGATCTTATCTACGCAATTCTGCTACAATAAAGAAAATAATTAGACAGAACGAGGAAGCAAAAAAAAAAAAGAACGGTCAGTGATGGCCGTTCGGCTTTATAGTGGATCGGCCAGCACTGGCCGGCCGGCCCTATATCTCAACGGCTAGTGCTGGCCGTTTACCCTACATCACACCCGGCCGGTACTGGCCGTTCTGATTTGGAAAAAAAGAAGAACGGCCAGTGATGGCCGTTCGGCTTTATAGTGGATCGGTCAGCACTGGCCGGCCGTCCCTATATCTCAACGGCCAGTGCTGGCCGTTTACCCTACATCACACCCGGCCGTTACTGGCTGTTCGTTCCTTTGTCAAAAAAACTAATCTGCGATGGATAATGTAAAAAAAACTTACTGGTTCTATAAGTTCCATCTCATGTTGTATTCGTATTCATGTTCTTCCACCATATGTTCATCTTGGTATTGATCATTATCATCATTCATGTCCATGGAATATGAATATGAAAAATGTCGTAAGAAAAATAAACAAGGAGAACAAGTAGGGTTTTGGGTTTTGTTTGAACAAGGAAGAGACAGATGGAAGAAAAATAATTTCTGTGCTCCAATCCAACCTGAATGTGTCTTAATCCGGACTATTTTCATAATATATTGAGTAGGGGTATTTAAGATATTTTACTTGTGATTTGTGTGCCCTAACTTATTTTAAGTGTATATAACCGAGGCCTTGATTTAATTTATATTTTTTTCAACCCATAAAAGTCTAATTGATGTCGGTGCATTTGAAATTTCAGAGGTTATAAAATGGTACCGGTCAAGAAGTTAGAGTGTCATCATCTAGGGCAGCAACTAACCATTTACAATCACATAATTATATTCCATAATATTCCTCATTGAAAAAATAAATAAATAAAATTGTTTGTAACTAATAAGTTTAGTTATGCTCCCACCATTCATTTCCTAGTCTATATAGGTTGTTCAGCAAAAAAAAAAAAAAATAGGTATGAGATATACTTCTTTCTATTAACGAATTAATCCATTTTGTTCTTTTTTGTAATTATTTAAAAAGATAATTATATAATAAACTTTAGTAAATTTTTTTAGCTAAGCAATTATTGACCAGAGACATAGATAGTAGGAGTCCATGCCACACAAATTATAAACGAATAAGTGAGAGGGATATGGGTAGGGTGGTGAATCGAACCACCAACCTTATGGTTGAGAGATAGAAAACTTGATCACTTAACCAAGTTCTCATCCCGTAAACTTTAGTAAGTTATTTCTATTAACGAATTAATCCATTTTTCTCTTTAGTATTTATTTAAAACGATAATTATATCATGTACTTTAGTAATTTTTTTAGTATCGAAATAATTGGTGGGAGCCCAGCTTGATCACTTGGCTAAGTTCTGATCCCATAAACTTAGCTTTATTAAGTTAAATAATCTGTATATACTTTTAAAGTAACCATTCATATTCTCTTCCATTAAATTCTAAACCAGTTTTATCTGGTGCAAAACATTTACTATATATGTTTTCATGAAATCACACATATTCCATGAGCAATTATTTACAAATAAATTAAATAAATGGAGCATTATAGCCTACTGTTGATGTAAACTTGATGAATGGCATAAGATGCTGACTAAAAAGTTCGGTAAATCTCACATGCACCACGCTCGCACCATCGTGATTGAAAAAAATAATTCGTATGAACTGTGTGAATATATGATACTCCCTCCGTCCCATCTATTGTGTCATGTTTCACTTTTTGACACTGTTTGTTTTTCAGTTTTGACTCAATTTTATTGCAATGACATTTTTGGAAAAAAAAAATAGTTGAGTTGGGTCTTGTTAGAATTGTAAGATCATATAGTTTTATAATATATAATTTACATAATTTTTCATTTTTACATGTTTTGAGATATTAACGATTGAAAAAGTGCATTGGATTGTGTGCAAAAGTCAAATAAGACAAGTAAATGGGACAGATGGAGTAGTAATTAATTTCCACTGCAATTAAATTGCAACGAATTTTGTGTCAAATTTTGTAAACGGAATTTTTTTGTAAATTGCAACGGATTTTGCGACATTTCATTGCAAAAATAGTGATGGGATTTTGCAAAAATTCGTAGCAAATTCCGTGGCAATTCTTTTCTTTTTTTTTTTTTGCTGAACAACCTATATATACAGGCTAGGAAATGGAATTTCATGGCAATTATGTTACAATTGCAACATAAATAAATTTGCTACAAAAAAACTTAAATGGAACCATGTTCCGACACAAATTCTGTTGCAACTTCTGAACTTTTCGGTTGCGACATAGTTTGCCACCTAAATTTTCTATATCAAAATGAAAATTTTCTTGTAATGTTTAAATAATTCTTCCGTTTTTTTTTTATATATATATACTGACACGTATGGATTTTTGTTAATGTTCATCACTCAACTTTAACTAAAATTTTATATATATAAAAAAAAACATAATCAAGTGAGATTTTATTAAATTCGTTTTATCTTGTAGTTTTAGTTTATCAATTTTATAAGTATTACTTGTACATAATTATTACTTGTTGTTGAGCGTAAAATATGTAGAGGTTTAGAGACCTCTTTTGATTTATAACTTTGAAGAGATTACAGGAAGGATTACAGGAACGTAAACAAAGCGGTAAAATTGCAGAATGAAAACAACAGAATAAAACTTGCAGAAAGAAAATAAACTGCAGAAAATGAATTTTTCTCTGTGGAGTCGAAGGGGCTTTCCAAATGAACATCCCTTTGGCTTTTATAGGCAGAAACCCTCAACCGTCAGATACCCACAACCTCTCCTAGGACACCTGTCGTCGCGCCGTCTCTCCTGCTGGCAGAGATCTTCAACCGTCAGACACCTGTCTCCACGCTGGTTCTCCACATAAACCTCCCTTCCATTCTCTTCGTAACTCCTGGGCCTACATAATACGAGAAACGGGGCGCCGCCACTTTTGATGGCCTCCCAGGTTTGTGTCTTGCTCACTTTTGATGGCCTCCATTCGTCGTGCCTTGGCCTCCACCAAAGGTTTCTTGGCCGCCACCAGGAGCTCCCCGGCCGCCGTACGGCACCCCTTGGCCGCCACTTGGTTTATGATTGTGTCGTACACTTGAATCTTGACTTAGATAATCCTATGCTCACTTAAATAGGTTCACTTCAATAGCCTCACTTCAATAATAGGCTCACTTTAATAGGCTCACTTTAATAGGCTCACTTTAATAGGCTCACCTCAAAAGGTTCACTTGATAGGCTCACTCCAATAGGCTCACTTTAATAGTTCACTTCTCACTTCAATAGGCTCACTTTAATAACTCACGTTGAGGCTCACTTTAATAGGCTCAATTTAATAGGCTCACCTCAAAAGGCTCACTTTGATAACTCACGTTGAGGCTCACTTTAATAGGCTCACTTTAATACTTTTATTCAGTGGGACTCACTTTTATTGGGTCAACAGATGCCCCCCTCGCGTAATTCGTCTGATTAGGACTTTCTAAGGCGAATTTACGCGTTCAATATAGGCTTGACCCATATCCTCCAGCCGCCATTAAGGAAGTCCTACCCAGCCGCCATCCGAGCCTTGCCAGCCGCCCTTGGAAGAGCCCAGACCGCCATCCTTGAGCCTTTCGTTATGCCGCCACTACTCAGCCACCAACTACTCGGCCTCCAAGGCCGCTGTCAATCACGCTCTAGGGTCACTATCCAGGGTTGTTTCTACCAAGGATCAATGTAGAAGCCACCACTATTGGGACGTCTTCCTCTTTACCCGATTTCACTTTATTGAAATGAGTCCCTTGTAAAGGAAGACGCTTCTCTTCCTGTTCCTCCAGGAATTTTTCCAAACGGGCCGCTCTCTCGGCCAGTTGGGCAAGATTACTTGCATCATGCACAATTAAATGTTCTTTTAGTCTAGGCAACATATTGGATACTACTATGTTGGCTATTTCCCTCTCAGGGATTGCCATAGTACATCGGCCCTTAAGTCGTTGTAACCTATTAATGAAGGCACTTGCCGTCTCATCGGCATATTGCCTTGCATTAGTTAAATCTGCGAGACTAACCTGGGACAGGGGTGTATAGAATCTTTCATGAAAGGCTTGCTCCAAATCAGTCCAATTCTGGACAGAATTAGGCCGCAAAGACGCATACCATGCGAAAGCAGGACCGGTGAGGGATGAGCTAAAGAGCCTCAACTTCAACCAGTCGTTCGATGCTGCCTCCCCACACTGTGCAGTGAACCTGCCCACATGCTCCACGGTGGACTTACCTTCATCCCCTGAGAATGTGGAGAATTCAGGCATCTTAAAGCCTCGTGGGTATGGTTGCACGCTATCAACCCAATCAGGGTACGGCTTGCGGTATGTTGGCCGCTCCATCGGCCTCAGTTGAATCCCGAAGTGCTGCTGCATCATGTCTGCCAGCAACTCGGGCGACACTACTGGCGCCTGCGCAGGTGGCATCGCCACTGGGGGTGTAAGAGGAGCCACAGCGGCTGGTTGCAGCGTCTGCCCCCCTTGCGGTGGCGTCTGCCCCCAAGGTTGGGGCGCCTGTCCCCAAGGCTGCGTCGCCATGTAGGGTACACCAGGAACATTCGGCACATTAGGTGCCGCTTGTCGTGGTGGCATACCAGTGGCCCCAGAGACCGCTGTACAGCCTGGCGATACACTGGTGGCCATTAAACACCCTGGTGCTGCATAAATCGGCATTGGAGGCGCTGTATATCCAAGATTCGGCGCCATAGGAGCCGCTGGGGTATAGGCGTAGGCTGTCTGGTATGGATTCGCGAACGGACTAGGCAAACCTCCTACATCAGGTAGTGGTGGCTGACTGGGTGATGTTCCCCAAGCCCGTAGTTGGCCGTCTGACGGCCCTGAACATATCGGCGTGTTAACGCCGTTTACAAGGGCGGTTGCAGGAGCAGTTGCTTCATGTTGAGTCCGCAGAGCATTGAAGCCTCGGTCAATCTGATCGGCCATAGCAGGCCGCAAAACGTCCATAAGATGCCTCGTGAGTATAGGCATGAACTCGGCCATCGATTCTGTCATCGAGAGCCGCATTTGTTCCGTCAATGTGGGGGTCTGCATTATCCCCTGTTGTGGCTGGGCAGTACTCGTCGTCTCAATTGCATCCTCAGACGACGTTCTAATAGGTGTCTTTTCTTGCAGAGACATTTCTTCGAATTTCTGCATTAAATCACTTACCAAACATCCAGACCTTAGACGCATACACTTCTTTGAAGCGGATATAGCTTTAACTTCGGTCCCACTGGGCGTGCCAATTTGTTGAGCGTAAAATATGTAGAGGTTTAGAGACCTCTTTTGATTTATAACTTTGAAGAGATTACAGGAAGGATTACAGGAACGTAAACAAAGCGGTAAAATTGCAGAATGAAAACAACAGAATAAAACTTGCAGAAAGAAAATAAACTGCAGAAAATGAATTTTTCTCTGTGGAGTCGAAGGGGCTTTCCAAATGAACATCCCTTTGGCTTTTATAGGCAGAAACCCTCAACCGTCAGATACCCACAACCTCTCCTAGGACACCTGTCGTCGCGCCGTCTCTCCTGCTGGCAGAGATCTTCAACCGTCAGACACCTGTCTCCACGCTGGTTCTCCACATAAACCTCCCTTCCATTCTCTTCGTAACTCCTGGGCCTACATAATACGAGAAACGGGGCGCCGCCACTTTTGATGGCCTCCCAGGTTTGTGTCTTGCTCACTTTTGATGGCCTCCATTCGTCGTGCCTTGGCCTCCACCAAAGGTTTCTTGGCCGCCACCAGGAGCTCCCCGGCCGCCGTACGGCACCCCTTGGCCGCCACTTGGTTTATGATTGTGTCGTACACTTGAATCTTGACTTAGATAATCCTATGCTCACTTAAATAGGTTCACTTCAATAGCCTCACTTCAATAATAGGCTCACTTTAATAGGCTCACTTTAATAGGCTCACCTCAAAAGGTTCACTTGATAGGCTCACTCCAATAGGCTCACTTTAATAGTTCACTTCTCACTTCAATAGGCTCACTTTAATACTTTTATTCAGTGGGACTCACTTTTATTGGGTCAACACTTGTACATAATTTAAGTTATTATTCATTCAAAATGTGTATTGAATTACATAGCAAATGAGAATAAGACATTTTAAAAAATGGAGGGAATATAATTTATTATTACTATACAATACAATTATTTAATACGAGAACTTTGATAATTTTGAGAAAAAAATCAAAATGCGAGGTTAAATTTGTAGAAAAAAACAATACATACTGTGCTATTTTTTTTTTCTCTCAAACATGATGCAAAAAGGTGAAAATCTAATAATGCACGGCAATTTAATATCATTTTTTTAAAATAAAAAAAAATCGTAATGCCACATCTTGCGTGCATTACCTATTGTTGCATTGCATTACATAGAAAGCTAAGATGGATGCATTAAATATTTTGTATACTTCGTGTAATAAATAAATGAATAATAATGATAATAATGTGGTGAGAATTGAATCGATGATGGATCCCTTAAAAATGGATGGCAAATGGCAAATAAAAGAAAACACAGGACGGGTCTAGATTCAGACATCTTCATAATTCCTCGTCGCCACATATTTCTAACTGTCCATTCCTCCATCTCCCAATTATTCTCCATTCCCCTTGATTATAAAAATGCCCCCATTCCATTCCCCCATTGCTTCAATCACCCCTTCCCACCCACTCTCATTCTCATTCGTCTTCTTTTTCGTCGCCTTTCTAGCTCGTGTTTTCCTCATCATCATTATATTGAATAATCCCCCAACAACCCCAACCCCAACCATGGGTTGCTCCTCCGCCCTCCTCTTCCTCGCCCTCGCCTCCGCCCTCGGAGCCCTCCTCGTCCACTCCGAGGACCCCTACATTTTCGACACGTGGAACGTTAACTACTCCACACTTTCCCCTTTGGGCGTCCCCCAACAGGTCATCACTATAAACGGCAAATTCCCCGGTCCCCGGATCAATTGCACCTCCAACAACAACATCGTCATCAACGTTTTCAACAACCTCGACGAGCCGTTGCTGTTCACCTGGAACGGCATCCAGCAGCGGAAAAACTCGTGGCAGGAGGGCCTTCCGGGGACGACGTGCCCCATCCTCCCCGGCACCAACTACACCTACAAGTTCCAGGTCAAGGATCAAATCGGCAGCTACTTTTACTACCCCACCACGGCCCTCCACCGCGCCGCCGGTGGATACGGCCCCTTGAACGTCCACAGTCGCGAGCTGATCCCGGTCCCCTTCGACTGGCCCGAGGAAGAGTACAATGTGATGGTGGGCGATTGGTACACCAAGAGCCACACCACCCTGAGGCGGCTGTTGGACACGGGACGGTCCCTCGGCCGGCCTGAGGGCGTGATCATCAACGGACAGAGCGGTGGGAACGCCACGGATCAGCCTATGTTCTGGATGGCCGGTGGGAAGACTTACAGGTACAGAATCTGCAACGTCGGGATGAAGAACTCCGTCAACGTTCGGATCCAGGGGCACTCGTTGAAGCTCGTTGAGGTCGAGGGCTCACACACCGTGCAGAACGTGTACGATTCCGTGGACATCCATTTAGGCCAATGCTTCTCCGTCCTGGTCACCGCCGATCAATCCCCCAAGGACTACCTCATGGTTGCATCCACGAGGTTCACCAAGGAGGTGCTGAGCACCACCGCGATTATCCGGTACAATGGCAGCAGCGTCCCGGCGTCGCCGGAGATCCCGAAGGCGCCCGAGGGGATCATCTGGTCGATCATGCAGTTCAGATCCCTCCGGTGGAACCTGACGGCCAGTGCGGCCAGGCCTAACCCACAGGGATCGTATCACTATGGGAAAATCAACATCACGAGAACCATCAAGTTCGTGAACTCGGCCGCCACTGTGGATGGGAAGCTCAGATATGCCATCAATGGCGTTTCCCACGTTAACCCCGAGACTCCACTGAAGCTGGCGGAGTACTTCGGCGTCGCTGATAAGGTTTTCAAGTATGATACAATCAAGGACGAGCCGCCGACCGATGAGACCAAGATCACCCTCGCCCCGAACGTGATGAACGCCACGTTCCGCAACTTTGTCGAGATTATCTTCGAGAATCACGAGAAGAGCATCCAGGGATGGCACCTGTCCGGTTACTCTTTCTTCCCCGTCGCGTAAGTGCTGAATTGAGCTTAACCCTAATTTTGCTGAATTGAAAACCCTAATTTTTGGGGATTGTGAACTGAAACCCTAATTTTTTGGGACCAGAATTGAGCCCGGGAGATGGAGCCCGGAGAAGAGGAAGAACTACAACCTGATCGACGCCGTGAGCAAGCACACGATCCAGGTGTACCCGGGCTGCTGGGCGGCGGTGATGACGACCTTGGATAACGCCGGAATGTGGAACATGAGATCGGTGTCGTTGGAGAGGAACTACTTGGGCCAGCAGCTCTACTTCAGCGTGCTGTCGCCGGAGAAATCCCTCCGTGATGAGTACATGCTTCCGGCGACCCAGCAGCTCTGCGGAATCGTGAAGACCATGCCGGTTCCAGCGGATGTCTACCACTGATCGATGACGTGGCAATGTGGGGTCCGGGTCCTGCAGCAGCCGACATTAAAAATGCCAATCATCAACAGATAGCAAAAATTGAAGCTGAGGCGGGGGTAGAGTTTTTACGAGGAGATGCGAGCTAAACCATATATGAGATCAGTTTATAGGTTATGATTTGCCACGTGTCCTGAGTCCTTTTTCTTCTTATATTTGACAAAAAAAACATTGTTGGGGGAATTGGGAAAGAAGAAGAAACCAGTACATATATAGTATATGTATGGGGTTTCTTCCTTTTTTCTTTCTCCCCTTTGCTTTTTCTTAATCATTCTTTGTTACATTGTGTTGTAGTTCAGTTTGCTAATGCACTTATATAAATAAAGTTTGATATTTTAATAACTGGCCGGGATTGCTCTGGGCTTTCTTCCATTTTCTGATCGGGTGGATTGATACAAATTGAACATATATATAAATGTCATTGTTAGAATCAAGAAGCCTTAATTGGATGAATACTCAAGACTAATTTATGGAGTAACATTTTTGCATCTATAATCTTCTTTCCCAAACCTTACTTGCTATTCTTATTCCACTATGGCACTATCAGCTGCTCTTGTTTTAGAGGTGCAGCTTACTTTGTTCCTGCTTCACTTGCACTAATCCTCAATATTTCATTTCTGTACAACAAAGACAACAGCTTGGCTCCATACAGGAACATGTAATTTCCTTGCAAGACTTCATCGAAAACTTTCCAGACAAAGTAAGCAGTTTTAATGGACACATGCAGCAATTGACACAGACGACAATCAATACATCATTTTAACTCTTTCTTTGGAAATGTATTTGATGGTGTCTGCAAAGATAACGAAACGGCTGTGGGATTAGCTTGTTGGCTTTTTAAGGAGCAAAGATGTCAAGGGAATGAGACCCTTCAAATTCATAGGATTTTGATGACATCAATGCATCAGGCAATGCCCTTCTGCAGCAGAGGTTAGATATTTTCATATGTACTTACTATAGGTTATATAGCATTCCTGTTCTTGCTGTTCTGTTAAGTATAATTTGCTGCTCAATCCATTTGTGCAGATGCAAACATGCCTGTTTCATTTGTTGATTCTTTTCCAACATTCGAAATGTCCTGTGTCCTGTTCATGTAAATATCAATGGTGATTGTTTATTCTTGAGATTTGTTTAATAGGTTTATGTCCTGTGTCCTATGGAATATCTATATTTTGTTTTTCTCCCCCAAATGTTGTGTATGATCTTACAAATTTTTAGAGATTTATCTCAGTATCGATGAACACTGAAATTCTCATCAGTGCCCAGAGGATTTTATTGACATAAGTATTACATAATACATGTGGATGTTCAATTTCAAAGAATATGCTAATGTATGCACTATACATTCGACCGAAGCAAACCAGTTACAAAGCGATACATTGCTATCAGAAAATCACCGTAATTTCCTCAATGGTAAAGCTCTGCTAAATAGTTTTTCTACCTCGCTGGCTTCCATTTTGAGTTCACTTAAAAGATCCATCTCTTCTTTACTTAGCTCGTTGAGGAAGTAATCCCGGTCTTTCATGAGTTCTTGAAATCCCCTTGACAATTTCTTCAAGAATGTGGTTTCACTGTTTATTACTTTTTCTTCTATCTCTTCGACTTCTTTTGCGATTATCTCTACATCTTGTTCTATCTCTTCGACTTCTTTTGCGATTATCTCCTCTCCTTCCTCTACAGTCTTTTCAATTCTCTCAACAAGGGGGGGTTCGGGGCCACATGTGTTGTCTGTCCTGATGAACTTGTTGAAATCACGGCCTACGTTTTGGGCAGCCTTTTCAAGTTGGGGTATGATGCTCTCTGGCAAAACTGCACTTCTTGTGTACACAACAGCACCACCGTATCCATCCCAAGCATCATTACTGCCCCGGTAGTATACGAATATGTAGTCATCTGGTTGATTTTCCACCTTGGATGAAATAATATACCTGAACATACCCGTTTGGGGATACAATCAACGTGAGCCATAGTCAAGTTCAGATCTTAATAAACCACATGGACAAGACAAGCAAAGGAGGGCACATACCAGTCATCTTGGTAGTGAAGAAACTCATTGTCGTGATTGTATAGTATTCCTGGATATTTTGGGTCTTGAACAAATTTCTGGATTGTCGATCTAGTGAAAAAACCGGTATCTGGAGTCCTTATCCTCCAAGATATATTTCCTACAAGTTTTTTTCCTTCGGTATGGAACTCATGCAGCTGGCAATCGAAGGCGTCAAATGTAGGATTTAAGCCACTGCTTATGTACCACTTTCCGTTAAAATCATTCATGTTGAAATTCTGGACCAGAACAGCTGGATCAGGTACAGGGAATTCTCCTATATCAGATTTACGAGGTACACATTTCTTTCGTGAGACAGCACAGTCGTTGAATTCATCTACTACACTGTTTGCAAACAAATCTCCGCATTTTATCTGCAACTCAAAAATAGGAAAAGTCACTTCAGATCCCATTCCAATAGCTTGATAATGAAGCATGGACCATGTAAGATGTAGTAACTACCTGACATTCTGTCTCGTCGGGTCTATCATTACAGGTCTGGAGACAAGCAACATTAGCAGCACATGATGGGTTTGCTATGCACTTGGCAAGTTCCAACCTGAACAAACATAAGCCTATTTAATAAACAAGTAGCAGCCACAGTTTATCCAGTAAATACGAAAACATTACCTATCAACCCACGTTGACATTTCGAAAGGTGGAATTGAACTATTTAAAAGAGTATAGTATGAGTTGGATAAGACCACCGCAATTTCCAATCAGAGATCAGTGCAGCAAATTCATTAATGTGAGTGCTTGAGTTCAACCAAGCTGTGCTTCTTAAGACGCGTGACATTTTAGGGGTTGGATTTGGCAGAACAGAGGAAACGCGTGCTATTTGAAATAGTGTCTAGATTAAATTCATATTAACTAGAAGAGATAGAGACAGGCCATCCAAGAATAGAGAAACATGTTTTACATGTAAATTTTCTTGTATAAAAAATAATGCATCTACAAGACAAGTTGTAAGTATGTGCATTGCAATGTTATACTCCAACTTATAGGTTAGTTTTCCAGTCCACGAATAACAAGTGTGTTAATATATTGAAGTGGTGTATTTCACCGGCGTACAAGCTCTTTTAGAGGGAGTACCTGCACCCCTTCAGTAAGCATGCACAAACTTTTAGAGAATCAATAGCATCAGCTGTTGGAATGTTCAACATCGTAAATGCCAACAACACAGCCACAATCCGTATGTAGCTCCATTTCTTCCAAAAATCTATTCTAACCACCCATTGGAAATCTAACTTCGTTACCTACAAACAAGTTGTGTTAAAATGAACTTAGCAAGAGAATAAACAAAATATTTAAAATGCGGTCATAGATGCCAGTAAGAAGTCACCTCAGCGAATGCTTCACGAATCACATGGCCTGAAGAAATCTTATCAATTCCTTCTGAGATAATATTTGAATATCTCGACCCCAACCCTTTACAACGATTTTTCAGCAATTTCACATGCCGTGAATTCCATTTATGAGGACCCATTCTCAACATTACATTCCCATCAACATTAGCCACACTCCAGTAATACCCATTATGACTCTTACAGAGCAATTTGTTATCCAACAAAATGCTTTTGCCATAAGAAACTAGTCCGGAGTACAATGGAAAAGCCATGCCTCACTCTGATGACTACTGAATGCAACCTAAATGCAATATAAAGTTAGTTCCAAGTGTCCCTCTAATCAATTAATTACGAACTCCAAAAGAGCGAATGCATACATGAGCAAGCAATACATTAATATACGGAAGACTCGATTTTTTTTCTAGAACAATATTCAACAGAGTTTCAGAGCTGAAATGGCAATCTTTTTTATGAATTCGTAAATACCAAGATTATAGATAGAACCCTGATTGTAGGCCACACACATATACAAATTTACACATATTATACAATCAAACCATCATTTCTTCAAGAATCATGCTTCTCATCAATCTACAAAACAGTGCCAACACAATTATTTACAGGCCTTGAAGCAAGCCAAATAAGAAGCACACACATTGCCTACTACCAGCGCCAATACACACAATCAGCGGATAGTTTAACAAAATG
Source organism: Hygrophila difformis (assembly GCA_030278955.1). Taxonomy (NCBI): domain Eukaryota; kingdom Viridiplantae; phylum Streptophyta; class Magnoliopsida; order Lamiales; family Acanthaceae; genus Hygrophila; species Hygrophila difformis. Next base: position 36,006,417 of record JAOANR010000015.1, read on the forward strand.
CTAACATTCAGCATTACATATTTAGATTAGCATAAAAACAGAAGCGAAGAATCATGGGGAAGGCGTAGCAGAGAGAGGATAGAAGGTAGAAGGCGCGCACCTTGGAATTGAGCAGGAAGATTGTAGGGTATTGGCATTTTGGTAGAGGGGAGACAGACGTGTGAAGGTGAAAGCGTGCGAGGCAAAAAAGATGGATAAGAAGTGAGAAGTCGTGTGTGTGTGTGTGTGTGTGTGTGTGATAGAATGAATTTGGCATTTCGGTGGGGCTTTAGAAAGAGCTACGCTACGCTTTCTCAAATTGTACCACTAAATTAAATTGTCTCATGACATGGATCAATTCATCAATCAATACGTTTTGAATTTTTTTTTACTATTTATTTAGAGCATTTTGACTTTTATTTTTGTTATAGTTATAGAAGACGAAATATAGTCAAGTGAGATCTTGTTGGATTTGTCTCATCTTAAAGTTTTTAAATACTAAACTTTTAGAATATTTATTTATACCGAATTTGAGTTATTAATCGTTGAAAATGTGCATTGACATACGTACAAAGTGTAACCTTTAAAAAAATGGAGGAAGTAATATAATTCCTCTGTTTGTTTTTTTTGCTACAGACCTATCCAGCACGCAGTCCAATACATATTTTAAATCATTAATAACTCAAATTCGGTATTAGTAGAAATTCTAAAAGTTTGGTATTTAAAAACTACAAGACGAGACGAATCTAATAAAATCTCATTTCGTTATATTTTAACTTGTATAACTATGATAAAACTTCGAGTTAAAGTATTTGTGTGAATACTGTCTAATTCAGAAACATAGCTATCTTTAAAAAAAAACAGAGAAAGTATACTCATAACAATAAAGTACTATATTTTAAACAAATAAAGGTTACGATTTGACCATTGGCGTGGCAAATGTATGTGTTAACATAGCAAAAATATATTAAGCCCAATGGAGTTGCTCGTCTAAATAAATTAGCCCAATTGGGTAAAATATATCCGGAAGAGGGAGGCCGCGTAGACAGCCCGGGAGAGGGAGGCCGCGTAGACACAGCCCGGAAGAGGGAGGCCGCGTAGACACAGCCCGGAAGAGGGAGGCCGCGTAGACACAGCCCGGGAGAGGGAGGCCGCGTAGACACAGCCCGGGAGAGGAAGGCCGCGTAGACAACAGCCCGGACGATGGAGGCCCAAGAGATGGTGGAGGCCGTCCGTGAGGGTGGAGGCCGTCTGTAAGGTGGAGGCCGTGGAGGCCCAAGAGATGGTGGAGGTCAACCCTAGGATGGAGGCCCAGAAAAGTTGGATGGAGGCCGCCTTTGATGAAGCTGTGTCGAGATCAAAGTGAATCCTCAAATTGGGAAACATATCAGACGAAGGTGCCAGATAAGGAAAGGAATCCTGGCAAGACGCCCAGACAAGGAAACTGAACCAAGGGATTGAAGACGCCTCACCATTATAAATATAGACGTCGGCATCGTGCGCAAAGCATCTCCAATCTTCTCCTCAGAGAGCGTCTTTATTTTATTTTACTTTCTTTACTGCTTTCCTGCATTTTACTGCTTTTCGTTGTTTTCTTTCAATTCCTTTACAGTTTTTCTTTAACTCCTGTAATCCGTTTCTACTTTTCCTGTAATCCTTCCCCCAAATTCATAATAAAAGAGAGATCTTTCCTCCCAAGATTTTTCACTGTTAACAAATTGGCACGCCCAGTGGGACACGAGTGAAAAACCATATCCGCTTAGGGTTTATACGTCCCAAATCTGAAAGGTTAGCAAGCAATTTTACTCAGAAATTTGAAGGAATGTCTCTACATGAAAAGATGCCACTTAGAGCGCCTACCGATGAAGCGGTAGAAATCACCTCTCAATCGCAACAGGGTATAATGCAAACTCCTGTACTGTCCGAGCAAGTGCAGCTATCGATGACTGAATCGATGGCCGAGTTCATGCCTTTATTCACAAAGCACTTAGTGGATGTGTTGCGGTCTGCCATGGCCGACCAAGCAGATAAAATTTGCAGTTCCTTGCGTACTCAGCAAGATAGAACTGTTCCTGCAAACGACATGAATGTACCGTACAGTCTCTCATGCCCGAGGCCGACAGACGGCCAACAGAGGGTTTGGGGAGCCACATATGGCCAGTCGCCACTCCCGGAGCCCGGAAGCAGCCCGGCTAGCCTGTTTCCATTTTCACATCAGACGGCTTATTCCTTCACTCCAGCGGCACCTAGCATGCAGACCCTTGGTTATGCGGCACATCCAGTGCCGATCTATGCATCGCCAGGATATTTGATGGCCTCCAGTGCTTCACACGGCTGTCCAACGGCCTCTGATGGATCTGGCATGCCACCATGTCAAGCGGCACTCCCTGTGCCGAACGTTCTCACCACACCTTATGTGTCTAACTACTCACCAATACCGGCACTATCGAACCCTAGTTGGATGCCGCCAACGCAAAGAGGGCAGGCGGCACCACAGCCATATGGAGTGGCTTCAACACCGGCCACATCTGCCACAACCGCCATGCCAGTACTGGCATCCGTACCGAAGCCTAGTTGGATACCGCCAACGCAAGGGGGGCAGGCGCTACAGCCAAATGAAAGGGCTTCAACAACTGCCACACCTCCCACAATCGCCATGCCTCCTGCACAGACACCCATGGTGTCACCCGAGTTGCTTGCAGACCTAATGCGGCAACATTTTGGAGTTCAACTAAGGCCGATGGAGCGGCCTACATACAGGAAACCTTACCCTGATTGGGTAGACACCATGCAACCATACCCCATGGGCTTCAAGATGCCCGAGTTCACCACATTCTCAGGGGACGATGGCAAGTCAACTGTGGAGCATGTGGGCAAATTCACCTCCCAGTGTGGTGAAGCGGCGACCGATGATTGGTTGAAGTTGAGACTGTTCAGTTTATCCCTTACTGGACCTGCCTATACGTGGTATGTATCGTTGCGGGCTAACTCAATTCAAAATTGGGACGAACTGGAGCGAGCATTCCATGGCAGATTCTATACACCGTTGACACAAGTGAGTCTCGCAGACCTTACCAATGCCAAGCAATTTGCCGATGAGGCGGCAAGCACATTTATTAACAGACTACAGCGACTTAAGAGCCGATGCACTATGGCAATCCCTAATAGGGAGATAGTCAATATTGCGGTGGCGAATATGTTGCCAAAGTTGAAAGAACGTTTAATTATGCAGGATTCCTCTGATCTTGCCCAGCTGGCCGAGAAAGCGGCCCGCTTGGAAAATTTCCTTGAGGAACAAGATGAGAAGCGTCTACCTACACACGGCACTCGTTTTGAGGAATTAAAGCACAATAAAGAGGTAGATGAACCAAGGTTGTTCGCCAAGGCAATAACCTTGGGTAGTAAAAACCCTGGATAGTGGGCCTGGGGCGCCATCGACAGCGGCCTTGGAGGCCGAGTAGTCGGTGACTGAGAATGGCGCCTGGCTGAGTATGGCGGCCCGACTGAGGATGTCACCCTGGCTGATACTCGAATGGCGACCCGGGAAGAAAAGCTGATGGAGGCCTGGAACAGACCAAGGTGGCGGCCAAGGCAACAAGTGGCGGCCTCCTTCAAGCTCTACGATGATGGCGGCCTCTTGAGAGGATGGCGGCCTCAGAGCGAATGGTGGCCTCTTAGGGATGGCGGCCTCAGAGCGAGTGGCGGCCTCCTCCAAATAGACAGGGATGACGGCCTCCGGGAATAGGAATGGCGGCCTCCTCCAGAGAACAAGGGATGACGGCCCTCAAGCTCGAACAAGTGGCGGTCGGAGCCCTCTCCGACGGTGGCGGCTTGAAGGCAGAAACGGAGATGGTGGCCTCTCGCGAGATGATGGCAGCGGCCTCGTCGGAAAAGGGATGGCGGCCAAGGAGATGGTTGTGGCGGCCTCAGATCTCTCCAGGGGTGGCGGCCTCCAAGCTCCCTTGGTAGTGGCGGCTTCAGGTGCAGGGATGGCAACTTCCTCCTCAATAGGAGATGACGGCCTCCACAGACAGTGATGGCGGCCTCCAGATCGAGAGGAGATGGCGGCTCTCATGCAAGGTGGTGATGGCAGCCAAGGAAGATGCTGGTGGCGGCCAAAACAGCTCAATGGCAGCCTCGGTGGTGGCGGCCTGATGGGGCTAAGATAGCGGCCCTCTAGGGCGAGGGTGGCGGCCTCCAGGCGAAGTCGGCGGCCAGACGACACTCTGTCGACGGCGGCGGCCGGAATCCGAACGAGAAGAAGATGAAGCATGATGGGCCTCCAAACTCGAATTTAAGCGCGCAAAATTGTCTTAAAATGCTAATCAGACAAAATGCGCGAGGGGGGCATCTGTTAACATAGCAAAAATATATTAAGCCCAATGGAGTTGCTCGTCTAAATAAATTAGCCCAATTGGGTAAAATATATCCGGAAGAGGGAGGCCGCGTAGACAGCCCGGAAGAGGGAGGCCGCGTAGACACAGCCCGGAAGAGGGAGGCCGCGTAGACACAGCCCGGAAGAGGGAGGCCGCGTAGACACAGCCCGGGAGAGGGAGGCCACGTAGACACAGCCCGGGAGAGGAAGGCCGCGTAGACAACAGCCCGGACGATGGAGGCCCAAGAGATGGTGGAGGCCGTCCGTGAGGGTGGAGGCCGTCTGTAAGGTGGAGGCCGTGGAGGCCCAAGAGATGGTGGAGGTCAACCCTAGGATGGAGGCCCAGAAAAGTTGGATGGAGGCCGCCTTTGATGAAGCTGTGTCGAGATCAAAGTGAATCCTCAAATTGGGAAACATATCAGACGAAGGTGCCAGATAAGGAAAGGAATCCTGGCAAGACGCCCAGACAAGGAAACTGAACCAAGGGATTGAAGACGCCTCACCATTATAAATATAGACGTCGGCATCGTGCGCAAAGCATCTCCAATCTTCTCCTCAGAGAGCGTCTTTATTTTATTTTACTTTCTTTACTGCTTTCCTGCATTTTACTGCTTTTCGTTGTTTTCTTTCAATTCCTTTACAGTTTTTCTTTAACTCCTGTAATCCGTTTCTACTTTTCCTGTAATCCTTCCCCCAAATTCATAATAAAAGAGAGATCTTTCCTCCCAAGATTTTTCACTGTTAACAGTATGACAATCATTGGTGCGAAATGTAATTATTGACATGAAAAAAGAGAATTATCTAATGTAATAAAAATATATTTGTGTTGTAAAATATTGATTGTACGAGTATGAATTATATATGTAAGGATTTGTATATGGGTACAAAGAATGTAAAAGAAAATAATGAAGAGGGAAAGAGCGATGCACTGAAAAAGAAAAATGAGATCTCGGTAGCAAATTTTTTCTATATAGCACCTAGAACAATACATTAATATATATAAATAAATGATCTAGCAGCTTCTACTTTCTAGATAGATACTCCCTCCGTTCATGTTTAGATGTCGTTCTAGAACACATTCCCAATACCAAGAAATATAATTATTATTCTTCTACTTTCCAATTTTGTCCCTACTTCATTTACGGAAACCAAGAAAAATTATAGTTGGAATGGAGAAAGAATGAGTGATATTTATGAGAGTAAAAGGGTAATATTGAAGAATTTTGATTAAAATAATTAGAATGACAACAATTTTGGAATGCTTTTTGATTTATAAAAAGACAACTAAAATGGAACGGAGGGAGTATTGACTAATCAATCACTCCACGTGATGTGCTCCTGACTCAATAATTGTATGATTTGAAAATTATTGAAGACATTCAATCTAGTGTTAGACTTTTCAACACTCCCCCTTTGAATGTCTTCAGGACAAAGAATATGTCTCGTTAAAACCTTACTAAAAAAAAACTCAGTGGGAAAAAATCCTAGTGAAGGAGAAAGAGTACAGTATTCTTGTATCTGTGCCCCCTGATTTGGACATCATTTTAAATCTTGAAGTCGCCGCATTCCAATTTTCTTCACGAGCTTCTCGAATGTTGCAGTCGGCAATGCCTTGGTAAATAGATCCGCTAAATTATTTTCTGATTGAATTTGTTACACATCGATTTCACCATTCTTTTGAAGATCATGAGTGTAGAAGAATTTTGGTGAAATATGTTTTGTTTTATCTCCTTTGATATAACCCTCTTTCAACTGGGCTATACAAGCGAATTATCTTCAAATAAAATTGTTGGGGGCATTTGTGGTTCAATGATTAAACCACAACTCTTCAATATATGTTGAGTCATTGACCTCAACCAAACACATTCTCGACTTGCCTCATGGATTGCTAATATTTCGGCATGTTTAGAAGAAGTAGCAGTTAAAGTCTGCTTCATTGACCTCCAAGAGATGACAGTTTCCCCACAAGTAAAGACATAGCCTGTTTGCAATTTGGCTTTGTGTGAGTCTGACAAATAACTTGCATCTGCATAGCCGATTAACTCATGTCGAGAGTATCTTGGGTAAAATAACTCAAGATCAATTGTTCCTTGGAGATAGCGAAAAATGTGTTTTATGCCTTTCCATTGTCGTTGAGCAGGGCATGAACTAAATCTTGCTAGTAAATTGACTGCAAGCGCGATATCAGGTCGCATGTTATTTGCAAGATACATCAATGCGCCAATGCGCTAAAATATGGCATTTATGGGCCAAGTTTCTCTTCATTATCTTCTTTTGGCCTAAAAGGATCCTTTGTAAGATCAAGTGCCCGAACGACCATTGGATTACTTAGCAAATGAGCAAAATCCATTCGAAATTGCTTTAATACCTTTTGGGTATAAGCAGATTGATGAACAAATATGTCATTTTCCAAATGCTCAATTTGTAAGCCAAGGCAGAATTTTATTTTTCCAAAATCCTTGATTTCGAACTTTTTTTAGATATTCAACTGCATTTTTCAACTCTTCAGGAGTTCCAATTAAATTTAAATCGTCAACATAGACTGCGACGATCACAAATTTTAACCCATTTTTCTTTATAAAAACACAAGGACTGATAGGGTCATTTGTATAACCTTCCTTTATCAGACTTTCACTGAGGCTGTTATACCACATTCGGCCAGATCGCTTAAGCCCATATAAGGATTTTTGCAATTTGATGGAATACGTTTCTCTAGGTTTTGAGTTACAAGACTCAGGTAACTTAAACCCTTCATGTATTTTCATATAATATCATTTTCCAATGAGCCATATAAATATGCAGTAACAACATCCATTAATCTCATTTCAAGATTTTCTCGTACTGCTCGGCTCATAAGATACCTGAATGTTATTCCACCCATAACTGGGGAATATGTTTCCTCATAATCAATTCCCGGTCGTTGGGAAAAACCTTGGGCTACAAACCTTGCTTTATATTTGGTAATTTCATTGTTTTCATTTCTTTTTCTCACAAACACTCATCTGTAGCCAACAGGCTTCACATTTTCGGTGTTGGGACAATCGGGCCGAATACTTTTCGTTTATTCAGTGAATCAAGTTCAAACTGAATCGCATCTTTTCATTTTGGCCAATCATTTCTTTTCCAACATTCTTCAACTGATCTTGGTTCAGAATCCTCGTTATTTTCCATTATATCGAGTGCAACGTTGTATGCAAAAGCATTATCATCGTTTGTTTCTTTTCGGTTCCAACTTTTTCCAGTATTGATATAATTGAAAGAAGTTTCAATAACTTCATTTTCATCTGGGTGAATGTTTTCAGGTCCAACCTTTTCGTGGTTTGAATCAATTTCTCATTCGGGAGTATCATCGATGATTGATTTATCACCCATATGGATAATTTTCCTCTTTCGGAGATTTTTATCCTTGGAACCCAAAGGCCTACCACGCTTTAGGCATGCAGTAGGTTCATTTTGCACTCGGAATCTGCCCTTCTGGGATATTTATATTAGATGGTGCATTTGCTGCTTCAATATATGATTTTGTGACTTTAGCAGCATCATTAAAAGCGTCGGGTAATTGATTTGTAATTCCCTGCAAATGCACAATTCTTTAAACTTCAAGTTCGCATTGCCTTGTACGAGGATCAAGGAAATCAAATGGACTTTGCCAAGATGTTTCCTTTTTCATTTGATCTTCTCCTCCCCCTAATGTCGGGAATTGAGTTTCATCAAAATGACAGTTTGCAAATCTTGCAGTAAATAAATCACCCGTTTTTTGCTCAATGTATTTAATAATCGAGGGTGATTCATACCCGAGATATATGCCCAACCTTCTTTGAGGTCCCATTTTTTTACGTTGTGGTGGCGCAAGTGGTACATAACCGCACACCCAAAAATTCACAAGTGGGATACATTTTGCTTCTTTCCAAACACAATTTGTGTAGGGGAGTAGCTATGATAGCTTGTCGGCCTTATTTTCACAAGTGCTGCTGCATGCAATATAGCATGTCCCCAAGCAGAAACAGGGAGTTTTGATTTCATTAACAAGGGTCTTGTTATTAATTGCAATCGTTTAATAAATGATTCTGCCAGACCATTTTGCGTGTGCACATGAGGCACATGATGTTCAACAGTAATTCCAATCGACATGCAGAAATCATCAAATGTATGTGATGTATATTCTCCAGCATTATTAAGGCGTATTTCCTTTATCGGATGATCTGGAAACTGTGCTTGCAATTTTATAATTTGTGCAAGTAATCTTGCGAATGCCAAATTGGGAGTTGATAAATAAACAAACGTGTGACTACCGTGATGACGCATCAATTAGTACCATAAAGTACTTAAAAGGTCCACATGGCGAATCAATAGGTCCACATATATCGCCTTGAATTCTTTCTAGGAATGTAGTGGGTTCAATTCCCACTTTTACTGAGATGGTCTGGTTATCAATTTTCCTTGTGAACAGGCTGCACAATTGAACTCATTTGGGTTCAATATCATTTGCCTTTTCAATGTATGGCCATTTTAATTTTCAATAATTCGCCTCAGCATTACACTGCCAGGATGCCCAAGTCTATCGTGCCAGGTAATAAATTCACTAGTAGCTTTCAAGTCTACTAGGTTATGTATTTCTGCGGCACATATTTTTGTATAGTATAAGCCAAATGAGTAACATGGCAATTTTTCATTCACAAATTTTTTGCCATTTTCAATTCGAGTTATCAAAAGATACTCGTGATCTGCCTCTTTTGAAGTTTCGATATGATATCCATTTTTTCGAATATCATTGAAGCTCAGTAAATTTCTTCGAGCTTTGTGTGAGAACAAGGCATTTTCAATCGCCATTTTTGTTCCCTCAGGAAGAAATATAACAGCTCTACCAGAGTCTTCAATGCATTTTGCATTACCGCTTATAGTGTTCACTGCGGTCTTTTCCAATTTTAAATTGGAGAAATAGCTTTTGCTTTTCAAAATGCTATCCGTTGTTGCACTGTCAATGAGGCCGATGTCATCTCCGACTTTTAAATTTCCAGCATCCATTTCTTTACAAGAATATAAGAAGGTAATCAAATATCAGTAATATAAATATCATTAATGCAAAACATATTTATATTATACATGGAAAATAAAAGGAAAGTACAAGATATCATTATTTATATTGAACATGAATTATAAATGATAAGTACAAAATATACTGTATATAGCTATATAATATATTATTTAGTAACAGTATCTGGCTCAACAAAATCATCAGCTTCCAGTGCGTGATATTCTCATTTAATATATCATCATATGTATCATCGTGGACATTATGGTGTGATTCAATACATTGTCTTTCTTTTCGTTTCGAGGTCTGATACAGTTCAGCTAAGTGTTTAGCTGTGTGGCATGTTTGAGCCGGATGACCTTTAATTCCACAACGATCACAGATTTCATCATTTTGTTTGTGCCTTTTTGCATAATTTCTTTGTTGTGACTTGTAAAGCCTTCTGGTATCATATCTGCGATTTTGATCAAATCGAGGCTTATTTCAATAATTATTTTGACAAGATGATTCACCTTTGCCTCGATTGTGATACCGATTTTGGCAACGATCATCATTTTGATTTTTAAAGTGCCCACGATCACGCACATATTTCGCTGATTGAGCCGCGTTCACCTCAGGGAACGGTTTTGGCACCTGCGGGCCCAGATTCATGATTTCTCAACAGCAATATGCTGTTTTGTTCAGCCAATAATAAGCAGGTGATAAGATCAGAATATCTTTGAAAACCTTTTTGACGGTATTGCTCACTCAATACTGAGTTTTTAGCATGAAACGTAGAATACGATTTTTCTAGCATTTCTTCTTCAGATATCTTTTGCCCACATAATTACAATTGGGCCGTAATTTTGAACACAACGGAATTATATTCCCGGACTGTTTTGAAGTCCTGAAGCCTCAGGTTTTGCCATCACGGGCTTTTGGAAGCACTGTCTTTTTAAGGTTATCATATCTTTCTTTCAGCTTTTCCCACAACATTAGTTGGGATTCCATAGTTACATTCTCCAGTTTCAGTGCCTCTTTGATATGATGGCACAAGAAAATTATGGCTTTTGCCTGATTTTGACGGCTGTGATTTTTGCCCTCAGCAATAGTATCTTTCAAACCAATTGAAGTAAGATGCATTTTAACATCTCGGGCCCAGGACATATAATTACTTCATTCAACGGTTAAGGGAGCAAATTCCTGCTTTGTAAGGTTAGCCATAATCTTATTGAAATTTTGGAATAAAAATTATACCTCAAATTCTGGTAATCCGGGCAGAGTCTCCTCATGCTGATAACGTGTTGTAAAATATTGATTGTACGAGTATGAATTATATATGTAAGGATTTGTATATGGGTATGAAGAATGTAAAAGAAAATAATAAAAAGGGAAGAGCGATGCACTGAAGAAGAAAAATGAGATCTCAGTAGCAAATCTTTTCTATATAGCACCTAGAACAATACATTAATATATATAGACAAATGAACTAGCAGCCTCTACTTTCTAGATAGATATTGACTAATCAATCACTCCACGTGATGTGCTCCTGACTTAATAATTATGTGATTTGAAAATTATTGAAGACATTAAATCTAGTGTTAGACTTTTCAACAATTTATACATTATTGAATATAAATAAAATATGTATGATAAATTAAATAGTTATTATTAAATTAAATACAATAATGAGAGAGAGAGAGAGTGAATTGTACTTGTACTATAAAACTTCACACAATATAAATTCACCAATGTTTAAGTGATTAGCTAACAAATCATTGTAGAATAATAATAAATTCAACAACAAATTGTTCAAATTAAACAACATTGGGCGGCCCATTAACAGTAGTGGCCGCCTGTGGTATGCATGCGGCTTGGTTGAAATGAAAGGGGGACCTCACCGAATTCCTTATGTACATATATAGTATCTCGGAAGATGTTGAGTTGCGGATATTTCAGATCGATAATGTTTAATTATGCCAGAAGATTAATCTATCAAACATGAGATCCCGCAGGCGATATGATGGGTTGGGACGGCGGGCTAGTGGCGAAATATTCTGTTGGTGTTGCGACACGTCTTTTTGTAGAGCTGCATGGAATATGGAACGGCTTGCAAAGGCTCATTTTGATGGGTGTGACGTCTGCCTGCCTGTTGCTGTTGCTTCTCTTATTCGATGGAGGAGGCATTGAGGCTCATTCTCCAGGGAACCTCTTTGGGCATTGGCTTTGCCCATTGGTTCTTAACATCTATGACTTTTTGGCTCAATATCCTGACTTTCACTGGTTTCACATCCTGCAAGAGGACAACTCGGTAGCTGACACCCTAACCAAACAGGGAGCAACTCGAAATCCTTGGATTATTTTTTTTTTTTTACGACGTGGACTTATCCTCCCGACGATGTTAGGTCGCTTCTGACGGGAGATATAATTGTTTTTAGTTTTCCTCTTTTGCCGACGCTTTCCCGTCGTCACTAATTATCCAACAAAATAATCACGTTAGTATCGAGGTTCTCCTACGTAGTATTAGTATTACTTTTGGCAATTGGATCGGAGGTGTTATTATGCCTGACCTCTATCCATTTCTGTTTATCAATATATCATTAGTATCCAATTTGATAATTATCTCTTAATAAAACAAAGAAAAAAGAACAACCTTCGGGCTTTGATTTTTTTTTTTTTTTTAAAAAATAATAATACTAAATGCCAAAAATCGTTGAAAATATCAAATGATAAATTTATTCAATTCCCTTACAACCAATACACTTCCTGTTCCAGAAGTCTCATATGGCTTGTAATCTACCTGTCACAATACAGGATACTGCCTTACAACAAACATACCGTTGATACCAATGCTGTTGCATTCATCTTGTCAATTAAATACTCACAAAAGAATATCCGAATGTCTGCCTTCGATTGAACTGAGGTGTACATATTTGTATAAATTAGAGCATTTATTGAATCTTTTCTAGGGAAAAAAAAGTTCCCTTTTGCTGGTTTTCTAGTGCAAAGTTGTCATGTAAATAAAATTATCAAGGCAGGAAGATAATGGAAATAGGATGTAGGAAGGTTGTACTAACCTTGTTGTTCTTGAGAGGTCTTGTCTGTATTAAAGCCATTTCATTTCCTTCACCAGAAGATCCAGGTTTAATCTTAGTTTTCCTTTTTCAGAAATAGCTTTTGATTCCAGATTTCCTTGTATATCCTGCAAGGATGATTTGATGAATATATTTGCAGCCTGCAGTTTAAACTTCAGTACATATCCTTACCTACCAATCGGGGGATGCACTAAGGTCAACGAAAAGCTCAAGGACTGGCATGGATTACCGAAAACAAGCTGCTGTCGGAATGCTCTCATGGTGTTCTCTCATGCTTTAGCCCTTCGGGCAAGCACTGATCCTACAGGCAACATCTTCCTCGAACAAGATCAATGGAAGAGCTGCAGCGGACCCTTCAGGCTCCAGCCTAATGTGTCGATCCAGACCTGTGGCTTCGAAAAGTTCTACCGTGGAAATGATGCTGCATGCTCATTGCTTTCGCTGTCTAGCAGCTACAAGAGGGATATTGAAGGAGAGTGCTCCCATTTTGAATCTTCTTCCTTTGATTTTGCCTGTGGAAGATGCACATCTGCAATATCAAAGACGTTGAATAAAATGTTGAAAGATTATGACCTACCTGTAAGTAATGGTGAGAAAGCTATATGCCTTGTTGGTCTAATTGTGTTGTTCATAGCTGGAGAAAGGAATAGCGCCAGAGGGACTGATTATTTCGACAGGTGCCTCTCTGCTTTAGCTGCTCCAGGTTTGCCTAAAACCTTGTCTTCTCACCGCCAATTTCTGGCACTTACTGAACAAAACAAACACTTTCTTCTTCTCATATACTACATACATACTTGCGCCCATAGTCGCTTTTCAGCTTTGGATACATTAGCACAAATGGCACCAACTCATATAACACTTGAATACACATGCACCAGCACATGTAGTTGTTATGTGCAAGAATCAAAGCCAATCTGACTTCTGTATTTTGCACCGTCTTTCGCAGAATCAAAGAATTTCTTTCAAATTCCCCGTAAGTAAATTCCATACTACTGTCTGTTTTCACTGATACTACCAAACAGTGATTCTTATACTAAAAAAAATGTTATCAGATGGAGTAGCAGCAACTCTCTTAGCAGTGATTTTGGTGATTATTGCATTCGCAGCTGTAATCACACTGATAAAATATGTGACAAAGAGTCGAAATAAGCAGAAAAAGTATGCTCTAAGCAAAGATATAGCAGCTTCATGCACTGGTCTCTATAGGTTCTCCAAAACTGAGATCGACAATGCAATAAACTATGGAAACGAAAAGCAGTACCTAGGAAGAGGCAGTGCAGGGCTGGTCTTCAAGGGGATGCTACCGAGTGGACAGCTAGTGGCAATCAAGCAGTTATACAAAAGCAACACCTCAGATACATTTCATAGGGAAATCGAAGGTCTTTCAAGAGTCAGGCATCCTAATCTGGTGTGCCTTTTTGGTTGCTGCATGGAAGATGGGGAGCAGTATTTAGTCTACGAATATTGTTCTAATGGAAATCTGGCTCATCATCTTCTAAGTAACGCTTGCATGAGTTTCGCCTGGTTTTTCGCTATAACACCACTAGATATTTGTGGGTGTGCGCACATTAATCTCTTATTCATTCATTTGCAGGGAAAAACGCTGCCCTAACATGGGAAACAAGGGTCAAAATCCTGAGGGATTGTGCATATGCTCTCAAGTATCTCCATACTCACAGTGAAGGCTGCATTGTACACAGAGATATTAAGGCAAATCATCTCAAGTCATAATACAAAGCATATCATTATTACTATTTCTCAAGTAGCCCTGAAGCAGTTAAGTTTTGACAATTATAGGTGACTCTTATCTCTGCAGCTAACAAACATTCTTCTGACTCATAATATGGATCCAAAACTATCAGACTTTGGACTGGCAAAGATGTTACAAATGGAAGAAAGCAAAGTGTACACAGATGTTCGTGGAACCATAGGTTATATGGATCCTGAGTATATGAGCAATGCAAAACTGACATGTGCAAGTGATATCTACAGTTTTGGCATCGTCACTCTGCAACTTTTATCAGGCCAGAGAGCAATAGAACTAGACCTGGATGCCAGAGATCAGCTCACAAGAAAGGTTACCCTTTTTTCATATGATCAACGCACACTTTTAATCATCAAAGCTGATGGATGCTAGAAAAGTTTCTTTACTGTTTGAAATCATGCAGGCGAAGGATGTGAACATGGGAAAACGACCCGTGACAGATTTTCAAGACCCTGCAATGAAAGGAAATGTTGTCAGTGTGGATTTTGAATCCTTACTGCAGATTGCAGTGCTCTGTGTAGCTAGTTCAAGCACAGGCCGCCCCACAATAGATTTGGTTTTTGAAGAGCTGGACAAGGCTTGGAAAAACACACAGCTTGAAATGGTTAGATAAATTCAAAAGCAGCATGCATGTTCATAGTGCGCTGGATTTAATATACATGTTTTGTTTTTTGTCCTGCAGAATGCAAGGAAAGATGAAAGTTTAGAAGCAACACCTTCAAAACAAGTCATTCAGGTGTGAAAACGATATGTGGGGAATGCATCTCAAGCATTTTCGAGACCCCTTGAGGATTTTCTCCAGCTTATTTTTGAGATGCCTCAGACAAATGTCAGAATGGATGGTGTAACAGCTATCAAAATGTTGTCATAGTACATACTATTGGCCACTCTATGTAATTAGCATGGAAATATTAAGGACGGTAGTTTACTCATTCTAATAGGCAAGCAAATGAATCTCATGATTCTTTCTATTGGCTTCTTCTCCTCAAAAAAACTGAAAAAAATGGCATAGAACTGCCCATAAGGGCCATCGGACGGTAGTTTACTCATTCTAATAGGCAAGCAAATGAATCTCATGATTCTTTCTATTGGCTGCTTCTCCTCAAAAAAACTGAAAAATATGGCATAGAACTGCCCATAAGGGCCATCACATAAACTGTAAAGCAAGGCATTGACGGCATTCAAAGTTGAGGCTGAAGCTTCTTCTCACCTGCTCTATATACTCAGGATCCATATTTGATTTTGAATTTAATCACTTAATTATGAACAACGTCATATTTTAACCACCTATCAAACCTAGCATAGATAATATAACTCAAACTGTATACAATTAAAAATTATAAATTATGATCATGTTTTTTTCTCATTTCATCATTTTTTTTGTTCTTACATCTCACTTGATCATGTTCAAAGTTGAATTATAAATAGTGCAAAAGTCAATGAATGTCATTTTATATAAACGGAGCAAGTATACAATATTACTAATTAAGTAAATAAAATAACAGGCAGACTTATTCAAAAATCAAAATTCAAAACCATCACATATCAATTAGTATTGAAATAAACATTCTACACCTTATAACTTATGCAAAAAAACCTCCACCAAAATCATTTCATTTACTATTATCCAATCAATTAAACATTAAATTAGTGTCATAGGACCCTAATATAGCAACCAAATCAACTGCATTTCATACTTATTCAGGTCCATCAATTGGAATCATTTATGATGATCAATCCTAGGGATGGAAATGGGTCGGGTCCGTCAAGACCCAAGACCCAACCCGAGGCTCCAATTTGGTTCCGGGTCTGCCCGGCCCAGTGCCACCCATAGGAATGACAATGGGTCGGTTCTGAGACCATTTTTATAAGAACCAGGACCTAACCCAGATCGGGTTTGGCTCGATTCTCGGTTCTGACTCGAACCCATTGTCATCCCTAATTTCAATCCAATCGCAAATGAACTAAATACCTGAGCCTGGCAAGAATGCTCCATATGCCCAAGTTCTAACATTGTCTTGAATGCAGTTTCTTTCGATTCCAAGGCTTATTCAGTCTCTGTGAAAGTATTCCCCCATAGGGTAACAGAATACACATTCCACTTAGTTCATTTCTCTTTTATAATGGAAAATTAATGGCCTATATACATGAGAACATGTTACAAAGGTCCCTGCTTCATCTTTGTAAGTCGAAAACTAGCAAGCCCAATCTGCTTGCTTGGTTCCTAATTCATAAAGATTTCCACTTCAATCCACTTGGCCTGTAATTTCCATATCATCTGATATCTTAGCTGTCTATCCTGTCATTAGAGATCTCATCATCACCCACTGAGCTACGCTCACCTCGAGAGATGATATTCAAGAAACTCTTGGTAGCTTGTCCGACAACACGGGTAGTCTTCTTTGCAGCCCCCACCACCACTGGTTGTAATGAGATTATTGGCAGGCTAGCTCTTTCCTGAATCATAGCTTTCAAACAAAAGTGTAGTGTTAAGTTATTTTCCAGTTCAAGAGAAGGATCATATAAAACGAGGCATCTAATTGAGTAACCATATATAACAAACATCTTACTCATTGTTTGTTGATGAGCAAGTGAACCTATTTTTCGAACTCCAGCTTCAGCAGCTTGCACTGCTTGAGCAGATTTATTGACTCCATCTGCTATTTCTTGGCTGAGAATTAGACAGAACAAAAACATCGTGAAATAGCAATACTAAAAATATACAAGAAAAGAGAAGTGTCTCCCGGGTTTAAATAGTCATACCAATGTGAGCTCTTTTTCTGTTCATGACCAAATATATCCCCCATCCAGTAAATTGACAATTTGACTAGTTTGTAGATATAGTGTAATTTATTATCAAGCTTTACAATATTTTATATGCTCAAGTACACGGGTTCAATGATTAGTCACTCAACCAACATTAGATAAAACTGAGATGTAAAATCGCATAAGCCATATGAGAGATCTAAGTTCATTTAACGAAAGCTTAGACTGTGGAAATTCTTATCCACCAATTTAATTTGTAATTACACGGTTTTTTCTTCTTTTTTGTGAAACATTGTGAACTCTTTATATTTAACTTAAAGCTGAATGCTGGATGGAATCATGGAATTATTAAATAAGAACTCGGACGATTTACACAGTGGGTTTTTTTGGTGGGGTGTGTGTTGTTTCACATCTTCCCCAAAAATCAAACAGATTTTACATAGTTTACCTTGGGTCAGTTGGAGAAACAGAAATTATTCTCTTAGATTAGCTCGTATTTGTTCTACAATGACACAACTTTGCATACCATAAAGAAATGTGAAACTGTTTTAATACCTTAAGTCGCTCAATTCTAGTGTGAGGTCACTGATTTCCATACCAGACAACCTAATTGCAGCCATTGTACTGGGAAGCTCATCACGAGCAGTATCAGCTAGCTTTGCAAAAGATAGTGCTGCCCTTCGCATTGCCTATAACACAAAAAGAAGTGCACGCATCCACAATGTCATGGCCAGAATCTATATACCATAGCAACAAGTATAAAAAAAATGTATGTGTTTCTCTGTTCCAGACATCCACCATGTCATGGCCAGATTCTATATACTTCAGTTGTCCTTTTCACCTCTAATAACCTCAATGGGCCTCATCAAACCAGAGGTAAGTCTAAGTGACAATGCTGAATATCATTTAACAGAAACTTCACAGACAGTGACTAGAGTGCTAACAAGTTGTCCCAAGTACCAGGTTTAAGCAAAATTATTAAGTATTCAACCTATCAGTCATATAACTTCATTTTTTTGTGAGACCAATACAAGCCACATGATGATCAATTGAACAGACACTGCACCAACTCCCCCATTTGGCATGCATGTATACAAAACAATAATACTCCAATTCCATTTTATGCAATATGCCAATATCCTAGTACAAGAAGCGGAGAAGACAGAAATGCACTTACAGATAGTGTTTGCACAGCTGCAACAACAAAGCTGACGAATGCAACACCGGTCTGCAGAAAATGAAATATATCTAATTCGTTGTTAAACAGTGTAAAAATATCAAAAAACATCACAAGAAAACCAAAAGATAGATACTGAAACAATCCATATGTCAAACTTCTGAGTAAGTGAAACCATCAGATAGTCTTAAAATGAATGATAACATACACTGACACAAAACCTTGGCAGGTTATAACCATATGGAAAGGGAATAAAAATTAATTCCGAAACAATATCCAGTTGATGAAAAAGGGAGGGATTGAGTCACCGTGCAGCCAATGAACGAAAGAAGCAAGAAAGCCTGATCAGCGGAGCTCAATTTAGACACCGACATTACACGAGCCGCAATAAACGGATTTCTCACTTCAGAATTAAAACTTTCATTTCCAGACCTCGACTCCGGTACCACGCCATCATTTCGTGAAGAATGCTGAGACGACACAGCCATCGAATCGGAACTTTCCGGCGCGCAAGAGACTCTCAGGCAGCACCAACCTCGCCTCGGCGATTTAACCCCAAACGAGAGCCGCAAAACACCGCGTAGGCTAGTTGGAATCACCGAAGGCGGTGGAAGCAAAATGGTAGAAGAAGTTGCGGTGCGTGCGCCGGCGGAGAGGTTCATGCTCGGATGGACAACCGACTTTGGGAACGCAGACGGAGGAATAGAGTGCAGAAAGAGAGTTACGCGTTGCGGAGAGGGAACTAATTTGGCAGCGGAAGGTACAATACCTTATTGCACGGGAAGTTTTACCCTTGTCAATTTTACTCGGTTAAATTTTTACCATGAAACCGATCGATGTGGGAGGAACTGACATATCAGCACTATGCAGAATTTATTGAAATCAGCAGCATAAGTGCATAACCTAAGTAAGACAGTGGAACTGAGACACCTTAAACTTGTCCTTAAGAGTTCTTTAAAATAATTTCGCGATCACAAGGACATGCAAGTTAGGTAGCTAGAGCAAAGATTCAAAGGAGGATTTTGAAAGGTCATACATTTGCAGTGGGAGAACTTAGATGAATATTAGGTGAGATGAAATTCATCATAAAAAGTTGTCCTAGATTGGATGTTCTCGTGTTAGGATTGAGTTTGGAGCAAACGAAGTGAACCTACCAACGTCTTCCTTTTATATTGAACGCGTGCATTAAGAATGGGGATGACTGTGAGTGCATCCACCACAAATACAATACAAGAAACACTGACACTTGGTGTGGAGCAATGGCAACTATGGCAACACTTTCATTCAGCCCATTCTCACCCAACACTGTACAACCCCGTACTACTCTTAGTTATGCAGTTTGTTTGAAGCCAAAGGGTACATACATTTCATGATTCGAATTGAATAAATGTATGCATATACATATGTTCTTTGTTTAATCTTTTCTTTTGGTTCAAAACATCTATATTTTGCTGGCAGGGATTGTGAATCATGTTGTTGAGTGTTCCTATTCACAAGGTGGGGGAGGAGGAAAGCCAGAAGGGTATATATGCTATTTTTGAAGGTTTTTTAAGTATCCAAGGATATTGAGTGATTTTTACTCAAGTAGCTTGAGGAGCATTCATTAACTTATTATTTTGATGCGGTTCTGAATGAAGTTTGTAATGAACTCTAACTATGTAAGTTGGGTGTTAAACAACTATTGGTAATGATAATGATAGGGTTCACTCAAATCTGAGCTTGGGAAAAGGGATCCTTGAGTTCATATTCAACTCTACCCCTAGTATTCCAGAGACAAAGGGTTCATCAAGAACTGTCAGAAGCGATCCCCTCTTCGTTACGTTGTATGAGCAATACTTGGTCAATGGTGGAATTTTTAGGATAAAATTTGGTCCCAAGGTGGTTTTAGTTTTCTTCAATGCATTGTACCATCAAAAAACAAATATATTTGTGACCCTTGTGAGGGTTGGTTGTTTTGTTGCAGTTCTTTCCCATGGTATCCACCAAAACATTTCTAGTAGTGTCAGACCCATCTATTGCCAAACATATATTGAAAGACAACTCCAAAGCTTATTCAAAGGTAAGGTTTGCCATAATTAAACACACATGTAAATTAGTTTTGATTTGATGATGCGTGGGTGCAGGGCCTTTTAGCTCGAACTATGGGATTTGTAATGGGGAAAGGATTGATACCTGCTGATGGCGAAATTTGGCGGGCTAGGCGACGCGCCATAGTCCCTTCACTGCACCAAAAGGTACCGAGTTTTGAAACAATTATATTATACAAATTCAAGAAGCATCCAGTTGAATTTAGTATGAACCTTGATAGTTTTTAGATGCAATGTTCAACTTGTTTGGAGAAGCAACAAACAGACTATGTAGAAAGCTCGATGTTGCTGCATCCAAGGGTGAGGATGTTGACATGGAATCATTGTTTTCACATTTGACACTTGATATTGTGGGAAAAGCCGTCTTCAACTATGATTTTGCCTCATTAAATGTTGACACTGGAATTGTAAAGGTATACTATGTTCATTGTTTGTTTTTATTCATAGAAACACTAATGGCTGATCTTTGATAGGGCAGGCTTTGTACAGAGTGTTGGAAGAAATGGAAGTGAGAGCACTCGCAGGAATTCCATACTGGGATATTCCTCTGTGGAAAGATATTTCCCCTAAGATGAAAAGGGTTAATGAATCTCTCAGGATTGTTAATGAAGCACTTGATGATTTGATTACAGGATGCAAGGTACTTGCATATGTACGGGTTTCAATGTTTGAATATTTCTATATCTGTTGTATGTTCAGTGGTTAGTAAAGGAACGTGCATTTGCAGAAAATGGTTGACAATGAAGAGTTGCAGTTTGATGAAAAATACCTGAATGAACAGGATCCCAGTATTCTTCATTTCCTTTTAGCATCTGGGGATGATGTATGAACCTAATTAATAATTAAAAGAAATGTAAAAAAAAATGGATTTATCGAAGCTCCTGTTGGTATGGGTAGGTTTCAAGCAAGCAACTTCGTGATGATCTAATGACATTGCTCATAGCTGGACACGAAACTTCTGCTGCAGTTCTGACATGGACTTTTTATCTTCTTTCCAAGGTAGGGAAAAAAATGTGCAGAGTTTATAGAGTATGCATACACTTTATGTGATGGTTGTGTGGTTTTATAACTTTCCAGGAGCCAATTGTCATGGCCAAGCTTCAAAACGAGGTTTGTTTATGATTGATTTTGTGTTCATTCAGGCCTATGTTCTAGTCCTTGTTTTTTGTATTGATATAAACCACTATCTGTCTCGCGTATTCAAATGTTTCATAGGTCGACTCTGTACTAGGCAACCGGTTTCCAACCGTTGAAGATATGAAGAAGCTCAGATATACAACTCGAGTAATTAATGAGGCGAGAGAATTTACTGTCCAAATTGGTTCATAAGCTATAGTTTTATTTTTTCACTTCATCGAGCTATTGATTTCTGGCATATATTTGCTGTATCTTTCTCTTTTGCAGTCGATGAGACTGTATCCACAGCCAACGATTTTGATACGTCGCTCTCTTGAGGATGATGTTCTGGGAAAGTACCCTATTAAAAAGTTAGTTTAATACATTATATCAGTAAAATATGGAACCAGATATGATTAGAGGAAGTATGTTTTTATCTTAGGGGTGAAGACATTTTCATTTCTGTGTGGAATCTTCATCGCTGCCCCAAACATTGGGAAGATGCCAACAAATTTAATCCTGAAAGATGGCCTTTAGATGGTCCAAATCCAAATGAAACAAACCAGAATTTCAGGTACAAATCAACTGCATCTACCTAACAGTAGTTATATTACATATTTTTCCATTGTTTCTTGCACCATTTGTTTGGTTAAGGATTCAAATATATATCCCACAGTTACTTGCCATTTGGAGGAGGGCCAAGAAAATGTATAGGCGAAACATTTGCTTCGTTTGAGGTAGATTAGTTCATAGAATCCCCACTGCATTTGGATCGATTATTTCAATGATGATATTGACTAAATAGCAGACAATGCATGTGTATTCGGTG
The DNA here is from genome assembly GCA_030278955.1 of Hygrophila difformis. Lineage (NCBI taxonomy): Eukaryota > Viridiplantae > Streptophyta > Magnoliopsida > Lamiales > Acanthaceae > Hygrophila > Hygrophila difformis. The sequence goes on from JAOANR010000015.1 coordinate 36,028,617, forward strand.
GTATTTACTTTAAAGAATATTTCTTGGCTCACATAACATCAACTTTCAGATGGCTGTAGTAATAGCAATGCTTGTTCGTAGATTCGACTTCCAAATGGCCGTTGGAGCACCTCCAGTAAGCAATTTGATTCTTCTTACAATATAATGTGCCTACCTTCAATTTTGTGTGGAGGAGTTTTAAACATTCAGAATTTAATAGCATCTTCTTGTAAGTGTTCTTTAAAGTTAAAAATGTACAAGCAAATGGCTCTGCAGGTCAGTATGGGCACTGGAGGGACAATTCGCACTACAGAAGGTTTAAAGATGGCAGTGAGGCCAAGATCACGCTCTCCTAGCGATTCAACTGTCTGAATAATCTCATCACTGTAATTTTTCAAAAGGTGAAAACCTTACATATTCAAAAGATAAGGTCTCTTACTTGGCTTCTAAAGTCCTACTCCATTTGTTGACGAAATCTTAGTATAGTTGTTTCTTTTATGTAATGGAATTTGGATAAAAGATTTTCATTCCCCAGCATGTAATGATGTGCAGCAAGCATAGACATAAAGTATGTTCAAATCCACAGTGAATTAATGTTTCTTTCTACATTGGTATATACATATTTATACACGGTTTGACCAATCTTCATCAGTATGTTGCCATATGAAGGCATGACTACATTCACTAAACATGTCCACTTGTTTTCTTTGAGCACAAACATCGATTAAAGAACACCATGTTAATGTTGTTCATAATCTGTTGTAATGCTCAGACCAGGGCTTATCTTTTAGATCAATGCATTGTCTGCTTCTTGAGTCCTGTCTGTCAAGTCGAGTGACATCTTGGGCCTAAAGTTGTGAAACTCACACATACGTTCACAATAGCTTGTATTCCCATCCATACATTTATCATTTAATCAACTCAATGGCTATTGTCATCGTCGTCATCATCATCATTGTACGAACTTCCTCCACGTTGGCTTGAGGATGGAGTAATCTTCCCCGACAAAATAGGAACGAGGTGATTTGGGATAGGTGCCTCCGGGGGGGATGTTGCAAGAAAACTAAGGGCGGCCACAACATCCGTGATCAAAGGGCGTACTGATGGCTCCTCCTGTGTGCACATGGATGCAGCCCCTACTGCCTGGTTTATACTCGTGGTTGGGAACGCATTCTTGAGGAGCGGATCTGCCATCTCCGGAAACTTCTTTGGATCACTGAAGAAGGGCTTAGCCTGTTCAATGAAGTTGGACAGAACTATTATCAGTATTGAACCTTATCATGTTATCTATAATAACAACCATACATTCTTTGGTAAAGAATATACTTGCAACCTATTTTATCAGACCAGATTAATCACTATATTGCAGATCTAAAATGTATGGAACATTATATGAATATGATCATACATATAATATACTCACCCAAACAACTAAAGTCTGTTCATCTGCTGGCTTCGCATTGTCATACGCCCTACGCCCTGTGATGAGCTCCAGTAGGACAATCCCAAAGCTGTACACATCTGATTTTGATGTGGCATCGCCTTGCCTATCACATTCTGGCGCACAATAGCCATAAGCCGACATGACAGTTGGCGCTGCATTAAGCTTATTATTGCCTGTCTGTAGAAGTGTGGCGAGCCCATACTCAGTGAGTTTTGGAGTGTAATCCTTGTCCAGCAAAATATGTGTTGTTTTCAAGCTTCGGTATATGATAGGTGGATTGGCCTCTTCGTGCAGGTATGCTAGTCCTTCCGTGATTCCCAATGCTATTTTCATCCTCAAAAACCAATCTAGCGACTTTTTGCCCTTGGAAAGATCTGCAAATGTAGGCCAAACCATCTATTTTCTTTGAAATCATGACTTGGCACGATGAAAGTGAGAGCAAAACCAATATCTAGTTTGCTTCGTAAAGGACAAGATCGTGCAATAATTTGAATATCAGAAGAACAACAAAGCACTGTCAGATAAAAAAGACGGATGTAGAGGACTATACCAAATAGATGCTTTTCCAAAGAGCCTAATGGCATGTATTCGTGCACCAACATCCTTTGATCTCCATCCGCACAATATCCAATCATCTTGACCAGGTTTCGATGCTGCAGTCGGCTCAACTTCAAGACTTGTTCTCGGAATTCCTTGCTCTCTTGTGTTGCACTCCTGTCCAGTTGCCGGACAACCACAACCTGCTCAAAATAAAAATATCCAATACTCTTTTATCGCGTACATATGCATCATAGAATGAACAATTGCAGCAGTTGTAGGAAATCACGACTTCTCTACCTGGCCATTTGATTTGAGTGTCCCTTTGAACACTCTCCCAATTCCACTGTCACTCAACAAACATTCTTTCCGAAAGTTCTTTGTAGCAGAGGCAAGTTCGCGAAATGTGAATGACTGAATTGTACTGTTGTTTTCATCTTCTGTTATTCCCTTGCTGGCATGATCATCAGCTTTCTGCTTATTCTTGTTGGCCACTGAAAGTGAAAATTCACAATATTGAGACAACTCTAAGATATTTTTCTCATGTGGCCAGGTAGATGTCAATGATCAACGAACTTTTTGGTAAGACAAAACCTCTTCAATACACATTATGGTACCTAATATGATCAAATTAAAGTTTGTCACATATCTAGATTACATCACAACAAATAATCAAATCTTTTATAGTGTAGGAATTTTAGCTAAACTGAAAGCCAGTCATACTTGGCCTTGTTTGTTTGCTCCCATCTTTTTGTTCTCCATTTTCAAAGACAAAAAGGGAGGGAGCAGACTGAATTTTTCTTTATTACCTAACCTCATATACAAGATTAGTAGTTAACATAAATGAAGGCATGACACAAATTTTGTAATCTTGTAGAAAACAAAGATCAAAGGGAATGGAAAAGACAGCAGCATACCAGGAGAAGGATGAGATTGAGGAGAGGGTGAAATGGCATCTCTAGGCTGAACTACAGGCAACTCTTTTGCGTGCCTATCTTTCTTAATCTTAAAACATGGGAAGCAACGCATCTCTTTGCCTTTCTCAAAATACCCAATTCGTAAATCAAAACACATCAAAAAATGGTTACATACACAAAATTAAACAACAGGCAATGCAGGAGCCTATTCGCCTTTCTTTTCTCTCTCTTTTTTTTTTTAATCTTCAACCTACATATGTTGTACGGCGGCAAGGGTTCTTTATCCCTACCATCAATAATTACAATATTTTCAAATGAGATCAATATTCAAATACCATTTTGTTTGTTCCTTATGAGCATTGTCAATCAAGCAAAGGCTATATACAAAAGAACATGAACAAATTGGTTTTGTTATCTAAGAGGTCAAGGCTGAATAAAAATAATAATAACAAAAAGGCAAATTTGCATGGATTTGTATATGGAATGAAGGATCCTTCTGGATTGAATATGGATTAAATTGCAGTGTGTATTTTCTTTATTTTGATGCAAGAATTTTTTTTTTTTTTTTGAAGAAAATTAAAAGTTGAAATGATATTTAGAACATGCATTTGGAAAGAAAACTTTTTCTTGAGAGTTGTTCATTTACTCAGTGAGAAAAAGGGGGAGATTTGCATGGAAAATTTTACACCTATTATGTGACAATACTTTTAACTATTAATTGTTGATTGTTTAGTGTTTACCCTTAGTCCTTAGTCCTATTAGTGTATGTTATTTAAAATATTGAGGTAAATATTTAAATATTAATTAAATACTAGAATAATTTGAATCCAAGTGCAACTATAATACATACACAGGAAAATGGGCTTAAAAAACTGGAACATTTTAACCTACAAGAACTTGTCCCAACTCTTAACCATCAATTGTTCACATACATTATTATCACACACACAACAGCCAAAAATAAATAAATAAACAAGTAAATAAAATATAAATAAATAGTAAAATTGTTCACAGAGATATTTTCAAAAGATATTTCCAAGTGTCATGCTATTATAGGAAAGTAGGTTTGGCCTTTCCATTCACTGTGATACCTGCCAGCCACTCGTAGTTTTTTTGGTAAACAATGAGAATCATGTGTCGATAAAGGTGTGTGGGAGTCTAAACCACATATATTAAAAGGGGATAAAGGACTTGACCGCTAGGGTAAGTTATCAACCCCGCCAGCCACTCGTAGTTGATACTTCCTCCATTCCTAAATTATTGACACATTGGGTTTTTTTTATTACTGTTCATTGAGTAACTTTGATTCGAATTTTTGATACATTTATATAAGATAAAATATAGTCAAATGGGATCTTATTTGATTCGTCTAATCGCATAGATTTAGACTATCAAATTTTCATAATTTTTAGAGGGTGTTTGGATAAGCTGTAAGAAAATAACTTATCTGATTATTGTGTTTTCAAAACGCAAATAATCAGTTTAACCGCTAAAAAAAGGTGTTGCAAACCTGATTATTTGTGTTTTGAAAACGCAATAATCAAATAAGCTGTTATATATCGCTAATCCAAACACCCTCTTAGTTATATTCAATTTGAGTTATTACGTATTATAAATATGTATTGGATTGCGTGAAATGTGGGTCCGTGATTGTTAACCCAAAGAAAAAATATATCAAAGCCCACCCAGTTTTTAGTCTCGGCCCAGTCTGTGAAAATATATCCGGAAGGGAGGAGGCCCATTATGTGAAGATATATCCGGAAGAGAGGACGCATCTTCAAGGCCCAGTCTGTGAAGATATATCCGGAAGAAGCTTCATATAAGATCAGGATGAAGCGTCACTTAAGGAAATAAATCAAGACGATTCACCATCTATTAACCCTAATATTTTAGGCCCAATGAATTAATTTAGTGGGCCTAGTAAATTTAGCCCAATCCATTTTTCAAGGCTCGGTCCAATTCAAAATTTATCCGGATGATGAACAAGTGAGGAGAAGCTGTACTATAATTCGGGGCAATAGGAAAGTGATCAGAGCCATCAACCCTCTCCCAAGCCATCAATCCTCAAGCCGCCATCCTCTTGCACAAGCACCCGTAGATGTCACCAGAAGTCAATGAAGATCGGCGTCTCGGCGGCGACATTAATGCAGGACAGCGCCTTCACCTAATCAATGAAGAAAATCCCGCAATCAAATGGATCACTACAACGGAGGGTGTCGTCCCACCCTCTATAAAAGGATGAGCATGGTTACTCCAGAAGACAGGAACACACACCCCAAAGAGGACTTTCATATTTTTCCTTCCTGCATTTTTCATTCCTGCAAGTTTAATTCTTGTTCTTCCATTCTGCAATTATTTTTCTTTCTTTTACAGTTTTGCTTAAATTATTGTAATTCCCTTCAGTAAACCATGTAACAATCCTCAATATTGTTCAATTAAAATTTCTTGGTTAACAAATTGGCACGCCCAGTAGGACACGAAGTGGAAACCATATCCGCTTAGAAGTGTATGCTACTTAGATCTGGACGAGTAGTAAGGGACTTAACACAAAGATTTGGAGAAATGTCGCTACATGAAGAAACTCCAGTAAGAACACCATCTGAGAACGTCGATAATACGACGATTACCCCTCAACCACCGCAAGGGATGATGCAAGTCCCAATCCTTTCGGAACAAATACGGCTATCGATGACCGAATCGATGGCTGAATTCATGCCTTTACTTACGAGGCACCTTATGGATGTATTGCGGCCTGCCATGGCCGATCAAACTGACAGGATATGTGGATCCCTGCGTACTTCACAAGAGGCATCTATCCCTGCAAATGGCATGAATATGTCACCAAGCGTCACATGACCGTATGGCGGCCTCCAGAAGATTTGGGGGACAACTTTTGGCCAACCATCACTCTTTGAGTTTGGAGCACCACCTCCCCTGATGTATGCTTCATCAGGATACTTGATGGCGTCTAGCGCTGTACCAACGATTCCCGGCATTGCGCCATACCAGTCGACGGCACAGCCATTCGGAGTGGCGGCACCCATCTCACCAGCCGCCATCCCTACTCTAGGTGCTGGAGGAGGACACATGCAACATCAGGTCGCCAACATGCCTCTGGTTGCCAACATGCCTCAGGCCACCATGCAACATCAGGCCTCCAGTCCACACCTGGCCGCCATGCAGCATCAGGCCGCCAGTCCACACTTGGCCGCCATGCAGCATCAGGCCTCCAGTCCACACTTGGCCGCCATGCAGCATCAGGCCTCCAGTCCACATCCGGCCGACATACCGCATCAGGCCGCCAGTCCACACCCGGCCATGCAACATCAGGCCGCTGGACCACACCTGGCCGCCAGTCCACACCTGGCCGCCAGTCCACATCCGGCCGCCATGCAGCATCAGTCCGCTAGTTCACATCCGGCCGCCATGCAGCATCAGGTCACCAGTTCACACCCGGCCGCCATGCAGCATTAGGCCGCCAGTCCATACCCGGCCGCCATCCAGCATCAGGCCACCAACCCTTTCCTAGCCGCCATGCCTCCTATACAGGTGTCCGTGGTGTCACCCGAGTTGTTGGCAGATGTGATGCAACAGCACTTCGGAATCCAATTGAGGCCGATGGAACACCCACATACAGGAAACCATACCCTGAATGGGTAGACACTATGCAGCCTTACCCTAGAGGCTTCAAAATGCCCGAGTTCACCACATTTTCGGGAGACGACGGTAAATCCACAGTAGAACATATGGGCAGGTTTACTGCTCAATGTGGCGAAGCAACGGCTAACGATTGGCTGAAGTTAAGATTGTTCAGCTCATCTCTGACTGGACCCGCCTTTGCTTGGTTTGCTTCCTTGCGGCCTAATTCAATTCAGAATTGGGCTGATCTCGAGCGGGCGTTTCATGACAGGTTCTACACTCCCCTGTCACAGGTTAGTCTTGCAGATCTCACTAACGCTAAATAATTTGCCGATGAGACGGCAAGTGCTTTTATTAGCAGATTGCAGTGCCTTAAAGGCCGATGTACTATGGCAATTCCGGATAAAGAAATAGACAATATAGCCGTGGCTAACATGTTTCCGAAATTAAAAGAACATTTAATTGTGCAGGATGCAACTGACCTTGCCCAGCTGGCCGAGAGAGCGGCCCGCATGGAAAAATTCCTGGGGGAACAGGAAGAGAGGCGTCCTATGCGTCGAGTCCATTTCGAAGAAGTGAGACTCAGTGATGATGAGGACGAACCTGTAGAGGTGGCTGTTGCAGAACTAGTTCAGACAGCCAAACCACATACATGTGCAGCTCTTAAGCCGCCAAAACAAAGAGAGGCTAAGTATAAGCCTGAGGAAGACCTCTTTGACATGGGCAAAGCAGATCAAGTGTTCGATGCCCTACTCAAAGATGGTGTGATTAAGCTACCTGAGGGGCAGAAATTACCTACGGCTGAGGATATTCGAGGCCGATCTTTTTGTAAGTGGCATAATTCGTTTACTCACAGCATTAGAAAATGCAGGAGTTTTAGAACTGCCATACAGAACAAAATAAAAGAAGGACGTTTGAAAATTGCAGGTATGAAGGAGGATTTAGACCCGTTCCCTCAACTTCCAATTGGTGCTTCTGGCCTCTTACCAAATCCAGAAGATAGCGGCTCCAATAGCCGGACTGATAAAGGAAAAGAACATATCGAGTTCGACGAGAATGATGTAGATTTGTTATCTGATGAATCTGATCATGAAAAAAGAAAAGAGTTGTATAGTAAACGACCAAGATTTAAGAACATGTCAAAGGAAGACATCAAGAAAGTCCTAGAATCAGAAAAACAAGAACATAAAAAGAAGCAAAATCCTCCTTTGAGGGCTGAGATCCCTAAGCATGCTGTAGAGATCCATGAGAACGTGAAACACCAACCTATTACCCATGATTATAGGCATGGTGTACTGGTGGTTCCAACTTTGATGAGGCGTCCCGAGCATCCTGTTGAGGCTGAAAGGTGGATGAGGAATCGGGCTCAGAGCAGGGTTGTTCAAAAGAAGCCGCCATCCATGACGAAAAGTCAATTTAGGCGGGCTCAGAGACGGTATGCCGAGGCGATGCGGCAATGGGAAGCTCGGATCCATAAGTTGGAGTCTTCCAAGCCTCGGAAGCCAGTACAACCGACTTGCTTCAGGGGAGAAACCTCTGAACAGCGGAAACTCCTTTACCAGAAGGTACGTGGTACGCGGGCATAGTTTCCGGCTAGGGAACCTAACTCGCCTATAATACCTCGTCAGGAAAAGATGCACGAGGACTCAAGAAGACCACCTCAACCACCACCACCTTCTACCAAAAGGCCAATGCGGGAAAGGCTGCAGCTGCCATCAACTTCTACCAGAAGGCCAATGCGGGAGGGGCTACAACCGCCATCACCTTCAACCATGAGACCAGTGAAGGAGAGGTTGCAGCCGCCAGCACCTTCTACTACCAGGAGGCCAGTACGAGAGAGGTTGCAGTGGGTGGAACGAAAGCCTCGGATACCTTCACCAAGGCCTAGGGTAACCAAAGCTGATCTTCTTCAGACAAAACCATCAGTTTCTAAAGACAAAGGTAAAGTTGTAGCTACCGAGTCTGGTAATCAAGAAAGTAAGGTTAAGTCTGTGGGACAAAAGTCCATTGAGAAATTATACAACATGGATCTGACTCCTTCAAACATGGCCATGGCTAGTGTGCTTATGAAGTACATGACATATTTAGCGGCCCAGGAGGCCGATGAACTCGGGAGTGAACCACATAGTTTCAAAGGATTCACAGCTTACTGCAAGGCGTTGGAATCCCAAAAGAAGCCACAAGTCCCATCCGAAACAAAATTAGCCAATGAAGCACAACAGGTGACTTTTGGGGCCACTACGTCTACAGAAGTGGGAGTGGCTGTGGAAGCCAATCTCAATGAACCTAAGGTGGGGATTGGTGCCTTAGGTATCATGACTGAGGAAGATGGCACGCTGGATGATATGAATCTTGACATTGATGAGGGGTATGAAGATGGTGTATGGGATGATGCTGACCTCAACATTAATGAAGAGTACGATGGTAATTTAGAGGGCATGGATCTTGAGAAAGATTTTGATAGTACGGAATTCTGGAAAAAATTGGATAAAGAGCTTGGGGATGCAGATCATAAGAAAGAGTAGGAAGAAGAGTCGGCGGACCCCTCCGTGCCCATGCAGGTCATTGGGTTAGCGTCTGATGAAGATATAAGCGATGCCGAATCCGATATTTGGGATGAGGAAGAGCCATCATTCGCTAGGCTCATAGAAAAATGGATGAAATGATAGCAGAATTGTCTCATCCAGCCCGGAATGTACCTCATACACAAGAACTTGGAGGCTAGCATGATGCTTCAAATTTGTTGGCACAGTTTGCCAAACCCGAGGTGGCCCAGACAAGGCAACTGAAACCCTTGTATGTCAAGGCTCACATTGATGGACGTCCTGTACGCAGGGTATTCGTTGACAACGGGGCAGCGGCAAATGTAATGCCTATGTCGACTCTGAGGAAGATTGGGAAGAGTGAGAAAGATCTGATCCCCACCAGGGTCAGAATGTGCAGTTTCGTGGGAGAAGCAACTCAACCTGCCGGATTCATAACGGCAGATGTCACTATCGGTTCCAAAACCATCAAAGTGGCCTTCTTTGTGGTGAAATCAAAGACTTGTTACTCGGTGTTATTAGGACGTGACTGGATCCACATGACACAATGTGTTCCCTCTACTTTGCACCAACAGTTACTCATTTGGGATGGTGACCAGATAGAATTGGTAGAGGCGGATCCTCAACCCTTTGCAGGACAGGACGCCAACAATGATGAGGCGATCTTCTACTTAGAAGACATCCAACCTGCATCAGCTTTAATTGGTATGGACATGGATCTGGAATCCATTGACTTCACAACAAGCGGCTTCAAGTTACGTCCTGATAGCCGACATGAAGCATCAAGCTCTGCATGACGAGCAGCTACGACATTTATAAAGACTTGTTGCAGCGGCTCGCCAACACTGAAATAATGATGGGTGCCGAAATCAAGTCCAAAAACCCAACTGACATTCGGCCATCTGAGTGGCCATCTCCTGTGAAGCGGACGTTGCCTAGTCCGGAAGCCAATGAACCACTTGTAAACATCAACCTCGGGACAGAGGCAGAGGCAAAGTTGACCAAGATAAGTGTGTCATTACCGGAGGAAAAGCGGCACCAACTGGTGGAGCTGATTCATAAATATAAGGATTGCTTTGCATAGCAGTACACAGAAATGCCAGGACTATCAAGAGATCTAGTGGAACATAAGTTGCCAACTCATCCAGAATTCAGACCTCATAAGCAGCCGCCAAGACGGTTCGACCCAGACACCATCCCAAAAATAAAGGCCGGAATTGAGAAACTTTTTAGAGCAGGTTACATTAGAACTTGTCGTTATGTAGAATGGCTTGCAAATATTGTACATGTTATAAAGAAGAACAGTCAATTGAGAGTCTGTATAGACTTTAGGAATTTAAACTTGGCAACGCCCAAGGATGAATATGTTATGCCTATGGCCGATATGCTCGTTGATGCGGCCGCTGGCCGCAAGTTTTTATCTTTAATGGATGGTTATTCTGGATACAACCAAATCTTCATTTCTGAAAATGATGTACATAAAACAGCCTTTCGTTGCCCAGGGCCAGTCAGCATTTTTTAATGGGTAGCCATGCCTTTCGGATTGAAAAATGCTGGGGCAACATACCAAAGGGCCATGAACATGATTTTTCATGATTTAATTGGCCATACACTTGAAGTTTACATTGATGACATAATTGTGAAATCATGCGAATTTAATCAACACTTGGTTCACCTTGAAGGTGCCTTCATCCGAATGAGGCAACATGGGTTGAAAATTAATCCAGCTAAGTGTGCCTTCGGAGTGGCGGCAGGGAACTTCTTAGGTTTAATGGTGCATGAGAGGGGCATTGAGGTAGACCAAAATAAAGCTAAGGCCATATTGGAAGCCCGTGCACCATCCAATCTCAAAGAGCTGCAATCACTAATTGATAAAATCAATTTCTTAAGGAGGTTCATTGTCAATGCCGCAGGGAAGATGAAAACGTTTACTACCTTACTTAAAGGAAGAAAGAACGAGAAGTTCATGTGGACGGCTGAGCATCAGGCAGCCTTTGAAGAAATAAAAAGAGCGTTGGTCAACCCTCCAGTATTAGTACCGCCAAGGCTTGGAGTACCTTTGAAACTATACGTATCCGCCGCCGAAGAATCTATCGGTTGCCTGCTTGCACAGGATGATGAAGACGGCAAGGAGAGGGCTATCTATTACCTTAGCAAGACTCTGCAAGGGCCAGAAGTGAGAATACTGCATTAGAAAAATTATGCTACGCCCTAGTATACTCCTGCAACAAGTTGGAACACTACATGCTGCCAAGAACAGTTCATGTTGTAGCTCCCTTTGACTTGGTAAGGACACTCTTGCACAAGCCGGCATTGAAGGGCCGACAAGCTAAGTGGGCTATGAAGATTAGTCCCTTTACCCTGGTACACATTCCCCAAAAAGCAGTCAAGGGACAAGCCTTGGCTGATTTTTTAGCTCAACATCCTTCGTTGATATTGCCAAAGGATCCCAAAGAAGCATCCTTTATAGGGTTCGAACCTTGGGAACTAACTTTTGATGGATCTTGTGCAAGCAGCGGTTCAGGAGCCGGTATTACGATTACTAGTCCTCGTGGAGAACATTGGAAGCTTGCTCGAGAGTTAGAGCCTGGCACCACCAACAATCAAGCGGAGTACGAAGCTCTAATATTTGGACTCGAGACAGCATTGTTGAAGGGTGCGAAATCCATTATAATTTTTGGAGATTCCCAAGTCATCCTGAAACAATTAACAGGAGAATACGAATGCAAGAGTCCTAGATTGATTAAGTGTTAAGGGTGGGCAAAAAAACCGAACCGAACCGTTGAACCGCTGATCCGAATCGAATCCGAATCGAATTTTCGGTTAACCGGGGGGTTCGGTTCGGTTACAAATACCTCGACACAGGTATTTGTTCGGTTCGGTTCGGTTTCGGTTTTTACAAAATTTTACCCTCGGTTAACCGAACCGAACCGTATATTATAATTAAATTTTAATTTTTAAATAATTATAATGATAACAAAATTCAAATAGTCTAAAATTTGTAACCCTAATTCATCTCATATCCACTCCAGGGCTTCCACTCTAGCGAGCGCCGCTCTCCTCCCCTTTCCGGCCTTCCTCCCAAACTCCCTCACAATCCATCAAATCCAGGCTCCGGCGCGGCGAGGCAGTGACAGTGGCACAACGCAGCTCACCCCCTTTCGAGTTCCGGCCTTCATTTCTTTCGCTCAGCCGCTCATCCCAGTCGCTGGAGTCGCTACACAGAGCCGGTCATCCCCGTCGATGCAAAGTCCGTTCATCCCCTTCCGGCCTTCCCTTCGCGAGGTTGCGACCCCTGCACAGTGCCCTCATCCTCTTCCAGCAGTGAGGCAATCTCTCCCCTTCCAAGTTGCTATGTCCTATTCTGATTTTTACAGAGATGAATTTATTGGAAATGCTTGAACTAAGGAGGGTGTATTCAATTCAGATTTGTATGGATTTTAAAAAGTTGGTGGATTTAGAAAGTCCATAGACTCTACATAGAGTTTTCAGAGTTGATTGATTTTGTGTAGACTCCATGTAGAGTCTGGCTGACTTTTAGAAATCTTGGGTTTTTTTGACAGACTTTGTTTAGTTACATTTTTAAAGAGAATCCATTAAAATCTGTATAGATTTAAAATCCATGGACTGTTGAATACCTCAAAATTTTTAAAGACTTTTTAAAATCTGTATTGAATACACCTAGATTTTTAAAGACTTTTTAAAATCTGTATTGAATACACCCAAATTTTTAAAGACTTTTTAAAATCTAAATTGAATACACCCCAACTTTAAAAGTCCAAAAAAATCCTATAGAATCCGGATTGAATACACCCCCCTAAATGTGTAGATAAGGTGGATCTACTTTGATTTGTTTATAGGTACTTATGTTTTATTTGAACCAATGCGAGATTCCTTTTATTTAAAGTTATGCATTCAAATGCTGATTTTCAAATTAGGGCTTTGAACTCTCTGCGTGATTTTCTTTTTGATCAGACCGGTTTTATGTTGTCTTTGTGTCAAGTACTTTGGCTAGAAAATGCTCTGCTGAATATTCACAATGCTAGATCTTTGATTATCCAATCTATTGCAATAAGGTTGAAACTGTAGCCTAGAGGATCATCGTCTGATACAGCTGTGCAATATTGTTAGTTCTTAGTTTGTAGCTCTCTTTGGCTATCACTTTGGGAATTCCAACAATGTGTTTAATCGATACAAATTGTGACCCTAAAATCATTAAATAATTTTGTTTACAACAAAAGTAGCTTTCAAATTTCAGGTTCAACTTATATATTAGAATAAGTAGTTAAGCAAAAGTACTCCCACTGCGAGAAGAACATTTGAAAAATGTTGTATACTGACTGGTTTTATGATGCTTAATATTAGGGTGAAAAAATCAGTACATGATTTCCAGAATTGATAAGCTTTAACTTGCTGATATGATTATCCTTTCAAGTCACTCGGGAAATAACCAATATGTATTAACTTGCTGATATGTTTAGAGCCAATTAGTCTTCTTACTTTATTAATTATATCATTGACTGCATCTCTTGTTCGTTTTGAAGCTACTGCTGTTTTGATTGGAGACAATGACTTGAAGACACCGGATGTTTTGTTATGTGGGATGATTTGCTCTAAAATTGTTTTGAATATTTTAATTGATGGCAGGTATGAATTGGAAGATTGTGGCTTATGACATTTCATTTGGATGCTTATTCTCTAAATGTTTTTGAATTTTAATGATTCGGTTCGGTTTCGGTTCGGTTCGGTTCGTATTATTCGCAAATGGGAGTTTATTTTTCAATTAACCGATATTTCGGTTATTTGGAGTGCATATTTGTCATATAATAGCTCGGTTCAGTTCGGTTCGAGTAATCCGCGAATAGTTGGATTTTTTTCGGTTAACCGAAATTTCGGTTAACCGAAATTTTCGGTTCAGTTTCGGTTCGCAACTTCAAATATTTGCTCGGTTCGGTTCGGTTAGCAAATACCTGAAAAAACTCGAGTATCCGAACCGTGCCCACCCCTATTAAGTGTTATGAGATAGCACTAGAGCTACTGGGCAAGTTTTCGGACGCCACCATCACACATGTGCCTAGGAGCCAAAATCAAGAGGCTAACGAGGTCGATCAACTTGCTTCGGGTTGGCAGACTGGTCGCCCTAGGGGGGCACCACGCATTGCCACCATCACCAGTGAGCCTGAGGACCAACGAGAAATCCAACCTCAAAGTCAGAATGATGATTGGAGGACCGAGATCATACGATGTCTTGAAAATCCATCATTGGAGGAGATAGTTCTCTAAAGGTTAAAGCTTTGCGGTACACACTAGTTGATGGCGAATTATTCCGAAGGGCGGTCGATGGATTACTACTCAAGTGCATAGGACCCGAAAATGCAAAGTTGGTGATGGGAGAAGTACATGAGGGAATTTGCGGCTCTCATCGGGCAGGGCCTAGCATGAGGTGGAGTATCCACCGCCATGGATATTTTTGGCCGACTATCATGGAGGATTGCATCATTTACGCTCGAGGGTGCGAGGCTTGCCAAAAACATGGGCCGATTCAAAGAGTACCGGTGGAAGAGTTGCACACAATCATCAAGCCTTGGCCATTTCGTGGCAGGGGGATGGACATCATCGGGAAAATTCATCCACCGTCATCTAAGAATCACGCATTCATACTAGTGGCCACTGACCACTTCACCAAATGGGTAGAAGCGTGGCCAACGAGGAAGATTGACCAAAACGATGTAATTAAGTTCGTGACTGAGCTCATACATCGATTTGAAATTCCCCAAACAATCACCGCTGATCAAGGCACTGTGTTCACTGGTGAGAAGTTTTTAGCTTTTGCTAAACAGTTCGGGATTCACATATATCACTCCACTCCATATTACCCCCAAGCAAACAGTCAAGCTGAGGCCACCAATAAGATCTTGATAGGTATGATCAAGAAGGCAGTAGGTGAGAGACCAAGGAAATGGCATGAGGCTTTGTCAGAGGTCCTATGGGCTTACAGAAACTCTAAATCTGCAGCCATTGGCTTCACACCATACTACCTGACATATGGTCATGACGTCGTTCTGCCTTTAGAGGTCACAGTCCCTTCTCTAAGAGTGGCCCAGCAGCATCACTTAGACTTAACTAAGTATGAAGAGGCCATGTTGCAAGAGTTGGAGACAGCAGATGGCGACAAGCTTACGACTCTGGAAAGCATCCGCCGCCAAAAGAGGAGGATGGCGAGATATTATGACAAGAGGGTTCGAGCCAAAGCCTTTAGCGAGGGGGACCTAGCATGGAAGGTGATACTACCAACGGGGGCGCGCGATAGTGAAACAGGGAAATGGTCTCCAAATTGGGAAGGGACATTCATTGTCATACAGAGACTACTTAATGGTGCATATAAGCTGATGGACATCGATGGCCAAGAACACAAACAGAGTATAAATGTAAAATATCTCAAAGTGTTCTATCCATCAGTCTGGGAATCTGGGTAAATAACATAAGTGCATCAAAAGTGGCCAACCACAAACTCGGCCAGAAAATAGCAATAGTATCCTAAAAACAAGAGTTACCCATCACAAGGCCGATGGGCTGACCCAAAAGCGTACTGAAAAGTAAAGCAGTGCTAGAAACTAAGGGGGAGGTTGTGTCCCATCACCCAATATGCGCCGACGCATAAGGGCCCACCGATCAGGAGTACGCCCGAAAATATCCGTCAGGCGGTGAAGTGCAGCAGCCGAAGCACGAGCACGAATCGATAACCGCAGCCGACGAGCCCGAACTCCCGATAACTCAGCCGATAAATCACGCACATCTGCGGCTAGACGACCATAGGTAGTCTCCAACTCAGCAGCTCGGGAGGAAATGTCAGCTAAGGCAGGCTCCAAGGTAGCAAGCTCCTCCTTTGCCTCCTTGATGGTGTGCCTCCTCTCCAGAATGATACGCTCTGCCTCCTCAATATCGAGCTCTGCCCGCGTAACAACATCCTTAAGATAGGATCTGCGATCCTCTCTAACTCCACGATCAGCAGACAACTGCTCGCACTGAGGGTGGATGACCTCTATCTGAGAACAAACATCACGGTATCGCGCCTCGAGATCATCAAGCAGCGTCAGATCGTGGGCAGACTGATCCGCAGAGCTACTAAAAGCAGGATAGACGATAGACAAATCAGAGATGAGCTCTGAAAAGTCAAGGAACTCAACATCCTCAGTGAATGCGGGAACTGCGGTAACATCATCCAGTAGGCGATCCAGACTAGAAACCACCTCGGTAGAAAGTAGATCGGTATGGGTGGACAGAAGGCGGTCAAATGCCTCACATGACGAAAGAACAGCTCCATCAATGGGGGCAGATGCCCAAGGGCCTGATAAAGAGGTCACTGGAACTGAGAAAGGAACTGTGGGTACCTGAGTACAGCTTTACATGAGTATATGCCAAGGCAATCTTACAGTCACGAAAGACGAAATGAAGCATACCTGAGGAGGCGGCGTGACCAAATCAGCCGAAGTAGCCAAAGCATCAATCATAGAGTGATCTGCCTGATTCATGGAAATCTAAAGCAAAAAAGTTTTTAGAACATGCCATCGGGAAGGAAAAAGAAAGAATGAGGGTGCAATCTAGGAATACCTGAGAGGTCACCGAGGGGCCAGTCTGACTAGTCGTGGGAGCACCACCCGCGGTCAGTGAAGAGGAATGGTCATCTATATGATCCGCAGGGATCTGAAAGGCAACTACCCTTAGAACACTTTACTTAAACAAAGTAACAGGAAAAGAAAGGGGCCACAACCAAGAAATACCTGTGAGACCAACTCATGGCCAGCTGAGCCAATCACAGGAGAATGGTCATCGGACCGAGAGGAGCGTGGGTCCACCTGAGTAGTCAAGCACGATGTCATTACAATACTAAGAGTGATACAAATAAAGAGTCTAACAGTGGCAAAGCATACCTGGGCGGCAGCGGTAGTAGGCGAGGAATCTTCAGCGCCGGTCGTCGTGGCATCTATCGTCTGGTGCCTGGGATCATCACCATGGATGATGATATAGTCAGCACGAGCTGACAACACTTCCATAGACTCGGAAGGATCGCCAAAAGGTCTACCAAGAGGGGGCAATCTACCAAGAGAGTACGAATATCGAGAGTCGGCGGCCAAAGAAATATCTGTAATATGATCAAATGCCTGACCATGATCAGCGTCATCCTCGTCATCCACAATCTCCGCCCGACTATCATCATGATGAGAATCTATAGGCTCGTCCTCTACTTGGTCATCATCATCACTGTCGCCAGCATCATCCGCGGAGCCATGCTCATCATCCATCAGGGCAAGACTCGTCATCACCGGAGCCCGACACTTCCTCGTCAGAACTGGACCCTTCCTTATCGTCGACTGGAGTATCCTCATCACTTAATTCATCGTCAACTGCAGACAAGGAAACAACATTAAAAGACTGAGGCAATGTATAAAGAATCATATTGACATGGTAGGGATTCGACATACCTCTTCGGCGCTTACGAGACGAAGAAGTGGCAACAGACTTAGCCTTTCGGGTAACGCCGCGAGATATGGAAGTGCGAGCCGACACGACGGCACCACGAGTACGGGAACGCTGCGAAGAGGCCAAACCACGCTGCGGACCTCCGAAACGAGATGTAATCACATCATGTGACGGCAAACTGGAGGTGATATATGGCGTCCACCACGCCATAAAACCGGCAGCAAGTGACCCCGTCGAAGTAACAGGCAAGTAGCTGGAATACGTCAAACGGGATGAAAAAGCCACCACAGCCCTAATACCCGCATCTGTCAGGCTCTCACGTCCAGTGAGACGAACCGACCACCTCACTATGCGAGGAAGTCCAAGATGGCAGCCGAACTGACGAGCAAGCAACTGGGGACAATACGGCTCAGCTGTGAATCGATTAGAAGGATCATTCCTTCGCACCCCACTCAAAAACATGTGGGGCTTCATGCTGATGTTCCAAGTAGCCTCCCCATGGATACGGCCTGGATTATACGGCTTGCATACAAGAACAGAAAGCAACCATCCAATGGGTGCATACACATACAGGTCGTGATAAGTCGGACGATGATGATAGAACAAGCGGATAATCTCCAGACTATCCCGTCTCAAAAGGCCCCTCCGACTAATCCTCACAGACTCAGCGGCCAACCACCTGCCTAGCGGAAAACCCTCCGAAACATCCCTCGGACCGGGACGAAAGACACCGGAAAACAGCTGAGTAAAATACAACTGAATCCATAGCTGTAGAAACCAGAACGGTCCGGAAGCCGTAGTAGTAGGATCTCGCCCCTCAGCCAACATGTCAGAGACCTTGGCCATACCACTAAATAGGGTACCAAGGAGATAAGAACCTGTAGCCCGGAAAGAAGGACTCATGATAGCTAGGACGAAGGGCAGGGCAGTGCGTAAGACAGTGCGAGCACCAGTACAAACGATGAATCGACTGAACCACAGTAAAAGAAATGCAACATGCTCGTCCCGCGTGGATGGAGAAGTCTCGGTCGTCATGTTGTGCTCAATATAGGTCGTATATCGTCTAGCCAATTTGCCCGAAGGACAAATGGCCGCACCAAGTACAGAATCATCAACGCCCGACTGTGTCAGCTCAGCTCCGTCCACGCGAAGTCCCGTGATCATCACGACGTCAAGGAGAGTAGGACCAATGAAGCCACAAGGGAGCTGAAAGGCATTGACTGTGGAGTTCCAAAACCCCATGATCTAACACCACCGGCTAGGTGGATAGTGTGATAGCCTCACCAATCCCCCACTGCTCCCACTGGGAGGCGCGTCCACTCATCCTATTCACCCAGGAAACATACTTGCCTAAATTGCTATCATCATCAACCTCGGTCCTAGGAGCTTTAGCCTTTGATCTGGAAGCAGAAATACCACACTGGTGAGACCTAATAGCCTTAGTCTGGGATACAAAGGCACTCGTGAATGCAGCCTTAGTAATCGGGCACTGGCAAGATAAAAATCCTTTCGCCTCATCTGCGTGCACAGTCGTACTATGAAACGGACGTAGAAAAAGTTCTTCCGACTCCCGGCGGCGGTCGAAATTGATGGTCTCATCGTCAGAGTCCGGAATAAGCGGATGCTGCACGGAGCAAACAACACAGGGTTAAGGGACACAAACGAAGGCCACACTAAGTAAGAATATGAAGCAAGACAAACCTGAATCATGAGAGATGCTAGAGTGGCGGCCTGAAAGGTGTTCTGGACGCTAACAATGGCAGCCTGACTGACTGAGGGAGGAACTGATCTGGCAACGTCCTGTATCACGAAGGTACAAGGATGAGCTACTGATGTTGGGTGAAAGTAAACTTGGTGAACCTAATGAAACGTTCAAACCTGAAAAGCCATGTCGAGGGACGACGAGGCAGCAAACCATGTAAAAGGGGTGACCCGGGCCGAGTCAGTGGCGCCCTGCCCGGAAGAGGACGGCGGCTGGTGGCTCCGGGTGGCGGCCTGAGCTGATGGGGTGGCGGCCTGAGAAGTGGCGGCTGGTATCCCATGGGTGGCTGCCGATGATGACCCGGGGTGACTGTGAGTGGCGGCGTGAGCCAAAGGAGTGGCGGCCGGCGTGGTTTCGTCTACTAAATCCTATGTCATAGGTGAAGCGTTGGATGACTAAAGAAGCAATTCTAGGTCAATCTAACAACTAAGAAATCCGCATAATTCGCTAAGTCCTATGTCATAAACAGAGATATGATAGGCAATGATAAGAAAAGTGAAGATGAATGATCTTGCTAGATTCTATGTCATCAAACATACAAGCACAAAATTACTATACAGCCATGAATTCAGCAAAATTAAGAGAAGCAAGTCCGGCACGAAATTCATTCTAACATCTATCCGGTATTTCAGAAATGCCAAAAATCCTCAAGTGACATCTCAACACATATTATAGGCCTCCACCAACAAAATGAACATAACAAGGGGATAGATGCCTAACCTGGTCCATGAGGGAGACAAGCAAGTGAAAATCTGGCTATGGGTGGTGGCCTTCGAGGCGATGGCGGCTGGCGGCCTCCGGGATGACGACGGCCTTCAAGTGGCGGCCGGAGCTGGCGGTGGCGGCCTCGCGCAGAAGAGGGCGGCGGCCTTCAGGGGTGGCGGCCTTCGGTGGTGGCGGTCTTCCGGTGCGAAGATGGCGGCCAAAGCGAACGATGGTTGCGGCCTCCTCCAAAAACAGGGCTGGCGGTCTTCCGACGAGTGTGGCGGCCTTCGGATGGACGGCGGCCTCTCGGGGGGTGGCGGCCTCGGGTGGTGGCGGCCTCCGGATCTTGGTGGCGGCCTTCGGGATGGCGGCCTCAAGGCAGGATGGCGGCCTCGTGAGAAGTGGCGGCCTTGTGAGAGGTGGCGGCCTCGGTGGTGGCGGCCTCGTGAGAGGTGATGGCGGCCTTTCACGGCGAAAGTGGTGGCCAAGGCAGACGATGCTGGCGGCCCTTCAAGGCAGTGGTGGCCTGTCCGTGGGACGGTGGCGGCCTTCTAGCGTGACAGTGGCGGCCTCTCACGGGAGATGGTGGCGGCCTCGCGCACGAGGGATGGAGGCCATTAGAAACAAGGACGGCGGCTCGAGCACAAGGGGGTGGCAGCAGCTCTTCAAACCTTGACGAAGATGGCGGTGCTCGGGTCTTCGGCGGCGGCCTCTGGAGCAGAGAGGACTGGCGGCTTGCTCGGTGCGGGCGGTGGCGTTCGACGCAACGGTGAAGATGGCAGCTGAGCGGTGGCGCCCGGCGGCGATTCACGGCGGCTTCCCAGTGGCGGATCTCCGGTGGGCGGCGAATGAGTAGGAGGAGAGGAGGAAGAAAGAAAATATGGAAGGGGGAGCAAGTGTTGGAAACTTTCCAAAAATGTGAGAAAATGGGTTTTTATAGTGCTAGGGTTTTATCCCTAATGGACTTTAATGGGCTCCAAACCCTAAAAAAATTAAAGCGCGCAAGATTGTCTTAAAATGCTAATCAGACAAAATGCGTGAGGGGGCCATCTGTTAACACAAAGAAAAAATATATCAAAGCCCACCCAGTTTTTAGTCTCGGCCCAGTCTGTGAAAATATATCCGGAAGGGAGGAGGCCCATTATGTGAAGATATATCCGGAAGAGATGACGCATCTTCAAGGGCCAGTCTGTGAAGATATATCCGGAAGAAGCTTCATACAAGATCAGGATGAAGCGTCACTTAAGGAAATACATCAAGACGATTCACCATCTGTTAACCCTAATATTTTAGGCCCAATGAATTAATTTAGTAGGCCTAGTAAATTTAGCCCAATCTATTTTTCAAGGCTCGGTTCAATTCAAAATTTATCCGGATGATGAACAAGTGAGGAGAAGCTGTACTATAATTCGGGGTGACAGGAAAGTGATCAGAGCCATCAACCTTCTCCCAAGCCATCAATCCTCAAGCCGCCATCCTCTTGCACAAGCACCCGTAGATGTCACCAGAAGTCAAGGAATATCGGCGTCTCGGCGGCGACATTAATGCAGGACAGCGCCTTCACCTAATCAATGAAGAAAATCCCGCAATCAAAGGGATCACTACAACGGAGGGTGTCGTCCCACCCTCTATAAAAGGATGAGCATGGTTACTCCAGAAGACAGGAACACACACCCCAAAGAGGACTTTCATATTTTTCCTTCCTGCAAGTTTAATTTTTGTTCTTCCATTCTGCAATTATTTTTCTTTCTTTTACAGTTTTGCTTAAATTATTGTAATTCCCTTCAGTAAACCTTGTAACAATCCTCAATATTGTTCAATCAAAATTTCTTGGTTAACAGTGATAAATATTAAGGAACGGATATATTATACTTTCTTCATATATATAACTGAAATATCACTAAAATGTATCATACGTGTCTGCACAACGTAGACATAGTACACTACATAGTAACAAAACGACGTAGTCCTGTATGAAATATCATTTTCATTATGCATACAAGAAGAAAAAAGTGGGAAAGCAAAATATAGGAAATTAGGAATCTCAAATGTCAATTCATATAGTCCTGTATTTGTTTGATTAATGAGTATTTAAAGCTTATTTAAGAATTCAACGAGGGTATAAACGACCAACAGAGTTACTGTCCAGAATCTTTAATATATGAATATCCAGAATTGCTGCAAATTGTGGGAGGTATGCTGGATGTTTTTTTTTTGTTTTTGTTTTTTTTCCGAGTGATTTAATTACTTATAACATCATTAGGGATTTTGGAAAGACAACTCATTATATAATTAATACAATGCTATAATTATGGTAGATTTATTTATTCACATTATGAGATACTGAAAATATCATAGCATTTTTATATTATAGCATATCATACCAAAAATAGCATAACATTTTGAATGGAGATCACATCATCATTTTTTTATATAGCACAACATATTTTTTTTAATGTTTAAAAAATAAAATTATTATGTTTAGCACATCATTTTATTATACGGAAAATAATATTATTATGTTTAGCACATCATTTTTATTTTCATTTTTAGCATAGCATTATATAAAAAGTGATCAAATTAATTAGAAAAATTACCAACAGCAGTTGGCTTGAGTGGATGGAGGCTCTAGTCGCTTAAGCAAGGTATCGGGTTCGGGCTTTGTGTATGCAAAAAACTACAGAAATGCGCGCATAATCTGCCCCAATTATAGCGCATATAGGAATGCAAAGAAAATAAATCAGCCATAATGATATCATTGCAATAAATATGATTGAATGTGTTTCCTTGAAACAATAGTGATGTTAATAAAGAGTCAATCCAATCAAAAATATTCCAGCATAACTCCCACCTTTTATAGCATTTCTGGATATCCATAAAAAAAAATAAAATAAGGATAGGAACTCAATTGATAAACGACGTAGTATCTTTAAGATATCCGAAGTTAATAACGCCTCCACGGAACAGATACCTTCTTTTGTCGGCTAGCGGACCGGCACATGGTTTTGGTCTTGTCCTTGCTATTATTGCCACTCCATTTTTCTCTTCGCCACCCCATCCTTCGCTTCCTTTCTTAGTACCCCGCGCTTTGTAAACTGTACAATCATTTTGGAGTTAGTGGGCCAACTGTTGCCGCCTGCCCAACGTGCGGCTTTTCCTTCCGCTACACTTCCTTCCTATAGTATACGTTATCATCTCTCTCGTTCCTGCTCTCGCTCTCGCTCTCGCTGGTACGAAAATGGCTGCTAGTCTCTCTTCAATCCTACAATTTTCGCCCCACGGGTTTCATCGAGTGGACGCCAGAAGGAATTTCGGTTCGGCTGTTCATTTCAAGTCCAATGGTGCATTTCTATAACCGCGGCGTGCGGATTTTTCTTTTTTGGAAATTGATGGGTGTAATTTGGTCGTTTTAATTTTAAATGCCTGCTGCAGGGAATTGTATCGTTAGCTGTTCGTATTCGAATAATGGGAGAGGGCCTGAGGATGAGGTGAAGAGAGTGGAGAGGATTCTGGAGGAGAAGCGTCGGGCTGAGCTGTCGGCCCGTATCGCAAGTGGGCAATTCACAAAGCCGAGGTATAGGATGAGGGGTTTTGGGATGTACGCTATGCTTCAATTTGTAGAATCTTAACTGGAAGTGAGGGCTTTATTTTTCACGAACTGGAGTGATTGTTCTCGGACTTTAAACTTTTAAGAGAATCAAGAGTTAAAGATTGTTATGCACATTAATATATTTGTTCTACACCATAATTTTACCTATGCAATATACCCAATGCCTTTATAAATTGCTTATTAATTTGCTTTGTGTTAATTTCGTTTTTCCTTCATCTGAGTCGCATAGCTTTCACTACTCTCTAGACGGGTAAATGTACCGTCGTCTGTGTTACTTCTAATGATTTTCTGCATTTATTTTGCAGCATTGTTTTGTCCTTTTCTTTTTTAATGTTTATGTAAATAATAAGGTAATCTTACCACTCAGTGACTCTTTTGCATATTTGTTGTAAATAATAGTTTTCAGTCAAAACTCAAAGATGGTTTGTCAAAAATGGGCTTTCCCGAAGAGATACTCGACTCCATATTTATTTTTGCTGGTGGTCCAGGAGGCGATTTAAAGATTCCAGAGGCAAGAGGTTCTATCAGTAGCATCAGGAATGAACCCTTCTTTAAGCCCTTATACGAGCTTTACTTAACTTATGGTGGAATTTTCCGGCTAACATTTGGTCCTAAGGTTAGCTTCTATTCATTACTCTATAATCTATCTTGTTATAAGTATTTAATACTTTTCTCAGTAACTATTTCTGTTGTAGTCCTTTATAATAGTGTCAGACCCATCTATTGCCAAACACATATTGAAAGATAACCCGAAGGCTTATTCGAAGGTAAACGAATTTTCAGGATTAATTCTTGTTTATGATTCATAATTGTCTACTAATAAATATTTCATGATTGTGGTTCTATTTGGAAGTTGGATATATTGTAGATCCTTTTAAAATTTAATATAGCCTACATACCTTTCAAACCATCTATGTTGATTATGCATCAGGGCATTTTAGCTGAAATTTTGGACTTTGTAATGGGAAAAGGACTAATACCTGCTGATGGAGAGATATGGCGTGTTAGGCGACGGGCTATAGTTCCTGCATTGCACCAGAAGGTATCACCAGGGTGAAAACAATACATTATTCTTGCTCACCCCTACCCCCACGAAAGAAGTAAAGAAGCAAAAAAAAGTTTAATATGAGCACTAATCTGATCGAGAAAAAGGTTATGTGCTGCTTATCAAGTCTCTCTTGCAGTATGGTTATTGATACCAAAATGTTTAAATTTAGTTTGTGGCTGCAATGTTCAACCTTTTTGGAGAAGCAACGAATAGGCTTTGCCAAAAACTTGAAGCAGCTGCATCTGATGGCGAGGATGTGGAGATGGAGTCTCTATTTTCCCGATTGACGTTAGATATCATTGGGAAAGCTGTATTTAATTATGATTTTGACTCATTAAAAATCGACACTGGGATTGTAGAGGTACCATCTTTGAATTCATCTTAAATATTTTCAATAAACTAATGCTGCTTGGTTTTCAATAACTGAAATTTGACAAGGCAACTAATGCATAATTGTCTCTGGAGCAGGCTGTGTACACTGTCCTGCGAGAGGCAGAAGACCGAAGTGTTGCACCAATTCCATTTTGGGAAATTCCTATATGGAAAGATATTTCGCCAAAGCTGAGGAAGGTTAATGCAGCTCTTAAACTGGTCAATGAAACACTTGATGATCTGATTGCAATCTGTAAGGTATGTCTGTTTCTTTGTTTATGTTACTTTATTCATCTGCCATATTGATGTCATGTGACTACGGGTCCATTTCGATCAAGATATTAAGGTCTTAATTAGTAAATAAACTTGAGATTTCAAATGTCAATTTGATGAAATACATACTATGTTGGAAAGCTTACAAAATTAATTCATTGACTTAGCAATGATACACTTGCAATGCTAGCTTCTGTAAGATGATGAGCAATTCTTAATCCTGAGCCATTTATCTTTGATTAAATATTTCAACCTTTTGAAGGATTGATGATCCGCCTGATGCATAGTTTATTTGAGTAGCACTGCCCAGAGGTGATACTGTATGTTGCCTTGGCCTTTGGGTGTTGAGGAGTGTCAATTTTTTTCCATTAGTCAGTTTGTATGATGACCAAGTGATGCCATCTTCCATAATTTCTTGACTCCAATAATCAGTTCTTGAATTGCATTTGCAGAAAATGGTGGATGAGGAAGAACTGCAGTTTCATGAGGAATACATGAATGAACAAGATCCCAGCATTCTTCATTTCCTATTAGCATCTGGAGATGATGTAGATGTTTTGTTAACACTTGCAAAACAATAAATTTTCTAGCAATGTTCTCATGCTGCAATTTGTAGGTTTCAAGCAAACAACTCCGTGATGATTTGATGACATTGCTCATAGCTGGACATGAAACATCCGCTGCTGTGCTTACTTGGACATTTTATCTTCTTGCAAAGGTATAGAAATGGATATTGCAGTTTATTGTTGAAGCATCATTTTATTCGCTATTTAAGCCAGTGTTTCAAAAGATGAAAACAGATCAACTTAGGTTTCGCAACACATAATTCTTACCCTCCTGACTTTACAATATCTTTATAGAAGTATGTGTTTATATCTATGCACATGGCTGAATTATGATTATTCAGCATAATTGTATTCAAAATCTATTCATTTATAAAATAACTAATTTACTCTAATCAACTTCTAACCTTATGGTTGGGGGTTTGAATCCCCACCTGGCCCTTATCCCTTCCCTTGATTCCCTTTGTTTTGTGTGGCATGATCTCCCCCCATCCTTTAAGCCAAAGGCCTCGGCCTCATGAACCCAAAAAACTTTGTTCATTCATATTTTTTGTTTGATATGCTATAAACTCTTTGCAGTTGTATTAATTTTTTGTCAATATAATATTCTCATTATGTATTTTGAATAATAATTCTGCAGGAGCCTAGTGTCATGGCCAAACTTCAAAATGAGGTTTGTTAGGACTTCAAAATGACAGTCTACTGAATACTACTCCTGCTCATTTGAACCTGATTTGGGTTTGATATCTGTCACTCAACTGCTTTTTAGGTTGACTCTATTCTAGGTGATCGATTTCCAACCATGGAAGATATGAAGAAGCTTAAGTATACAACTCGAGTAATTAATGAAGTGAGAAAGTTGCCTTGCACTTTATATATCCATTATTAATATACTACTATATAGGAATATTTTAGTATTTTACTTTTCAAATCCTCATTTTTCTATCTTTGTTTACCCATATTTACACATTCTTACAGTCATTGAGACTTTATCCTCAACCACCAGTTTTGATCCGCCGCTCTCTGGGGGATGATGTACTTGGAAAATACCCAATTAAAAGGTTTGTTCATTCTGAATTCAAACTTTCAGGGAAAATTAGAATAAATAATGTGGTTTAATGGCTCTCATTATTTACACATTCTAATCTTGATTAGATCAAACTTTTCTGTCTCATACATTTATATTTGCATGGACTGCAGGGATGAAGATATTTTCATCTCTGTGTGGAATCTTCATAGATGCCCCAAGCATTGGGAAGATGCAGACAAATTTATTCCTGAAAGATGGTCTTTAGATGGTCCAAATCCTAACGAGACAAACCAAAATTTCAGGTTTGAATTCTCCACTGGCCATTAATAGTATGAAAGCATATTTATATATATATATATATATATTTTTCATTATATGCATCATACTAAGACCCCCCCCCCCCCCCCCCCCACACCCAAAACAGTTAAATGAGGGCTTAGATGATGATGATGATAACACTAACATAAGAGCTCTATGAGTAACAATGTAATATTCAATGCCATTGGTGGAGTCAGTTTTCTGTACAAGTTGATGGTATAAGTTCCCCTACTTTGTTGCTGCAGTTACTTGCCATTTGGTGGAGGACCAAGAAAATGTATTGGAGACATGTTCGCAACATTTGAGGTAAACTTTTTCAAATTATCACTTTTGAACTCTTTTGATTGATTCATTGGTTGGTGCCTGGTGATATTGAAATTCTTCCTTCATTATTTTCTACAAAATTTTCTTCTTCGCTAATATATGATTCTTTGATGGGAATGGGAATATCTTGAATTGGTGTTTCCAGACTGTTGTTGCAGTAGCAATGCTTGTTCGTAGGTTTGACTTCCAAATGGCCATTGGAGCACCTGCTGTAAGTAACCTATCTTGAATTGTTGCTATGCTTGCTTTGTATAGTAGTGGTATGAAGGCCCTGTCAAGAGACCCTGGCAATTCTGAATTAGCAATATATTACCTGTTTACTTTGAAATTACTAAATATCCATCACCCAGTTTACAATCCACCTACTGCATTCATTGATTTGGTTTTGCAAGTCACAAGGGACTTTAAGTACGCTTTTCATGTACGCATGATCATGACTCTCTGCAGGTCAACATGACGACGGGAGCAACAATTCACACTACAGAAGGTCTAAAGATGACGGTCACACCCAGGAGACGACCTCCTATCATTCCAACACTTGACATTCCAAATGTGCAGACAGACTCACCACTCAATATTCCAGAGATGGAAACCATCTCAGATCAAAAAGATGAGGTCTCTTCTGCACATCTGTAATTGTCTGGTACGATCCATATTTCCAATTACTAGAGTAGGAAAATAGAGTAGTACCCTGGGCTATCCCATTGTCTCTTTAATGTAGATACCATCATGTCCTGTCCTTGCATGGCATCTCAGCCAACCAACAAAAATCTTTGCGTCATTTGCTTGCATTGCATTAAATATACAGTCGTATATAGTATAAAGAGTTCCATCATATATATTGTTTTTATGTTGGACAGAGTTAGCTGCTGCATGTTCTGTTTCTGTATCTATATATTGGTCATTTTACTTTGTGAAATAAAATGAAATATTCTTTGTCCTGCACATTTAATAAAATCTCCCTGTTCCAGTATATCATATCCTTTGAAGAGGTGAGCATGTTTATGCAGTGAGAGTAGTTAATTGTTTGCTTGAGGAATTTGTTGAATACATTGATTAAATTTTGTATCTGACTATCTGTAATGATATTTGATTCTCGAACAGTTAGTTATTTCTGCAATCTTTATTACATATTTGTCTTCAACTTCTAACAATAGATATTTGGCTACCAACTACCGAATGTATGTATCGAATACGTTTGAATATTTGTTTTATGATTATATGAATCTATGATACTCCCTTTGTAACACGTAATATCAGTCCCATTTTGATGACAATTATCTCTCTAAATGTAATTTGAACACTTCGTATTTATCGCCTGATGAGGTCTGTGAGAACTGAGAAAGAAATTATTGAATGTGTACTATATTTTTTTAGTTCTAGATAGATACGTGTTGAAGTTTGGATTATAATATTGAACTTTTATGTGCTAGAATATTAAAATATAAATGTTAATACACATTTGGTGTTTCTACTTTGAAAATTTTACACACACACGTATGACTTGAGTTATATGTTCAAAACATTAAACATTAACGTTTTGTAAGTGAACTTAATCCGAATTGGGGCACCGTCATCTAGGATCTCGTATTCCATTTGTTGCTTTACTAGACAAAAATGTTATGACAGATAATATTATTGAGGATGAGCAATGAAGTTGATAATGTTTGTATTCTTTTACATTAAGGTTCCCCCATCTATTTTATTGCTTCTATTTATCACTGGCCTGTTCTGGGACATTATTATACAGGTAAAAATGGGTATGACCGTGAATCCCTATTCTTTGTGTAGGTCGGATCAAAGAGGAAATGTAGTTTCATTGTCTCTTCCAGTGTCCAACTTCAAAAAATTTTATCCCCTCTCCCTTTGAGCTCATGTTGTATAACGATTGACTAGGTGGGAGTGTAGCTTCAGAAGATATAGTTTGATGGATACTTGTTTTGCTGTTGCAATATGGGTTATTTGGATTAAAGGAACTGCCTTTTTTTTTTTTTTCATGATATATTGATTATTCAGTTTCAAAGCTTGTTCAACAGGGCTCATTTCCTTGATGATAAGCTGCGGTGAGGTCATACTACATCAATGCCATATAGCAGCGCCTATCGACATCTCGTGTTCTACAATTTTAAGATAGATATCCTTTGTGTGCATGAGTTCTCTAGGAAACATAGATGAAAGCAGGTTTTGGATAGAATTTTGTGAAATGGATATGATTATATGAACTCGTTGGAACAATTAATGGAATTACTTTACTTTGCTCGGCATTGACTCGGCATCAGACGTTTAAGGACAATCCGGTTTCTGTAATGGCATAACAATTGCCAGCAGGTGCAGACAACGCTAAAAATGATGAGTAGTCCTTCGTAAAGTGATGTGTAAGCCTTATAAAATAATGTATTGACGGCAGTTTGTTTTTTTATGAGTTTTTGGTTCATAACCTTCATCCATCAATTTTTTATACTCACACATCACTTCATATACACATTCCCATCACTTTTGAATATGTCAGCATCTACAGGCCGCCAGCACCCAAATGATTTCCGTTTAAGGATGGCCCCTGCCTAATGATTGCAATGTAATGTGAAATTTTTTTTTTTTTTTTTGGCATATATATTGGGTATTCCTGACTTCTCTGATGGTCTAAAACTAATAACTCGAGATCTGTTGCGCTCGCTGAAAAATATTGTGATACACAATACTCAATTTCACGGGTTCGGTTATGGTGCAATCATGGAATCCGCAGCACATCAAAGCATCAATCATAGTCATTCAAAAGCATCCAACGGTTGTAGGTTAATAAGGGTATAATTGTAATAACACAATAATGGTCCATTTTAATAACAAATCATTTCAGCGACAATACAAGTATTTTAGACATGTTATCATATCTAATATTTGGTAACTCTATATTTAGTATGTTATCATATTTATTATTTGGTAAATCATATCAAATATTTGATAATCCATATCTAATATTTTAAATAATATCCAACCAAAGAATGATTCAGCGATGCTACCAAAAACAATTCTGTGATGCTACCAAAAATAATGAAGGGATGCTATCAAATATATTTCAGCGACCTCAAGTAGAGGAATTCAAAGATGGTACCAAGCAGAATTCAGCGACGCATGATTAGCAATGCTACAAAAAACAATTCTGTAATGCTACCAAAAATAATGAAGGGATGCTATCAAATATATTTCAGCGACCTCAAGTAGAGGAACTCGGCGATGATACCAAGCAGAATTCAGCGACGCAACCAAGAATGATTCAGCAATACTACCAAAAACAATTATGTGATGCTACCAAAAATAATGAAGGGATGCTATCAAATATATTTCAGCGACCTCAAGTAGAGGAATTCAGCGATGGTACAACGATGCTACCAAAAATAATTCTGTGATGCTACCAAAAATAATGAAGGGATGCTATCAAGAACATTTCAGCAACGCTCATTTCCGTTACATTTACTTTTACGCAAATTTACTATTTTAACCTTAAATTAATCTCAACCATCAATTTACAAAATACATCAACGGTCTAGAAGCATCCGCAGCACATCATGTCGCGGCACCCTAACGGATCCCCAATTTCACCATTAATCTATTACCTAATATTCTGTAATTGTGTTTGCTGCATTAATACTTATCGAATCTATCATTAACATCATCAACTTTTGGAAATATCTCAAATGTGTCTTTACCAAAATACATATGATTTGTTTTATGAGTATAATATGGTAAAATGGTAAGGAATCTTTATGTAATAAAATTTATTGGATTTACTTTATTGTGTTTGAAATTTAAACCTAATTCTATAAAAATTTAAATCTTTTAATGAGATTTATCGTGTACATTTTAATGTCGATAGAAAGAGAGAGATTTTGTAAAGTTAAATCTATTTATATTTTTTGAAAATAATTCATATTATTAAAATTCATTAGACTTGTTGAACATCTAAAGAGTTTTAAGACTTTTTTAATACCTAAAGATATTTTTATGACATTTTAAATTAGTATTATTTTTTTAAAAAAAAAATCCATATGAAATACCTCATAGACTTTTGTATATACAGATTGAATAGCCCAAATTTTGAGAATTAAAGAAATACTATAGACTCCGATTGCATGCAACCCCTAAATCTATACTATTATTTACTCATTACTATTAATGTATAAGTAAAAGCAATTTTTATGTATCTAATGTAGGGAACAACAACAAAATTCTAATACTAAAATTTTGGATAAAGAATATACACATAGGGCTACTTTCTGTTATCCCAAAATTCAATGTACTTGTTTAAATGTTAATTTCTCAAAATTGGCATAACTACATGATTAGACGATCATAACAAGACCACACTTGACTGTTTTTTTCTTCTTGCATCAATACGATAAAATTAAATCAAAGTTAAACAGTCTCAAAAGTCAAATATAGCTAAAACTAGTAAGTAACCCGTCGAGACTCGACGGGCATAATTATATATTTTATATAATATATATACTTATATTATATAAAAGTAATAATAAATTATATTTTGAGTAATGGAAAATGTGTAATGATTTTATATATATTCGAAAGAGGATGTATATGATAATATAATTTAATTATTTTTAAAAAATTAACAAAGAAATCATATTATACCGTCTTCTTTAGCTTATGTGGCTTATCCGATACAAACCTAACAAAATAATAAAAATAATTATTCAAAAAATATTTTTATTTAATTTGAAATTCAAATTAAACTAAAACAAAATTTAAATATAAGTATTAAGCATAATATGAAAAATTCCCTCACGATTTGCTGAAATTTTCATTGCTGAAAATCTCATGGTAGGGGCTAGTATAACACTATCTTCAAAAATGTCTGAATTTGAAGTGGTGCAGTTTATATTTTTATATGTACTCTAAAAAAATTGTCGCTATAGAATTACCCGTAGAGTTTATAAGAATATCATGCAAAAATATCACATCTGATTATACCTTCAAAATCAATACTGGCTTTACCATCACCTACATCAAGTATCCATTTTGCAAATTTTCTGTCATATATAAATTTCATTGTAAATAACATTTCTTGTGGTATCTTGAGTTAATAATTCTTAATTGCATATTAATAATGTGAGCCACATCTTGTTAGTGACACGAAATATTACAACATAACTGTTTATGGCTAAAAACTGGTTTTAGAAGATAAAGTCCAACATTCTTTAATGATTGACATGGAGCTTTGTTTATAATCATAGCAAAACAAATTGCAAGTTAAAATTTTCTCATCTGAAATCGAATGGGGAATTTGTTTAAATCATATAGGCTCATAATCATTCTATCAATCAATAATTTTTTACTTTCATGGTTTTCCGAAAATTAGTTTAACCTCAATTATATGGTTCTGCATATTGAAATCTATCAACCTACTTCCATTGCATAATTTATTTGATGGATCTATATTCCTAAAAAGCATGACCATGCAACCCTCATTCAACTATATTTCATGATTCGGTAATCCAGAACGATTGTTCGTGTTTAGAAATTCCAGTGAAAATAATTCATTGGCATTATTTATGCTTTCATCCTCTTGACAAATATTGTTAGAACTGATATATATATATATACATTTTCATTCGCAGACATACGTTCCATGATGTAATCATTGATTGTATCAACAATCTCATTGGTAAGGATTAGTATAGCACTATCTTTAAAAATATCTGGATTTGAAATGGTGCATTTTATATTTGTATAAGTACTCAACAATAGCCGCTATAGGATCTCCCGTAGAGTATATAAAATTATCATCTGTAAATGTTAATCTAATTGTACATCTTCGAGATCAATACCAGCTTTACCAATTACCATCATCTATATGAAGTATTCATTGTGCAAATTTCTGTCATATAATTTTCATTGTAAATAACATTTCTTTTAGTATCTTGAGTTATTTCATCTTAATTATATATTACTACTTCGAGTCCCCTCTTTCCAGTGACACGAGATCTTGCAACATATCACTAACATGGATAAAAACTGATTTTTTAAGATAGAGTCCAATATTCTTTAAATATTGACATTGACTAATAGTCATAATAAAACAAAATGCAAGTGGGAATTTTTTTCGTCTGAAATTGATGGGGAATTTGGTTATTTCATACGGGCACGTAATCATTCTACCCGTCAAGAATTTTCATCCCAAATAATGAACTTTGTTTTAATGAGAAGAGAAGTTAAATGAATAAGTTTTTTGCATGTAGAATTGTCTTCACAATCTAGTGAAATACCAAGTCTAGAATGTGTTGTCATACCTATTTGAAGGAGTTGGGTGCTATTCTATTGGATGCTACAGACAACACAATATAATCTCTCCCACAAAGGGCTAAACATAATATTTTCTAGATAAAATTATCGATAAATGTCTTGGCAGTTCCACCACATAAAGAAAAAAAAATCAACCCTCATCACTATCAACTACATACATTATTTTATTATAAACATTCTTGTGCTAATCAATCAATAAAAATAATAGCTTTGCATGATCCGCCTTCATTAATTCCTTATTATAATATGTCATCTACTATCAATACATTATTTGTTCAGATGTTAAAACCTCATTCAATACCGGCATTCCAGAGAAATTTTTCAAATTTATAGAATTTGCAGCAATTAGCCTTTCAATTTCTAACAAAGCTAGATTTATAGTTGTTCTTTCGTCAATTGCAAATCTATTAAAATATAGATTAATGAATTACTTCATCCGTTTATTTTTTAAGTTTTACAGTTTCCTTTTTTGGGTGTTTGGAAATAAATGTTACGTTACCATATTTAGAATATTTTGAATATTAATATTTTCTACTAATTATAGTTAAATTATTAATTTGTTGATGTTCATTAATAAAACTCAAAATGAATAAAGTCAAATGTGACTCATCTTATTTTATTTATTTAATTATTGTAATTCTTCAACTAAATCATTGTAATATTTTCTACTAATTATAGTTAAATTATTAATTTGTTGATGTTCATTAATAAAACTCAAAATGAATAGAGTCAAATGTGACTCATCTTATTTTATTTATTTAATTATTTATTTATTTTATTTATTTTGTTAACTTACATTAAATTATGTGTCATTCCTAGTGTTACACTTATTAAAAAAAGAGAGGGAGTATTTCTTAAAAATATATTAAAAAAATAATTTTTTTTATTTATTTACTGATGGATCTATTTGCACTCCCAATAATTCTTTATACACCCGATTCTTCTATTTATAATACTCTTTACGAAAATAATTAATTTACTCTAAACCAATTATCCATATAATATGAATTTTCACAATTCCATTAATAATTATAATTGTTTTGTACTTCCTCCATTTTGTTTTAATAGCTACATTGGCTAATTTGCTACTATTCACATACATGCTTTGATTTAAAGTTCTATCATAGTTATTGAAGTTAAAAGAGTTAATAGTTAATTTAGGCCATAACAAGTAGTCATTTCCACTTTTGAGCCATAACAAGTTTGAGTTATGATTTTAGGCCATAACAAACCACTTTTGTTCAATTTTGGGCCATTTAGACTTTTTAAAATAATAATTGAGCCCACCTACTTTCCTTTATTATATTTTGATCCCATCAGTTGACTTATCAACTTTTGCCCTTTTACATTTTGACCCCAAACTTTAGATTTTTCATTAAATTTAATCCAATAACTGCCCATCATGCTTCCGATAATTAAATTAAGCACTAAACTTCATACCTTGGCTTTGACCGCCTTGCTGCCGGGTTTCCTAAGCTCCGGGATTTTACGGACTTCCTCCAACCACGCAGCCGCGACCGATGGTTCACCGATTCTTGGCTCCTTCAGCAACAAACAGCACAGTCCTATTTCGTTTCCTACCTTAGGACGTATCAAGATATGAATAAAGGGTTTTAATTATATTATCGGGATATTTGGAAGCCTGGATTTTACTGAAGAAATATTAAAAATATTATTTAAACATAATTTCCCCTAACGGAGAAGACAGACACTTAGTTCCTCATGGAGGATACAAGACTCTTGGGGGAATACCCCATACTTTTACAGACTTGAAAGGAAATATGCAGAAAGAGAAATATTACAAATACTTTGAAGAGTTGGGAGGAATTTTCGATCTTGTTTTTATCCCACCATGCCAGAGGATCCTCGTTAAAGTTTCTCTGGATAAGTCTTTTGACATTTTCGAGGGACAATTTAGTTTCTCCATCAATGTCTAGTGAAGTTATATTTAATGACTTCATTTCCTGCATTGCTTCTTTGAGGTTTATAATTTCCTCAATAGAAGCTTCATCAAATCCTTGCTGTCTAAAAGACAACAAAGCCTTACCAAACTTTCTTTTATCCTGCATTTTTGGATGGGTTAGTTTGGCATCATTATCACCACGTTTGCTGCGAAATAATATAGGCATTAACCTGTTGAATGCCTTTTCCCTGCGCAACACCTGTATCTCATTTCCACAACTTGTGGTAAATATTAACAAATTTCTTTTGTTATCTTGAACATATTTTGTAAAGGATTGTATAAAATTGTTTCCTAACAAAATATCCGCTCCTGTGTCATGAAAGTAAATAGGAGGCGTTTTTACCTTATACCAAGGTGTACCAAATGCTCCTCCAATCATGATATTGGCTTGTCGAATACCCTTATTTAGTACTAAGATTTTTTGGGAAAAATCTCTTCCTGCAATAATGGGTAATGA
Organism: Hygrophila difformis; assembly: GCA_030278955.1. Classification (NCBI taxonomy): domain Eukaryota; kingdom Viridiplantae; phylum Streptophyta; class Magnoliopsida; order Lamiales; family Acanthaceae; genus Hygrophila; species Hygrophila difformis. Next base: position 36,064,897 of record JAOANR010000015.1, read on the forward strand.
TTCCATAGCTTCGCTAGGGAAAACTCCTGGTTTTGCCGTGCAAATACCTGATCCTGAATCAATATAAGCTGCGAAATATTCTGACTTATATTCTTCATATATTATCCCTACTGAGATATAAATGGAGAATGGACTTGTCATTTAATTCTGATGGTGTGACCCTTCAGATTAAATTCTATACCATTATCCTTTCTTACCCATGGTTTATGATTTTCGAGAAAACTTAATCCCAAAATCATAACCCCATTGTCTTTTCCGGCGGTGCCTAAGACCCTGATCTCGTGTCCTGCAATTTCAATTGTTCCTTCATAGGTTCCAATTGATGGCTGCTGCAAGTAGTATAAGTCATCACATGGAAAACGGTTAATCTTTTCAGTGATGTCGAATATTACTCGTATTTCTTTCCATCCTTCAGGGCATTTTATCTTTATATTATCTATCCCAATGGATTGAGGAGTTAGATCTTTGATGAACTCCTTCCCTTTATATGCCATAATTCTGTCTTCCGAAAAAGACATACGGCTTGCGTACTCAATTCTAGCACTCGTTGATCTGTCGAATTGGATGATCTCTTATTTGTATGTCTACTCCTCCTAACCTTGGAATCTGGGTAGGATTTGGAGTCATGACTTTAGCAAATTCCTTGAAAATTCTAGGAATTTCTATATATTCTTTCCTGAGAAATAAGTCAGAATGATGACTATTGGAAAGTGCATAAGAGATTCTATAAGTTATAGAATATGGTCTGTTCCCTTCTTTCATCAGATCTTTTCTTTTAAAATCCTGATGAAGGGTTAGAACTCTACTAAAATCTTGGTCAGCTAAGTTATAGGAAATTCTGGGATGTATGTCAAACATTAATTTCCCAGCATATAAATTTCCTACCATAGTTCCAAGAAGACCATCTCTAAGGTTATTGATTCTTCTATCAGTGACTGATAGATGCAATTCAGAATCAATGCCTTCTTTGAAGGTTGCCTTAATTACTACTTCAATGGCTCCTATGTGGATCCATTTCATAGTAATGGCGATTTCCTCCTTCATTCTGCTTAATTCCTCAAGAATTTCTTCTTTAGGAATTAATTGCATATCCATAACATTACCAGTAAGTTCCATAGGAATTGCAAACTCACCTGCACTTACCTTGTAGATGATGTTATGTCTTCTCTGGTTGAGTCCCATCTGGTTAAGAACTCGTCCAATCCCGCCAATTCTGAATCCGTCATATGGGCTGAGGTTGGAATCTTGTCGCATTATTCTTTCCATGGTTCGATTCGAGATCGTCATCCTTGAAAAGAATCCAGACAGGTTTTCAGTGGTCTGAATCCTGTCTTCTTCAGTCAGACTCGGTTGAAGATCCATCTGAATATGAGTCCGAGTCACTTCTTAATTCTTCCTCGTAGATGCTTTCATCCGAGGGGATGTCCTCAAACTGATAGACTGGTACCAGCTTTCCATGGTAGACTGCTTCCACGATATCCTCCGTGGCTTCGTACATTCGTACCTCACGATTCTGAGGGCAATCGGGTGAGATATGACCTCTGGCTCCACACTTCCAACAGTTGCAGTCCTTGAAACTTTCGTTGGCTCGGGTATGGGCTCGTCTGAATGTTCTCTTGGACGTCGTTCTCCCCGTGCTCCTTGCTGCTGAGCTGGTTGAACCTTGGGATGAACTCTTCGTCGTTCCCGTTCTTTGTCCAGTTTTGTATGATCTGGCCTTGCTCTTGGACCACCATGCTCTTCTTCTTCGGAATGGAGGTCTTCTGAAACTCCTACTGTATGAGCCCCGACTCTTCTTCTTTTTCCTCTTTTCTCCTGATTCTCCTATAATTGTTGGAAAATCGTTATTTTCACAGCAAAGAGGAGTTCTTTTTATTTTACCTCTTAGTCTCTTGATGTTATTTTGGGCTGCTGCCTGTTGACACCATTCTCTGAGTTTATCCTTTAAGAAGGACATTCTTCGAGCTATTGAGTCCACTGTACCAGAAGGTACTGTGTACGATTGGATCAACATTTCTCTCCATGGGCTGCAGATCTTTGCAAAGAACATGGGACATGCTACTTCAGCTGTCATTTCGCTCCGAAAATAGTATTTACGAAACCAGTAGATGTATTCGTCTACTGCGCAAATACTTCTTAACTCCATACCCAATAATGCTTGGGTATAGACCTTGATTTTTTCGGTTCTCTGTTCTTCAAAATACCCATCTCCTACAAAATGGGTTTTGAATAAGAGGCCAAATCTTTCACAGATTGTGCTTTTGGATTCTCCCTCGAGTATTTGCTCTTTTAAAGCAGTCGTGGAGTTTTTCCAGCCCAGCTTTGCCGATCCTTCGAGACTCAGCTCTATTAATCTGACAAAGTTTTCTTTATCGAGTTCCAGGGTGGTTGCTGCAATCTTCATTGAAGCTACCCATTCATCGATCAGGTCTTCGATGTTTCGGAAGTCGATAACGTCGAGGTTTAGTGTTATGCCATATGGATTTAATGGTTGTAACATCGTCTTGGCCCACGGTGTGGATTCTGGTGCTCTACTTGGGTTCCGCCCTGGGTTTCGTCTTGCATTGAGATGCACCTCAGGATACCTGTTCATGTAGAAGTCTGTACTTTCTCTCATTGGGACATCAGGCGGTCCATCGTGGGTCACGTTGGATCCTGATCCTTCCGTATAACCCAATTGAAGAACTTCATTGGGTTTTACATTAACCAGATCCATAATCCCAAGTTGGGAAAATGATTCTGCTAATTCTTGTAGATCTGATAAATCTGCCCTGGAAACACTCATTCGACTGTTTTCAGGAGATCGATCATAAGCTCTTCTTGTGATTTCTGCTTTGGAACCATAGTTGCTTTACCCTTTTGATGTAAAGCTTGTACTGGTCCGAATGCATCTCTAATATTAGCTTGGTTATTCTTGGAAGATCCAGGAATATCCTTCTGCCTTTTCTTGATATCCGAAATGTCAAATTTCAGATTCAAAATTTCTTTCTTTAGATCTTGAAATACTTTCAAGATCTCGTCTGTTGTCTGATTCAAGTTATCTATTTTCCCAGGTATAATTAATACCCGGTTACCAAAATCTTGAATCGTCTTTTGGATTTCTCTTAAGTCTTTTGATAACTTAGAGCTATCCGGATCAATTTCTTTCCAGTCCGTTCCTCTCATTTTTAGGAAAGAAACTGATTTTGATAATATTTTGTCCATGGGACAAGTTCAAGAAATTCCTTTGGAATTTTCTATTTTTTATTTCCAAAATTTGGAAATAACTTGTGGGTTTCAAATTAATTGAATCCATTAAATAATTAAATCTTCTCCATTAAGAAATAAAATATTATAAATAATATAATTAATATGTTCTTCAATAAAACCTAGGCTCTGATACCAATTTTCAAGCGCATTGGGTGTCATTTATATAATGAAAAATTAAGTATATTGAGAAAGGACTAAAGTAAATAAAGTCAAACTTCCTTGGGGTATGAATGAAATAAAGGAAAAGTTGTTGGATTCCTTTATTAATTTCAAATTGGTCCTATGGCCTAAATTTTACAAAACTGTGTTTGTTATGGCCTGTTTTCATAATTGGAACTTGTTATGGCCTAAAAGCGGAATAGCCTCCTTGTTATGGCCCTTTTTAACATTTAACCCAAGTTAAAATGTAGCCATGCGGGATCTTGTTAGATTCGTCTCATCGTGTAGTTTTTAAATATGAAACTTTTAGAATTTTTACTTATACCGAAGTTGAGTTATTAGTGGTTTAAGATGTGTATTGGACTGCGTGAAAAATGAGTCTGTAGCAAATAAAAAAATGGAGGGAGCATTATTTTTAATATAATAAAACATAAATAAGATTTATATTATTTAGGCTAGATTTACATACGATTTGAATGATATAAACGATTAGCACCTTCTAGGCAAAAAAAAAAACGATAAGCAACTGTATAATTGTATATTATTTTTAAAAAAATATATAATTGTATATACTTTCAGGAGAAGCGACATTTTTTTGAAAAAATGTGGCATATATATACATTACTCTATATATGAATATTTTCCATATATTCATTAATATATCTTTTAATAATATAAATTCCATATATATATATATACTAAGAAATCATATAAATTTGAAAATCCAAATCTTTAAAAACTGAAAATTATGGGAACTCCATATAAATTAAAAATTAAATATCTTTTAAAAACTAAAAATTGGGATTTCCATATACAAATTAATATATATTTAACATGAATAAATAAATACGATGTGCAATATACATTTTGATTACATCATTTAAACATAAAAAAATATAACCAAAATTGAGACCAAACCAACACAAAATTACTGGCATTACAATATGATCTAAGTAAATAAATGTGAAAATATAAAATTAGTAAATTCAAAAATACAAAATAATATAGATAAAATAGAAAATGCAAAATTTTAAATTTCAAACCTTTCAAATTTTTTTAAGAGTGAATATTGTGAGAATTCCATAAAAATTGGAAATTTCATATATTTCAAAAACTTAAAATATATTATGAATAAATAAATACTTCAAATCTTTTTAAAAGTGATATTGTGAGGATTCCATATATTTCAAAAACTTAAAATCTCTAATGATCATAAATAAATAAATGCGAAAATATAAAATTAGTAAATTAAAAAATATAAAATAATATAGATAAATAAAAATGCAAAATTTCAAATTTCAAATCTTTCAAATATATTTGAAAGTGGACATTATGGAAATTCCATATATTTCAAAAACTGAAAATTTATAATGAATAAATAAATAAATAAATGCAAAAACCTAAAATTAATATATTTAAAAAATGCAAAAATCTATAAAAATTAGAAATTTGAAATGGAGACACCACATTAAATGTAGGATATGTTGTTCACTAATGCTTTAATATATATATATATATATAGATTATTAGGAATGTGGGAGTAATTTTTTTTTTTTTTTTTTTTTTTTTTTTTTATGAGTATTTCAAGTACTGTTTTGTTAGGGATTAGAGGTTTTCCTTTTTTAACTTGTGAATTATCATCTCTCTTTAATTCTTTTCGCTAATTACCATTAATAATTATTGTAATCCATTTTTCAACGAAATTGCATATGCCCCCTAATTTTCTAATAAATATCAAAGTGACACCCCAATATCAGACCAGAGAAATAACGACTCTGTCTCCAGTTTCCATAGTCCTGTTTGGAACAGAGGCTGTACGTGGGCGGCACCTCTGCTCATTGCTCAATTCTGCTTCCAGATCTTCGCCTCTGAGGAGTTAACTAGTGCCTCTGCAAGTTCTCCAGGTAAGTAGCCATTATTCTTCAATGATGAGTCGTTTTTCTGTGTTTACACGAACGATCTTTATGCAACTTCCTCAGGAAGCGATCTTAAGTGATTTTTCTAATCCTCCTCCTCCGATTGATTCACTTGAACTGGAAAGTCTGAGCACTCTACTTATTTGTACCGTTTTTGTTGAATTCTGAATTGAATGAAGTTGGAAACAGGGGCAGAAGAAATGGCAGGGGCTGCGGCGGGTGGATTTGTGGCACGGGCATTTGAAGCCATGCTCAAAGAATGTGGTAACAAGAAATACAGTGAACTGCAGTCCTCCATTAGGACGTATTTGGGTACGCTTATGCGGAAATTAATTTGACTTTTGGTTACATTTCCGAATGTGTGCTAGGTCTTTCTGTGTTATTTGTTTGTTTGTTTGTCTTTTCGTTTTTTTTTTTTGTTTTTTTTTGTTTTTTTTTATCTTATTGGGCATCATGGTTGGGAAGATTGTTGACTACACTTGGTTGAACTGGTTGTTTCTTGATTTTGATTACATTGCTTTGTGGTGATTCTTTTTTTTTTTTTTTTTTTTTGGTCTTAGATTATCGATTAATTTGTAGGACTGACTGTTCCAGTTAGTGATAAACCTGTTATCATATACGTAACGATGACACAATATTAAAACAATGTAAAGAAAAATCTTATCGTTCAAATTGTATATAAAAATCTTTTCAAAGTAGACTAGAAAATTGTTATCATTTTTACTTTTGATACATAAAGATAGGTAATTTTCCGACTTCTACGGCAAAATAACAGGACTACAGGAGTGTTGAACTGAAATGGTTTTCTAATGACCATCAATGCAATAAGTGCTGTTTTCAGTGAGATTTATGTGTGTGTGCTAAAACATAACGAAGGAGGTGCAGTAAGAACTTATGAATGATTCAGCAAGGGGTATGTTTACATAGTCTAGAGTAGGGTATTAGGAAAAGAAATGGAAAGTGGTAGAGTGGTACATTTGAGTGCCTAGTATGTTGATATATGGCATTGGGGCACTTACTTCCAGGTTTATTAGGGTTTACCGATTATCATTCACATCTGGGTGAAAGGAAACGTCTGCCAGTTTGAAAGCTAGACATCGAGTAAGTGGATTTATGAGGATAAGGAAACTGACACATTTGGAGTTGGCCCCTGGCACAAAAGGGTGTGCCTGTTGCATCTTCCGGTGGATGTGTGGTAGCATTCTTGGCGGTGTTGAAAGGATTCCGATTTACTAATTTGTGGCTAACATTATTTTTCTGGGTTTCTATTCGTGTAGAGACTAATAGATTTCAAAATTGTTTAAACTGTTAGAAGCTCACTGGCTTGTATCACTTGTGGTTGAGAACATTTTATGAGAATTTAAATAAGACAACTAAGAATGAATGACATCGTGATTTTCTTTTCTGGTTGATCAGCTCATTAGCTGCACCTCAGCTGAAGAGTTCGCCTGTCCTTCTATCTCCAGATTTTCTTTTTCTGGTCTCATTTTCAGTTTTTTTCTTTTTTTTTTTTAGCAACTTTTGTCTGCCGAATGCCAACATTCTTTTCCTTTGTTTTTCTATGTTTTGTCCCGGATACTGGGAAGTAGAAATTTAATTTTGGTTTGGAAGGTGAAAGAGAGACATGGCTTTTTCTTACATACAAACATCTGCGCTTTATTCATTTTGTACTTTGTTTTCTTTTTCTTTTTTTAAATGCTAGAATTAGATGGCTAGGTTATCCTCTTTCTGTAATTCACATGTTTCTTTGTTTTAATGCAAATAACACCTTTGAAATTGATGGAGATTGGTTAATGTTTTGATGCTCAGAAGATGGGAAGGACTCCAATCGGCACTCAAGCATTGGTGAGACTAAGTAAGTTTGATCAGAATATCAAATGAAATCTGTTCTAATACTAGCTAGGCCTAGAAGTTTGTTCTCTTGAAAAAATGTACTGCTTTTTGTTGTGTGTGTTGTGAGTATAAACCATTTGGCATCTTAAATTCCGAATGTGCTGCATGTTTGTGCATGCATCAAAAAAATTATTTTCTTTCATTGTTTCATGAAGATAAATTAGTGTTACTGATAGTATAACTCTACTTCTTTACTGGCATTGCTGTTTTCATTATCTCTGCTCAATACATCCTCAATAGCTGCTGTACATTATTTCAGTGTTCCATCTGAATCTGAATCTGACTCTGCTGCTGAAAAAGTTGAGATGGGTTCTGAAGAGGCTAAAACTTCAACCAGGACTACAGGAGAAGCTGCGGCTGAGCTTGTTCTGAATCCACTTAGGCTTGCCTTTGAAACAAAGAACACAAAAATGGTGGAGCTTGCATTGGATTGTCTTCATGTAGGTTCTTGATTTGTTCATTAATTTTTTTATAGACCAAGATATATACAAATGTTGATGCTTTACATTATGAAAGTTTGTATGCTACTTATATAGCTTCCCAATGTTTCCTCTTCGTTTGATTGGATCACATATCCTTTTACTCTTGTGATTTGGCATTTTACTTTCCAGTCATCAAAAGAAATACAGGTTGAGTGGGAATAATAATTCATTCAGTTCCACAACTTTCCTTAATTACCAAAATGATCCAGATTCTTTTTCTGTTTCTCAATATGTCCTGCAGCTTCACTTATCAGGACCCAATTAGTCCCCGACCCCGCTAATTAATCTTATTGTTGATATGGATGCGATTAATGATATTGATCATAACATCATCTGGCTGGGTTGAAGGGGGTAAAATGTGGCCCTTTGTTTTGTTCCTTTAGGGAAAATGCACCTCCTTAGACAAATTCTCTTTTCTTTCGCCAAGTGTTGCGTTGTTGCTCTGATTGCTTTATTGTTTGACTTCTGCTGTTAAACTGTGCATTCATTGTCTTCTCCGCGTTTTATCTCAGTGAGCTTGTGTTCTTTGGTGCTTTCGTGATTGTCTCATTTTCCCCTGTGTTGGATTTCTGTAATCGTGGCATTCAAAGTTCAGCCTTTGGAATCTTGGGATGGGGGATCTTGACTAGTTTGTGCTTTTCATCTTCAATTTTCTGTGGGTTGTTTAGACTTCCCCCGATTCAGAAATATCTGGTTTTGTGTTTGAATGCTGAGGTAAGCCTTGTGATCTTGCTCTTTCCCCAACTGTCCTCAAGATAGGGGGGACCTTAACTTTTCTGATAGCTAAGTTTGATTTTGGAGGAAGCTTGGCATAGATTCATGCTGCTTTTGAGGATTTATGGTTTGAACGGTGCTGCCTATTTTTGGGGTTGGTAGCTGGGTTAAACTCAATAAACAAGTGTGTTGTTTTGTTGAGTTTGCTCTAATTAAATTATATACATTTGCAAGGAAGAGAGTGGGAAGCTTTAATGAATTTCTCTCTGTGGAAAGTTGAAAACCATTCTCATACTATACCGTGTGGCGCTTGTTCATTGACCAAATTAAGGCCAATCATTCTTGTGAAGATAACACAAGCTGAGAAAGGCTCCTAAGGAATCATCTGAAGAGTGGTTGGTCACGCCCGACCCCCTTGATTAATTACACTAACCACATCCATGAAAGCAAGAATTTTTAGTTAATGGGATCGGGGACTGAATGGGTCATGAAGTGAGGTTGCAGGATGGATAAAGAAATTCAGAAAAGTCTGGACCATTATTGTAATTAGGTAATGTTACAGGACTGAATGGGTTATTTTGTGTAGGTTGATTGCTTCTGAGATTTCATATATTTGATAATGATCATCATTGTACCATGCATGGATAGTCAATTATTCATTTTAAAGCAGTTAGAAATTTCTTTATTTTGACAGAATTTTATGGACCAAATTTAGTCACTTAGCTGTTCTTTCCTTCTCTTTTGTTAATGCAGAAACTCATACAGTACAATCTTCTGGAGGGTGATCCAGGTCTTGAGGATGGTAAAAATTCAAAAATATTAGCAGACATACTCAAAATAACCTGCAGTTATTCAAATAATTCTGCAGCAGACAGGTGCATATATATATATATATATATATATATATTGAGAATGATTTTAAACTCCTTCGTCATTTTCACATTTAACCTTGGGACATAAAATGCAGCACCACACTTCAAGTACTGAAAGTGCTTCTTTCTGCTGTAGCATCCACAAAGATTAGAGGTATATCATTTTTATGGGTTCCACTTTCCTTCATGGACGGTTCTTTCCAATTTGTTCGTTATGTTTATCAAGTGGATCAGAATAAGCTTTAAGTTGAACCTTCTTTCTCTTGTTCTACATGGCATCAAAGCCATGGGTAACTAGTACCTGTTATGGGTGTGTTGTTGATCTTGGATGTGGGATTCAATTTTGAGATGAGATGGGAGCTACTCCACTCATTGCCAATTAGTTTTGAGTTGGAACCTCCTATCCTTTGTTCTACAATATTGAACATTGATAATTTAAAGTTATAATTCTTCACGTGCAAGCTAATCATTATCCCCAAATTTTAATCGCCAGTGGATATATTTGTTTGAATATGAGACCAATCTCTTGAGATATCGATATTTTATTGACTAGTATTTAGATTTGGTTCGCAATTAATTTCTGGTAATATTTTTACTTTTCTTGTGCAGTACATGGTGAACTATTGCTGGGAATTATCAAAGCTTGCTCCAATATTGCTTTTAATAGGTACTCTTTAAGGTCTTGTAGTGTGCAGTTGATTCATGATCTATCTAACACATAGTTACTGATGGTGCATGGTGGGGTGTGCCATATTAAAGTAACGCACATGTATACAAATATAAAAATATATTGAATATGCAAAATATATGAGAAAACATAATACTAAGCTAAATATTCAAATTTAATGCTCAATCCCATGAAAGAAAATATAGTGCTCATTCCCTGTATGAATGTAACAATTCTATCATCTTGTTTGTATAGCAAGAGTGCCATAAGCCAAGGAACCTCTAAGGCCATGTTAATACAGATTCTGAGAATCATTTTTAGAAAAGCGGCAACTGATGTGGTATGTAAAAAGTTTATAGTTCTGATTCTTTTCCCTTGTTGATGACTAGATTGTTTGGGAGTACAATTGTTCCTTGGTAATTACTCGTTTGTGACTCAGGTCCCTTCAACTTCCACTGAACCTAAAGAAACTCATTCTGAGAATGATTCAAATTCCCTGGTTGAAGCATCACCTGGTGATCAGAATGATGCAATCAGGATCTGTGACGATGCAGTCTTTGTGAAACGAAAGAACAATACCTTTCTTGCATTTTTTGCAGGACCTAATACTCCTGTTGGTGGTGCTAATATACAGGTGCATTGTTAATCTGACATGATCTATGTGATATCATTCAGCTTACATTAATCTTGTAAAATGTTAATTCACTTTTTTCTATATTATCTTCAATTTTGGTTTTGAAAGTCGAATGTTTGCAGGGCATAGAGGCTCTTCTTAAGAAGGCTATGCAGTGTGAAGATGATGAAGAGGTTTCAAGGTATGAGCAAATGGAAATGTTAAAGTAATAAGGTTGATGTTTTATAGCTGAGAAGAAATAGTTGTGCAGACTTGATTTGTGACTGCTTGCTCTGCAGAAAAGCGTATTCAGTTGAATGCAGGATTTAACATTACGAAAGATATCTAGCTTCATCGTTAATAAAATGATTTGTTGTATCTTAGTTTGTACTATCATCCAAATGTGTATCTTCTGACTTAAAAATGTTGATTTGTTCTTCAAGAGGAATTGGTTTAGAGGGCCGCAGTGTTGAACAACATGATGCTTCATGTGTTTTCCGTATGCTGTGTAAGGTGTGTATTTCTGCACCTTTTTCACATTCTGCTTCCAAACTCCTTTGAACAGGTAGTTTGATTTGATAATAGAATATATTTGCAGATGACTATAGCAGTGGGAAATGATGCAGTTACTACCAAATCTAGGATTCTGTCTTTGGAGCTTCTTCAGGTTAGTTTTTGGTAATCTTTGAATTTATTTGACTTGTTTAATGGCTGCGGAGATGAAGAAACTCATTTATTTACCATAAGGTTTCAATTTTTTTTTTTTTTTTTTTTTTTTTTTACGGTTTTTAAACCGTAAACCATATATATATATTTACATATAATATTAAATATTTTTTTAAATATATATTATCCTATAGAATTATAATTTTTAAATTAATAAATAAATCCAATCCAGAGATAGATTACCAAATTTAGAACTAAACTCAACTTTAAAGCTCAAAAGTTCATGACTTAAAAAATTTCAAATCCAATTCCCAACCCTAAATGTTATTTACATTTGAGACTTTTTGAGTTACGAATTTGAATTATGACTTATGAAGTACATATATTAGATATTTAAAAATATATATATGTATTAGTTGTATCACATTAGGTATTTGTTTACCATGGTCCAAACCAGACCAAACTGTAAAATGTATGGTTTGGTTTGGTTTGAAATAATTAAAAATACGGTTTAGTTTGGTTTAAAAAATTTCAAAACTGTGAAATTACGGTTTGCTTTGGTTTTGGCCTAAACCGGACCGTAATCACCCCTATTAGCAATGACATTTCCAGTGCAAGTGATGCACTTGAAGATAGGCTGAGTATTGTTCCTGGATTGATCATATTCCTGGGATTCTGTCATTATCCCTTTTAATTTTTCTTTTTCTTTTTAACAAAAAGTATTTAGCATGTTTTTACTATTCTTTTAAGGGAAAAACAAAAACTCACATAGATTTTTGTACTTCCGTTATATCATTGTGTGTTCGGATTTATAGGTAAAGCAGAGCATGTAAGGAATACCATGTCATTAGTGCTCTGTGTGTTCTAAGTTTGGATAGACTGATTTTTTCTGGATATAGTTACCAATGCCTATGAAGAAAGATAACTTGTGATTTATTGTTGAGTAGTGTTGACATAACTCAAGCACCCCCCGCGAGGGTTGCAATTTAACATTTTTGCTTTTAGGTGTGGTGGTCATTCAACATAATATGAAGCACAATGTCTTGTGTTGAATCCCACGAGATTATATGAAAAAACATTTCACAGGCAAGGTTCTATGTGAAGTATCTACCAGAATCACCTGCACAGGGGGGGCATGTTGACTGTTGTGTAAATTTTGATAACTTCTTAATGTATGCTTCTGTAGTTAACACAGTTACTGTGTGGGATCCAGGTTATATTGGAAGATGGCGACTTATTCACAAAAAATATTCAATTTATTGACTTAATGAGAGCTCACCTTTCATATGCATTGTTACAAGCTTCGGTTTCCCAGTCTCCAATATTATTACAGGTGGGGTTGAGTAACTAAGTTTTTTTTTTTTTTTTTTTTTTTTTTTTTTTAGTGGTGGTATTCTAATAATTTTGTGCTATGCTTTGACAGTATGCATCAGGAATTTTTTCTGTTATTTTGATGCGATTTAGGGAAAGTTTCAAGGTAACTGCTATACAAATACATTTTTATATTTTTTTAGGAATTGAAATGCATGATTTCCTTTCTTGTATAAGTTGAATGAATCAAATCCTTTCCAGGCAGAGATTGGAGTTTTTTTCCCTTTGATTATTTTAAGATCTTTGGATGGAGCAGATCTTAACCAAAAATTAAGTGTTCTTCGGTATGCTTTCCAACTTGTATTACACTGAACTTTCATCTTATTTATTTATTTATCTTTATTTTTTTTTATTTTTTTTCAAATTATAATATCCTTCTAACCTTATTTAATTTGACAGGGTTTTGGAGAAGGTCTTCAAGGATCCTCAGTTGCCTGTGGACCTGTATATAAACTATGATTGTGACCCTCAAGCACCAGACCTATTTGATAAAATGGTGTGCTGTTTTGTTGATGAATAAAATGCATTCTCCACTACTTGTGAGTAACTTCATTGATATATGACATCTTCACATTTAGGTTGCCACATTATCCAAACTTGCTCAAGCTACTCAAAATGTGGATCCGAAATTTCCTACTGCTCCCTTAATTGCTTCAATAAAAACATCATGTCTTGAGGTGTTTTTCCTAGCCACCCAACCTTTTTTTAAGTAAAAATTATCTGCCAATTTTTGTGTTTCAATTGGTATAATTAAACTTGTTTGTGACAACACCTTTTGTAGGGCCTTGTGAATATACTGAAATCAATAGGGAAATGGGAGAAGTCTATTTGGAAAGCAAGAAGGCCAAGTAACACTGGGGAATCATTTGAAGGAGAACTTTCACTAAAAGAACATGATAGTTCAGAATACACGGAAGATTTGTCCAACTCTCAGAATTTGCAGGGTCATAAGACCACCATTGAAACCATCATCACTGTGGTGTGTGGATCTGCTATTCTTTTCTTTTTTCTTTTTTCTTTTTTTTCTTTTTTCTTTTGTTTTTTTTTTTCCCTCTCTTCTGTCCAATGGAGGGCAATCCTGGAAACTAGATTTCATTTGCATTCAACTTCTCGAGTGTATATTTGGGCCACAGGGGATTCTAATTTGAATATATTATTGCTATGAACAGTTTAATAGAAAGCCAGGAAAGGGCATACAACTTTTGATATCCAGCCAATTGGTGGAGAACACGCCCACTTCAGTTGCTCACTTTCTCCTATCTACTCCCAATTTGAACAAGGTAACTGCTGTCTTATGTCTTCAAGGCTTCAAGCTATGCAATATCTAGTTAAAATAATATGTATATTTAATTCTGATTTCAGTCTACGATTGGGGAGTACTTGGGCCAGCATGAGGAATTCCCTACAGCTGTGATGCATGCTTATATAGACTCTTTGAAAATATCTGGAATGAGATTTGATATTGCGATGCGTGAATTGTTTAATGGCATTCAACTTCCCACACAAGCTTCAAAAATTGACCGCATAGTGGAAAAGTTCACAGCTCGGTAAGTATTGCTCTGTTGTAGACAGTCTAGTACTAGCAATTATATTGTGTAAACAGGCAGGTGTTCTGGAATGATGATGCCTCAAAGAAAATCAATTTTCTAAAACTGAAACATATTATCACCTTGAAAATTTGAAGCACTCCTCTAGTAGGAAACATAGGTAATCGTATGTAGATGAAACATGTGGACCATTTCAAGAAAACCTCTCTTTCTTATATTTCTTTGTGCATAAATGCATTCTTTTGAGGAGAATTAGGAGTAGAATTTAAAAGATATGTTTGGAATTGAGGGGTATAGACTATGAATAGTGGATAAATCCTTTTGAAAAGGAGTGCATGCAACTTACATAGTGTTTTTTTGCGGAAATGAAACCAAAAGAAAAACCCATGCTTTAATCTTTCTCATATTTTTCTATATGAACAATAACAATATAAACACCTTTTTGGCTCTTAATTTTTGTCCTGGAGTTTCAAAGATTAGAATGCATTTCTGGCCTTCTATTTCTCTTTTGGTACTGTAGTTGTTACATCTATGTGTATCTCTTATCCACATTCTTTGGTGCATAAACAGTTGTTTGAAGTTCCGCAAGTCATCAAAGTCAATTGATCAATTCATGTTTTTCTTTGTACATCAAGTTTCAGTTGGAACTATCTTTTATATTTCTGCTCTTAAAATTTTCTTTGCTGATGTTAAATGAGAGGTTTAGTATCATTGTTTAGTGATCCTTTTTCCCTCCTGTATAGCAGTTGTGCCACCTAGAATATGTATTGTTTGCAAAATGACAATTGTTATAGGCACTCCTAGAATATGAAAGCGTTGATAATAATCTTGAGATATGTGATAAGAGTACATAATTTTATTGATAGGATGGATAGTTAAATCCAATCGGATTATTATGGTGGATTATGTTATCATGTTTGTTTGGTTATACTGTTTATCTCTTCTATTTTTTATTTTTTTGTGTATTTTTTTAGATCTTTTTTAATTTTTACGAGGCGTTGCCATTGTCATGAACACTCATTCTTTAATAAGGCAAACATGTAATAACTATGCTAAATTTATCCAGCCAAACCATTGCTAAGGAAAATAGGTTGAAGGGACTGAAATACAAAGGGATACATCAGTGGAGTTAATGCATGTAGACTGAAGGACTCTAGGATATTTTTATTAGGATGCCTATAGATCTTATGGCCAATCCTGTATCACATGATGGCCATGCCAAAGGAATACACACTTCAAATTTCTCGTTTTAAGTGCCTGAAGTGTATACTACCCCTATTATGTTATGGCCATTGATAAATAATGATTATTGCTGCTGTGAAACAAAGATTGTGAGTAAAACTAAAGCTGTTCAGCATTTGCTTGGTTTAGGAGACCATGAAGCTTAGTTTAATATGCCTATTTAAGGAAGTTCTTTTTTCTTTTGCAGCTACTGTGAAGAAAATCCTGGTCAATTCAAGAAGGCAGAGTCGGCTTATGTCCTTGCATACGCAATTATCATGTTGAATGCTGATGCACACAATCCAATGGTACAGCCAAAAATGTCAAAAAATGATTTTCTTCATATACATTTCACAAATGATAATGAAGAAATTGCTCCTCAAGAACTGCTTGAGGAAATTTATAATTCTGTTGTAAAAGAAGAGATGAAATTGACATGTGTTCCTGATGGAATTTTTAAAAACTGTAAGCAAAGGCGAAATGTAGAAGAGGCAAGTAGCGTCGTCAATGCTCTAAACCTATCCCTTCCTAAAAGGAGCTCCTCAATTGACACTAAGTCTGAGAGTGAGGTAATTATTAAACAAATACAGGCTTTAATTAAGGATGAAGGTGGAAATAAGGGGGTCTTTTACACTTCACATAGGATTGAACTCTTATATCCTATGGTTGAAGCTGTTGCATGGCCCTTACTGGCTATGTCTGCTGTCATCATGAATGAAGCAGACAACAACCCAAACATTAGCATTTGCATGGAAGGATTCAAAGAAGCTATACACATATCACATGTTCTTGGAATCGATACCATGCGCTATGCATTCCTGACGTCTTTGTTGAGGTAATTCCCATTTACTTATCTGTTTGACTTCCATTGCCAGGTGATTTATGCTTCAGTTTCTTCTATCCATTTTAAGTGATTGTAGAATTCTTTGATTGAATGAGCATTCGCTGGACGTCTCAATTTTTTTAATTTCTATTAGGAGGATGGGTTATTTGACTTCCAGTGTTTGCAATCTACTGTTAGGACTCTAAGAGATAATAAACCAATTAGCCGCTTTGGAAAGGTGAAGAAATCTGCAAAATATTCTGTTGGATTGTAATTTGTTAAGCATCTTGAAATTATGCCCATCAAGTGTGTTGCTTTTGAAGTTTTATGTTAAAGGATCTATTGTCTGTTTGTTTTTATGCTGTATGTTATGACCGTGGCAAAAGCTGCCAGAGCACAGAATTATGAGTCTTAAATTGAATTGCAGATATAACTCTTTACATGCACCTAAAGATATGCGTGGAAAAAATGTAGAAGCACTGCGAACCCTTCTTACTCTTTGTAACACCGACATACATGCACTCCAAGGCTCTTGGTTTGGTATTCTGGAATGTATTTCCCGTCTTGAATATATTGTGTCATGGCCTGCTATGACTGCAACTATCATGAAAGGATCAAATCAAGTTGCTAGAGATGCTGTTCTTCAACCTCTGAGAGACCTCTCTGAAAATGCCACCCATCAACTGTTCTTAAATAGCATCAAATTGCCCAGTGAATCAGTAGTGGAGTTTTTCTCTGCTTTGTGTAGTGTATCAGCAGAGGAATTAAAGCAGATCCCAGGTCGCATCTTTAGCTTGTTGAAGATTGTTGAAGTTAGCTATTACAATATGACTCGTATACACCTGGTAAGGTCTTGACCTTTTGGGTGATTAATGCTGGTGGTCTTAATGGTACCATTGGCTTTCAGTCATATCTCCAATAGTGTTAGTTTCTAGAGTGCAGCAGTGGTGACTGCCAATAGCATATATTATGAACTCAAATAGTAGTTAAGTATATTGAATACTAATGACTTTTTCTCTTATTAGGAAACAGTAACAGTGGTGGTTATTAAATATAATGTACGGGGAGATTACTTGAAAATGCCATCATATGTTATCATTAAGTGGTGCAATGCAAGTTCCACCGATCCATTTATACGGACTTCATCAGGACATTTATCCTTACTGTTTATGATCTTGGAATGATTTATTTAAGACCTCCAATACAGATACCCTTCTTGATCAAGGGTTTGATCTGATTCTTGAATAATCTCAGAATATATTCCCACTTTTAATATCTTTTAGAGTACCGTGTTACCATTTCTTCAGATTGTCATTTCTAATTATATAAATATGCTTATGGTCTCATTCACTCTGTTTTCAGGTATGGTCTATAATTTGGAATATCTTGACTCAACATCTCATCTTTGCTGGAAGGCATGCTGATGAGAATGTTGCAGTTTTTTCAATAGAATCTCTACATAAACTTGGCATGAAATATTTGGAGCGTGATGAGCTGGCAAACTTCTCATTCCAGAACCGTATTTTACATCCATATGTTGTTCTCATGCGATACAATAAAAGCAAAACCATACAAAAGTTAATATTGGACAGCATTGTACAAGTATGTGTCTGATCTTCATTGTTATAGTATTCGTGGGTTCGGTAATAAGTGTTTGGTATTAACATATTCTAGTTCGAGTAAACAGATAGTGAACTCAAATGCTGGAAGTATGAAATCCGGCTGGCACAGTATCTTTATGATTTTCACTACAGCAGCTGCTGGTGATCTGAATACCATAGTTGAACTGGCATTTGAGAATACAGAGCAGGGTTTGAATCATCATCCTTTTTCTTCTGATTGACTAACATGAAAATTTTATTTTACTGTTGCGTAACTTGAAGAAATAATGCAGTTATCTTGGAACACTTCAACCGGGTTATGGGGTATTGCTTTATGGATTGTATGAATTGCCTTATGGGATTTGCCAATAACAAAACCTCTCTTGGTGTAAGCTTGAAATCAGTTGCTCTCCTCCACATATGTGCAGATCGCGTTGCAGAGGTTTGTTATGATACATTTCCAGCAAGCCTGTGGAACCATTTTTTTTTTTTTTTTTTTTCTAAATCATTTCTTGGTCTAATTTTTGGCATAGCTGTAGTCAATATATCTTTCTGTTTAGTTAAGCTACTGTATCAAATTTGGGTTGTTTTGCTGCACAGTTACACTCTGGATTGAACTAGAGGAGGAATTTGGAATGCGGTTTTGCTTTCATTTTGTTCATATAATTCAATAACTTTGTGTATAACCAGTTTTCTTTTCACTCTCGATTTCGAAAAGAAGAAATGTGTGTAACAGGTATATGCGTTACTTCTTATTCCAGTATTATTATAGTTTTTATGTTTTCTTATATTTTCTCTTGAAGATCTGAAGAAACATACTCGAATATACGAAGATCAAAATCTTCTCCCACATGAGTAATTAAGTAAAAGCCCGTATGAGTACTTAAGTAAAACAAAGAAAGACTATGTTGTAGACCCTGGTGTGGCTTCATTTTCATACTAAAAACAACTTTTATGGTTTATTTACTATATTCTTTCCTTCTGGAACATCATTTTAGAAGTTATGAATTTATTTGTCTGTGCGAGAAAGGTGCTTCTAGAGAAACTTATTAGTGATTGTAGGTTCTATTATATTGATAATTAAACATATTTTAAGGCAACACTAAAATTTATTTTCTCTCTCATCCAGATTCTTGTGCAAGGTGGTCCTCTAGAGCATATTGATCTCACAGCAGATGAAGCTTGTGATGTCACTGAGCAATATTGGTTCCCTATGCTTGCTGGTCTTTCGACCCTTACTTCTGATGCTAGATTTGAGGTCAGAAATTGTGCAATCGAGGTTTTGTTTGATTTGCTGAGCAGGAGAGGCAGTATGTTCTCATCTTCTTTTTGGGAGAAAATTTTCCAAAAAATCCTGTTTCCCATATTTGATCATGTGAGACATGAGAATTTTATATCTTCTGGGAATGAATGGCACCGTGAAAGCTGCATTCATGCACTACAGTTGCTGTGCAAACTTTTTGGTACTTTTTACAAGGTATCTCAAGTGGTTGATGGAGTGCTAAATCTACTAGATTCCCCCCCCCCCCCCCCCCCCCCCCCCCCCCCCAAAAAAAAAAGAAAAAAGGAAAGAAAAACAAAACAAAATATTGGTTTACAGTACATGTTTTCTACTGCTTTGAATTTCAGCTAATTTAGTTTTTAGATCCATTTATTGCCTTTTATTGGTGAGTTAAATTGTTATACGTCCTCATCAGCTTCTTTGTTTTCAACAGTATTTTACTCTAAAAGTTCTGATTTTTAAATTAATTGCTACTGTTTCATCGGGTTGGCACCAATAGTTGTAATTTGGCAGTTTGAATAGTTTCCTTCTAAATAATAGGTCTCATATGCAGGAGGTTTCGCTTATGCTATCCCCCCTGCTCAGTTTACTATTAGATTGTGCAAGGAAAACTGATCAAGCAGTGGTTTCAATATCCTTGGGTGCATTATCTCATTTGATTGAAGTGGTAGGACACCAATTCAATGACCCGGACTGGGATACTTTATTAAAATGTATAAGGTAATCTCTCTCTCTCTCTCTCTCTCTCTCTCACACACACACACACACATACACACACACGCGCGCGCGCACACACACACACACATACACACACACCGCGCGCACACACACACACAAACACAACATTGCGCTCATTTACACACATTTTCTTGTTCTATTTTTATGGTAACTGCATCCTCCACTGCCTTCTCATTTGTTAAGCATGTTTTGATAAACTCATTGCTGATTCATTTTAATTAGGGATGCTTCATACATGGCCCAGCCACTGGAGCTTCTAAACAATTTGGGTTTCGAGAACACAAAGCATCATAAGTCCTTGAGAGAGTCGGATGCACAGGACGGTCATCAAGAATTAGTAGCCAATGCTGAGGAATCTGAAGGTAGTGTATCAATATGGTGCATAAAAGATTCTAGGGTAACTTTTTACAAAGAAAATTTCCATGGTTAAATTAATTTTTAAGTTAAACAAAGTGGGAAGTAACTTTGCAAAATCATTAGACAAGTGAATGACATCTGTTTTTGTAGGAATAGTATCTCCATCTGGAGAAACTACAAGAACTACCGATTGTGAGGGTCTTCAGCACAGTCAAACAATAGGAGGAACAATTTCTGACGATGTGAAGGAGAACCAGTTTCTGAGAAGTTTGACATCTAAACCAGAGAGTCATACATCTGATTTGAAGGAACAATCTTCTCCATTGAAGGTGGTGGTTTTAAAGTATAATTTTGCAGAACTTTAATTTCAGCATAAGTACCTTCTGAACATGCAAAGACTGGGTATATTGGAGGCTTTTTTTAATTCAATCTAACTGGGGATGGGCCAGGGCCTAAAAATTTCTAATTTATATACAGTATAATTTTTTTCTTGTATCTTTTTTGTTAATAATATAATTTCTCCCTTCCTGGAGGTCTTTTCACTATAGTCTTTCTAAGTCAAAATTTGAACCCCCAAAAATAAAACCATGCTTCCATTCTTGGGTCTAATGATTTGTTGCTTTCTTTAGCTATTCAAAAATCTTGTCCATTCCTATTTCTCTGGTTTCTAGTTTCCTGATGCTGCAATGGATCTGGAGAGGAGAGAGGAGAAGGAAAGCCCAGTGTTGCGAATTGTTAGGAGTAAATGCGTGGCTCAGTTGTTACTTCTGGGGATCATTGATAGTGCTCAGGTATAACGGACCACTTTCTTGATTATCTGATTATCATCAAATAAAGGGTTTATATCATGGTTTGTGCCCGGTCTGACCTAAATTATGAATAGTTGTCGGAAGATATTATATAATTGCGTTTGAATGTATATATTGCTAACAGTTGAGAATTGTGATGAAATAGTTTCTATAAACTGTAATTGTGGTCATACTTGGTTATTTTTTATTTCACCAGTTTCTGTAGCATTTATTTTATTTAGTTTATAATTTTTGCTAATGCATATTTTGAGAAATTATTTATAAATCTACTATGGGTGGTGAATTTTCAACTTGCAGAAGAAATACTGGACCAATATGAGCACACAAAACAAGATCACCATGATGGAGATTTTGTTTTCCATCCTGGAGTTTGCTGCTTCATACAACTCATACACCAACCTCCATCTCCGTATGCACCAGATTCCTGCTGAAAGGTTTGCTAATACTACCAATGCAATTTAACTTAGTTACTTAGAAACTACTACCCATTTTCTGCCAGTCAATTTGTTGTAACATGGCAATCTCTTTCTTGTACAGACCACCACAAAATCTTCTTCGACTGGAGTTGTCTGGAACATGCATCTATCTCGACATCTTGCAGAAGACAACTGCAGCAGTAAAATCTCTCAAAGAGGAATCTGCCGAAGGAGGAGATCAAATTGAAGGACTTGCTGAACAAAAGTTCGTTTCCTTTTGCGAATATGTGCTGAAAGAAGCATGTGATTTCCAATGTAGTGTTAAAGAGTCGTCTGATACAAGTATTCATCAAGTTTTAGAGCTACGGTCTCCCATAATCGCAAAGGTATGGACACACTTATGTATAAGCAGTTCATTTATAGATATGCAGAAACAGAAAATGGACATAAGAATATGTTACATTTGTTTCCTTCAGTTTCTATCCCTTTCTTCATAACTCTAAAGGAATAACTAAGCTTGATTGGTGATGTACCAGGTGCTGAATGGCATGTGCCAAATGAATCACGGGATTTTCAAAAATCACCTCACAGATTTTTATCCATTCTTTGCAGAGCTTGTATGCTGCCAACAGGTATGTTCTAGTATAATGAAGAATTTGTGATGATATCCCACTTTGTATTTACTGCGTAACTGCTTTTAACCAACAGTGGTGAGCGACTGGGGTCAATGTCCATGAGCTCACATTCATTAGTCCTTATAATACCCCATCCTTGACTTGCGTCCATGCACTGTCTTTTGGATGCTCTACTGAGCTAACATAGGTCTAGTAGCATGCTAATGTATTTGTCCTTCTATTTATCAATAAAAAATTAGGATAAAAATATAACTTTGTAGGATTTTAATCTGCGTGAAATTTTTAATGGGGGTAGGATATACATATTTGTGAATGGAAGGGGTGATTTCTTTCTTGGTTACATTACATACCCCATGACCGTTATAATTAGCTGAGAAGCATCACACACACAGACTCGTGTAACAATTGAAGATTTTCCTAGTTAACCTTTCCAAGAATTCTAACGGCTCTTCTTTCCCTTTCTAGATGGAAATTCGCGGCGCCCTTGCTAATCTTTTTAGCTTGCAACTGAGCAGACTGTTGAAATAGAACATCAAGTGTTTCTCAACGTTTGGAAGCTCATGTAATGAAAAACTGGACATCGTCAGTGTTTGTTCATTCGCCTGTGGATGCCTTTACAGAAAGATCATTCTTTATATTCTTTCCAACAAATTGAGAGGCCTCTTGGAAATATTTTTGTGACTCTGTGAACTGTATATTATAAATTTATATGGCAAACACATGGGATCAAGTGGTGTATTCTTTCCCATCTTAATTTCTGTAGCACATGGGAAAAATATGCACTTCATTCAGCACAATTGAAAACTTTTTAGAATTGAGGTGGTCTGAAATATTCAGTGTGTATTAGAGGTTTTCTCACTGCAGGATTGTCATGTTTTAGCACACCTTTTTCACCTCCATTTGTTCACAAGTTAACTGAAAAGTGTGAGTTATGACATGATGCTAATGGAGATAATGATAGCTTGATCTTCATAGTTAAAACAAATGTTTAGTAATATAATAATGCGGTTAGATTGGTGGTTTGAAATGTGACAAATGTGTTTTTTTTTAATGGATGGATTATGCCACATAATGTTATATCATTTTCTTCATCTAAAATGCTTTTGTATTTTACCTGTAGGAGAAATTCTTTCTTCCAGAAATTCAAAACCAATATTCGATGTGTAAGTTTCTCCTCCTCCAAAGGATATTCTGTACAGTTTTACAAATCATCTATCCATACTATTGACATAAACTCGACTCTTTCTTTGGGGCATTTTCAGCTACTCAGAATATTGGATACAACAGATTATACAAGACGCAAATCTCTTTCCGTGATTAACAGATTATTTAGTATATATATATCACCTGAGATTCCTTGCCCTGGACCATGGCACCCCAAATTCCTCCAGAAAAACTGAACTTTGTAAATTATCAAACCTTAGCCATTCATGGAAGAAAGTCATGACCATGATTACATAGTAGCCTTGCCATTACAAATATGGAAAGACATCTGGTGTCTTGACTCTACTTAGGATATGTTGTTACCTTGCCTAGTAGCCTAGAAGGGCCCAATCTCTTCCTTGGAAAACTTGCTAACTCTTTTGAAGTTTAGCTCTCGTTTGATCTTATTAGAAGATTTTATTAGCCTCAAATTTTGTTTTGCCTGATAAGAGGCTAATAAAACCCTCTGATAAGACTAATTAAATGGGACGTAATAATTTATTCAAAAAGTCTTATAAGTGACAAAAGGAATAAAAAAAAAAAAAACATATAAATTGGGACTCATTTTCTTCCATACTGTTTATTATGTAAAGAAAGCATCACCTTGACAATTGTTTTTACACCTCCAATGGACTAGAGAAACCAAAAAAATGTCTTTGTTGTGGGGACTTTTCATGGCTTTGGACATATGCCTTTTTCCACCCAACTGCAATCCCATGTTTTCTTCTACATTGAAAAAGTTAAGCCTTAAAGGTTTTGATTCTTTATTATGTAAATATATATATGGTGTTCGTTGGATTCATGTTTCCACCTTGTATTTCGTAAACTAACATATTGCACTTTTCTCAGCGAAATATGGGAAACAAGTGAAGAAAACTTTCCTTTATAGAAAGCTTTGCTTATGAATATATCAGAGTTTAAGCATTGCATGGCTGAAAGCTGTCAGAAATAATAACTCAATTTCAAATTTTAAATCAAAAAATTAAACCATTTTAAACAGTTTAAGCTTGCTACCACCACACATCAGTAACTAATTATTCATCCTCATAAATATTATCTCATTTGAAGTGCAGACAGTCCCATATCAAAGGACTGAGCAATGTCCCAAAATCTATTACCATAGTACAGATTTTCCAGCTGCAATAATTCATTCCTCTCTACTGATTATCAACTGTTTTTCACACTCCAAATAATAGTTCACTTAATTTCACAGAATTTGTGTCCTTGGCTTTCTTTCCTCCACAGATTAAACCTGTGAATGTTGGTAATCTCTGGCCTACTCTAGTGCCACAAAAAACGTCTTGCAGTTTAATATACAAACACAAGTTATTCAAGATTGAGGAATAAATTAAAAGCTCATACAAACACAAGCTAGGAGTAAAAATCAAAATCAAGTGATTGTTTTAAACATATGTGTGTGTATACATAAATATTTGAAGTATTTGTTAGAAAGATGAACCTAGGGCTTCAACCCAACCAAAAACCAATTGGTGATAGGTAGAGTGGCTCATGTACATATAAAGAACGAGATACCCAAATGAGTACTCATGGCTCTGATACCATGTTAGAAAGATGGACCTAGGGCATCAACCCAAAACCAATTGGTGATAGATAGAGTGGCTCATGTCCATATAAATAGGGGAATAACTCAACATATAACCGATGTGGGACTTTAACAGTATTTTTTCTAAGTTTTTAAATACTGCAGAAAAAGAAAAATTGCTCATATGGCCTGTCTATGAAGTATCATAATTTTCAAGAATCATTCAGTGCAATTTCTATAATAATTTCCAAGAAGTCTTTGGTGTAATTTCTCTATTTATCCTGTGGAATCCATTTTCATTGCAGTCAAGTGATCGTAAAATTATCGCTCATTTTGCAGTCCAGTGATCTTACAAGAATATTATGGGGACTTCTAATGATAATTTTAGAATATTATGGGACTTCTAATGATAATTTTTACTTTTAGTATTATTTGTAACTCAAACCTATTTTGGGTTTAGAAATTTCAATTCTTACCATCTAATTAAGAATTTATTTTCTTTTTATTTCTTTCGTTGACAGCCTAGGGAATATGGTGGTAGGAGCACATGCCACACAATTATAAAGAGACAAAGGTAAAGGATAGAAGGTAAGGTGGAGAATCGAACTTCAACCTAGTGGTTGGAAGTCTAAGTCAAGAAAATGGCATGCAGCCTAAACATGCGTACGTGAGAGACTTTATTTACTAATACTATTAGTACAAGTGAAATAGACATGACAAAGAACACAAACCCCACAGGAAATTGTAAAGTCCTCAGTTTCTCACATTGTATACATATATATCCGGAAAAAGGCCAAATATATCCTTTTTGTTTAAAAAAAAGCCAAATCTATCCTTTTTCTATTTTATTACCGAATTTATCCTCTACATATGCTAATTATATCCGAAAATATCCTAAATTCACTAATCGTGGAATGCCTGCTGACGTGGCAATAAATTAACTTAAACCCTACACGCTGGATCGAATTTGAAGTGTGTCTCAATTAGGGATGGGGGAAAAATACCGAATATACTACATACCGCACATACCGTATCGAAAACATACCGAAAATATCAAAATTTTCGGTATACCGTAATTTTCGGTATGGTATCATACCGTACCGTAAGATTTCGGTACGGTAACGGTATAAATTTTTTGATACCGCGGTATATCGCTACCGTACCGAACTTTGGTATATACCACGGTATCGGTATATACCGCAATACCGTTATATACCGTAATATCGGTATGTTGGTATATAGCGAAAGTTCGGTATGCCGGTATATACGCAATACCGGCATGTCGGTATGTAGTGAATGTTCGGTATGTCGGTATATACTGCGATACGGTATGTCGGTATGTACTGAATGTTCGGTATAGCGGAATATACCGAACTTACCGGAATGTCGGTATGGAAACGGTATGAAAATATTTCATACCGAAACTTTCGGTATACCGAAGATCGGTATACCGAAATGTTCGGTACGGCAACGGTATGAAATTTTTCATACCGTAAAGTTCGGTAAGGTATACGGTACGGAGAATTTTTTTCGGTATGATACCGTACCGAAAATTTCGATATTTCTTTTTTCGATACGGTATGTGCGGTATGCGGTATACTCAGTGTTTTTCCCCAGCCTTAATTGAGAGACACTTCAAATCCCATCCAGCGTGTAGGGTTTAAGTTAATTTATTGACACGTCAACAGCCATTCCACGATTAGTGAATTTTGGATATTTCCGGATATAATTAGCATATGTAGAGGATAAATTCGGTAATAAAATAAAAAAAAGGATAGATTTGGCTTTTTTTAAAACAAAAGGGATATATTCGGCCTTTTTCCATATATATCCAATGTGGTACTTTGTTTTGTTTTTTTTTTTTTTTTGTCACTCCACCACATTTTGCACAAATACCATTTAATGAACACCTCTCCATTCACCACTATATAAACACTTTCTCATCATCACATTCTTACACTCAACCTTCCTTTTTTTCCCTCTATTGTAGCAAAATAAAGCTATACAAATGGCTATGTTCTTATTCTCCCTTCAAGTTTCCTCCCAACTTCTTCTAGCCCTATCTCTACTTACATTTTCTGGATTACCTCATCCCTCCGAGGCGCGGGCTTTCTTCGTGTTTGGAGACTCACTCGTCGACAATGGGAACAACAACTACCTCGCCACAAGTGCACGGGCCGATAGCCCTCCTTATGGAATCGACTACCCTACTCACCGCCCCACAGGCCGATTCTCCAATGGCCTTAACATCCCAGATATCATAAGTCGGATCAATTTTCTCTCCTTTTTCGCCTTAGTGAATTACATACATTGTTGTAATAAAATGTAGTTTATAAAGTGACAATGGTACATTTGGTTTAATTCTATTATTACAGGTGAGCATATGGGAATGAAGCCTACATTGCCATACTTGAGCCCACAGCTTACTGGAAACAGGCTACTTGTTGGGGCTAATTTTGCTTCTGCAGGAGTTGGAATTCTTAATGATACTGGAATCCAATTTGTATGCTTAAATTACACCTAATGAAATATGACATGATTAATTATTAGTATTATATATGCAGTTTCAGCACTACAGGACCCTTAAATATGCATATTTAGTACTACTTATGAAATGTGGTATGAAAGACCATGCATGCATATGTTTCACCTTTTCGAATGTTGATGTTTATAACAGGCCAACATCATTCGGATCGGACAACAACTCGACTACTTCTTGCAATATCAGAGACGAGTGTCGAGTATGATAGGCAACGAGGGAACCAAGGCGTTAGTGAATCGAGCATTGGTCCTGATCACCCTTGGGGGGAATGATTTTGTTAACAACTACTATTTGGTACCGTTTTCTGCAAGATCGCGACAATTTGCACTTCCTGATTACGTCCGCTTTCTCATTTCTGAATACCGAAAGATACTAAGAGTAATATTCCATCTCTTTCTCCAAAATTTATTCGCACATTTTGCATATATAGTTGACACTGCTTACTAAGTAACTTTTGCTAAACATTTTCGCGCAGTTATATAAAGAAGAAAATTATAGTTCCGCGTACTTTTTACTTGTATACAAATATTTAAAAACGATGTAGTCTTAGATTTCATAGAACCCAAACATAAAATGCATAAGTACATGTGTACAACACAACTAGTGATTTTAGCACAACTAGTGTACAACACAACTAGTGATTCACTACATACATATTGCAGAAGCTATACGACTTAGGAGCTAGAAGGGTGTTGGTGACCGGAACTGGCCCGATGGGCTGCGTGCCGGCTGAACTGGCCCAACGGAGCATATCAGGCGAGTGCTCGGTGGAGCTCACCCGAGCAACCCAACTATTCAACCCGCAACTCACCGATTTGCTCGGAAGCCTCAACCGCGAAGTCGGGGCCAACGACGTGTTCATCGCAGCCAACACATATTCAATGCATATGGACTTCGTCTCTAATCCTCGGGCCTACGGTATGTATGTATATATATATGTCCATTCATCATATCCTTTAGTTCGTTGGAGCAACATTCAGACAGACACTAATAAAATGCAATAATATTTATTAATGTTGTACTATATATGTTGTGACTATTGTTGCACGTCGTTTAGGTTTTGTTACATCGAAAATAGCGTGTTGCGGACAGGGACCGTACAATGGGATTGGACTTTGCACTGCGGCGTCCAATCTGTGTCCGAACAGAGATTTGTATGCATTTTGGGATCCATTTCACCCTTCGGAAAAGGCTAACAGGATCATCGTACAGCACATGGTCACTGGGGACAATAATTACATGAATCCCATGAACTTGAGCACCATTTGGGCTATTGATTCCAGAGTTTAATTAATTATTCACATCGATTCCATATGTATAATTATATAAGGAGTTTTTAAGATATCGAATTGGCTATTTGGTGTGATTTTTCTTCTGCTGTGATCGTTGATAATGTTATATATATGATGAGGTAAATAATCCTCCTTTTTTGGGGAATAAGGTATGTACTTCTGTTGTTGAAAATTAAAATGGGATCGGTTAGCGTGCGATTGCACAATCTCACAGCACATCAAGGCAAAGATCTTGAGCGTTCAATTAAAATCCAAGGGTTGTAAATGCAAAAGGGTATAATTGTCATAAAACCAAACTTCACTCTTGACGGAGGAATATATAATCCTATATTTAGTATGTTATCAATCTAATATTTGGTAAATCATATCAAATATTTGATAATCTAATCTATATCTACGATCAAAAATCCTTATTAAAGAGGGAAAATGATGCTACCAAAAATAATTATGTGATGCTCTCAAAAATATTTTCAGCGCCCCAACATTGAAGAATTCAGCGACACCACTTTGAAGAATTCAGCGATGTTGGCATATACATTTCAGCGATGTTGGCATATACAATTCAGCGATGCTACCAAATATCATTCTGATATTTGGTTGATCATATCAAATATATAATCCTATATTTAGTATGTTATCAATCTAATATTTGGTAAATCATATCAAATATTTGGTAATCTAATCTATATCTACGATCAAAAATCCTTATTAAAGAGGGGAAATGATGCTACCAAAAATAATTATGTGATGCTCTCAAAATTATTTTCAGGCCCCAACATTGAAGAATTCAGCGACACCACTTTGAAGAATTCAGCGATGTTGGCATATACATTTCAGCGATGTTGGCATATACAATTCAGCGATGCTACCAAATATCATTCTGATATTTGGTAGATCATATCAAATATATAATCCTATATTTAGTATGTTATCAATCTAATATTTGGTAAATCATATCAAATATTTGGTAATCTAATCTATATCTACGATCAAAAATCCTTATTAAAGAGGGGAAACGATGCTACCAAAAATAATTATGTGATGCTCTCAAAAATATTTTCAGCGGCCCAACATTGAAGAATTCAGCGACACCACTTTGAAGAATTCAGCGATGTTGGCACATACATTTCAGCGATGTTGGCATATACAATTCAGCGATGCTACCAAATATCATTCAGCGATGTTACCAAAAATAATTCAATGATGCTACAAAAAAATATTTCAGACCCTACCTAAAGGAATTCATCGACTACTCTCAGACGAATTCAGCGACAATAACAAGAAGAATTCAGCGATGATACCATATACAATTCAGCGATGTTCCAAAAAATAATTCGGTGATGCTATAAAAAAAATATTTCAGTGACCTTACCTAAAGGAATTCAGCGATGTTGGCATATACATTTTAGCGATGTTGGCATATACATTTCAGCGATGTTGGCATATATATTTCAGCGATGTTACCAAAAATAATTCAGCGACGTTCTCATGAATGCTAATTTTTTCAAGATTAATTCAGCGACGCCACTATGAACAATTTAGCGACAATACCAAGAACAATTCAACGTTCTTTCCGTGAACAATTCAGCGACATTCTCATCAACAATTCAGCGACTCAATATAGAAACATTTGATGTAAGTTTTCATGAACAAATATGTATATTATATAGCTTCATAAATAAGCAAATTGGAGTATAAGGTAAGATCGATTGAACGTATTGAAATGCGTAGAAAAAAAAAAGTAGAGTTGAAGAGCATACAGAATTGAGCGATTGTTTGTTAATACAACTAAATATAGAAAATTTACTATTTTAACCTTTAAGTTAATCTCAACCATCAATTTATAAAGTGATTCAATGGCTGCGATTGACCGCAGCACATCAAGTCAAAAGCATCAATCGCACCCTAACGGAATTGAATTAAAATATGTAATGACCATTTTAAGATCTACACATAATATCCTCCATGTTTTTTTTAATTGCCTTTTTCTATTTCTTTTGTTTCATCTCACAAGATGGTGTCAAAGTGACCGTGATTATGGTAGATGTTTTTCTAATATCATAATAAAAATTAAGCAATATGATGGACATAATTCAATTATATAATCATATAGATTCCTAATATCAAACACTACATATAATTCAACAGTTAATGTAATAAGTAGTAGTGTAATACTATGTAGTATTTGGTGTATTATCAACATAATTAATTCCAGAGGTCAAAATTATGTATATTGCATGCATTCTAGTAATAAATTCAATTTTTTTTGGCCCGCAACAATGTACCCTGTGTTTGACAAATTCTCTTTTATATCCATACTTTATGAAAACATAACTTTTTTACCCGAAAAGATAAAACGGTCATTGGTTCGTGACATAGGTTCATGCACGAATCAAAATTCAACTGCAAACCAAAGTGATTAATTAATTAAGGAGTTTTAGTTTTGGAATAAAAGATGTTGGTTCATCACGATTCACGAACCAAAGGATTCCTAGAATAACCAACATGCAGGAATCAGCTGGTTCTACAGGAACCAACTACCAATAGTGGGATTCTATGGATGAAGACACAGTTTCTCTTGATCCCATTGGATTTCATTCGGAGGAGGAGCCTTATAAAGATCGTATTAATTCTTATCAACAAAAGATCTCCTTAATTAATTCATCACATGGTTCGTGGTAGGACCGTTTGTCTTTTCGAACAAAAAAGTTAATTTTTTGTTAATGTACGGCTATAAAAGAGTTTGTCAGACACTGACCAAGTATCAGATTTCACTTCTTTTTTTTTGGTAAAGTATGATAATTAGAGTGGTCAATTGAGAATGCTGCATGGATAGGGACTTGTCCAAGTGGTCAAATCAATGCCTTCCAACTTTATAACTGGGGATTCGATTCTCCATCTCTATCCAACCCCCTATCCCTCACCTTTAATTTATCCCTTTGTATGGCATGGACTCCTCCTACTACCTTTTATCTGGCTTCGACTTTAAAAAAAAAATGCAGTGGGAATTGAAATAATGCTAGCTACTACTATCTAGAGGTCTGGTACCTGGTCAATTTTTTTGGGTAGGATAATTATATCATCGAATTAACGATACATACACTAGGAAATAGTACTAATAAACGTTTCATTTTTTTTCTTTCTAAATTCACAAATAATACTATAATTATTGTCCACCGTTAAATAATGAGCTCTATATATCCATTTAAGTTTACTCTCGTATCTCAAAACTTACATTTGATGAACACTAAATATATTTAAAAAAAAAAATTGTTTCGTGGAAATATATGAATTGAAATATATATATATATATGCATATATACAAAGAATCAAAAACATTATTGTTAAAAAATCAGTAATGCATTAGATGATGAATACTTTAGATGAGTGTATTTATTTTCCACTCCTCCCCTTATCACGACAAAGGGCGATTAACAGATGTTGCCTTAAGCGACAATGATTTCTTTAGGCCAATAGTTGTCGCAAAATACTATTCTGTAGACTGTAGTATATCTTAAAAGTGGCAAAAGTGATTGCATGCACTATATATACAATTGCTTGGACAAAATTTAGAGTAGTCCTTCGATTATGTTGTCGCCTCATGAAATGGTATAATCAACTAGCTACATACGAAATTAATAGTAGGAAATAACATAAAGCTAGTTACCTTTAATTCTAATTATTATTATTATTATTATTATTATTATTATTATTATTATTATTATTATTATTTTTAATTCTATTATTATAATTATAGTAATTAATAGCAGTAGTATAATAGTGTAGCTGAAAGAGTTAGCTTGAACCACCATGAAATGCGGCATGCGACATTTGGTGGGTCAAATGTGGATATATAAATATATGCAAGCTAAGTTTTTTGAATTATTATTATTGGCCCGCAGTTAAATTAGGTTCCAGTTCTAAATATTCTCAATAAATTCCAACTGAACTTTCACCCAGTAGATGTGACCCAAAGAATAAGTAATCAATATATTGATTATTCACCCAAGCACACCACATTAAATGCCTAAACATTTTAAAAATAAAATAAAAATTACACTCTTAATATTGGAACTAAATGACTAATATGATACAATAATATAGTGTAACGGTAAAATTTCACACTACCTATGTTAGAAAACTACTTCACATTATTTGTAGTATAATGCTGATATAATATATATATATATATATATATACATAATTTCTATTACTTAATACATACAATATCAATTAGCAATTTAGCATGCGCCATAATTTATAAGTGAATATATATAATCATAATTGGTTAGATTAGTTGAGTAACACAAATCCCAAAACTCCCCTAATATAATTCAATACATGAAAACACAGCTAGTAATTATAATTTCCCTTCTTTAAAAAAAAAAAAAAAAGAGCCAACGAAAAAATTACTCGTGCTATAAATTTTATACACTTACATTAAATAAATAAATATATATTGATGGAACCAAGGGTGTATGTGTATATAATTAAGTAAGGATCTAAAGACAAAGATGAATGGTCCTTTTGTGGTGGAACATTTCGGATCAAGTGTATATATCAGCATACATTCTTTGTTAAAGTTATTTTATGAAGTAATTTGCTAAAATTGTACTCCATATAAAATACTTTTATATATAACATTTTATATATATATAGTACTGTATATGGGACGATGCTTGGAAATCAATTGGAATAGACTGAACTTTGCTTTAATTACATCGATCCAACTCTTAAATACTTTTAAATCCATTCACTATACTCCTAGGTAATAGGCTAATAGGTATACACTTACTCCAAATTTAATAATTTATTTTACTATTTAGTTCCAATGACAATTCGATCTTTTCCCAATTTTATAATTAAATTCCAGTTAGGAATATTAATAGACATACTTTTCAACAGTTAGTAATGGATAAATGCATCATGTGATATTAATGTGGCAATGCAACCTAACTTTGTAGGCCTTAAATAGAGGGGTCCAAACTCCACTTTCATCATACGTAATTTAATACTTTTTTTTTAATTATATGCTTGTGTATTACTATTGTTTGTTTATTTATGAAAGTTCAATTGAGCTCATGTATTATACGAATTTAGATTCATAATTTTTTTTAAAGCTATCCTGTTCCACATTTTCTTTTTTTTTTAAAAAAAAATTGTTTAATTTTTTGGCCGACCGGGTATCCCTAAACTAAATTGGACTCAAGACAAAAATATTACTGTAATTAACATCTCTTCTGTAAAATAAACTTTATTAATTTAAAAGTGAGTACTAGTTATTAATTATCCCTTTATATATATGGAGATTCTTTTAGAATGTTATAATATATATTTAATTTTTCCGTAAACATATAACAGTTATATATTCAAGTGGGAGGGCGACATTTCAAAAAAAAAATCAAAAAAAAAATTATATAAAATATACTTCATATATAATGTAATATATTACACAATTATACGAATTTAACAAGATATCATTTAACATTTGTTTTATAATTATATGATTGGGATAATACTATATCAATGTTTATTAACAAATAGTAACAACATGACATGCTTTACACCAATATAAAGTACTTCCTTTTTTTATATTTGTTATGGATCAACCCAGCACACAGTCTAATGTATATTTTAAAAATCAAGTTTGGTAGAAATAAAAATTCTAAAAGTTCGATATTTAAAAACTAGTACTATACGACGAGATGAATCTAACAAGATCTCACTTGACTATATTTTAACTTTTATAACTATGATAAAACTTTAAGTTAAAGTGTATAAGTGAATAGTGGCTAAAGCTCAAATGGAGCCAAGAAAAAAAAATGGAGGAAGTATATGATACCTAACAATTTTCTTAACGTCAAGCTACGGCAGGTAATTTAAAGTAATCATTTTGCTATTGGACAATGTAGTTTTTATCTACACTAAATAAAGATAAATTGATTATTAATTAATTTTTAGAAATTGAATTTCATAACCTTCTTTTCTATAAACTAATTAATACTTTAACTACCAAACTATATATATTATTTCATTCATATAATACCAGAATAATTAAGATAATAGTTCATTATTTTTCATACAAAAAATAACTTTCTTTATAATTTCATTATTTAAGTTTAATTAAATTACTTTATTAAAAGACATTAGTTATAAATTACTTTATTTATAATTTCAATTTACGAATAATATTGAGATTTAATCACAGTAATTAAATTTATAGTTGTTAAAAAACTAATAAATAATTAATATTGAGATTTAATCACAGTAGTTAAATTTGTCGTTGTTAAAAAACTAATAAATAAAGTAGTACATATTAAATTTATTAAATCTAGTGTAATGTGAGTTGTTATATGTAAATATGTATATGCTTGGAGGTCAGAAATTATGACATGGGAACAGTAACAAATTATTACCGTGAATAGTTACTGCTGTTACAGGAACAGATCCACGTGAGGGTAGTTGGAGGAATTTATGTAGAGCAATTTTAAACTACTCTTCTGCTGAGTGGCCTTTACAGAAAGTGTAGCCAAGTTAAAATTAAAACATTAAAACCAGAAGAGTAAAAAATGAAATGAAGTAAAACATCAGACCAAAAAACTTGTTCCACTGAAAGAAGCATGGAATGAATAATTGTGTGTGATTTGATTGGACACCTTTTTGGGCTTCACCTATTATTTTGCCTATGCTTCATTATTTAGAGAAATTAACACCATGTTTGAATCACACCTTTTTTTCTTTTTACTTCTTCAAAAATTAAAATATATTCTAGTACATTATTGTAGAACTGATGAAGACACAACTTGTATATAAAATTGAAATATCCATCAAATGCTTGGTGAAGATGTCGATAATACATTAATACTTATATTCATAAAAATACAATGATGTTTGATAATTTTATGGATTTTTATCTAAAATTATATTAAGCAAAATCTTTAAGAAAAATAAAAATATTTACAAGTTTTTTCTTCTATAAGATTTTCTAATATTGGATGTTCACACCATAAATTACAAAAATAATGAGAGAGATGTCATTCAAACCTTTTAACTCTAAAAATTAAACCCCAACCTCACCAATAATAAAAGTAGTTAACTAACATCACATAATTATTTTTTTATAGGTGAGAAATCTTATGAGTGTTAATTTATTTCAATACATATGAAGAATAAATATATTTTCTCATACAACACAAAGACCCCATTTTGATTACATAATTATTTGTCATTTCAAGTGCATGTGGCTTGCATTCTAAAGCCTCATTAAGAGGGTCACATATTAACTCAAAAGAAATGTCTTTGAAGTCCTATAAATCAAATATAGCCCAATGCATAGTATACATTTAACAAAACAAATTATACATCAACATTTATGTTTAAAAGGGTTTTAGCCTTTAGGCATTTCAGCATAGTTTTAGAACAGATGGTGTTCTGATTTATTCTAAAGGCTTATTTATTTGGGAAGAGTTTGGCATAGTTTTATATTATTCATCAATATAATAGAAGTATATGGCATTCACATTTATCACATTACCTTAGCTTTTTTCCTCATCTTGACTTGTATAAATAAAATTCAGGAGTAAAAAGAATATATATGAAATAATAACCCCCACAAGCCACAATGAATCCTTACAACATGGCAATTAAAGCTAAACTCATTTCTGGCCACAATGCAGAAAATGCCAGCAAATGATTGAACTCATCAATTCCTCCTCAATAACCACAACTGTCAAAAACCCATTGGCACCATATATATGGCAACTAATCTTTTATATTTAATTTTCCCTTTTACCTATATATACAATATATATATATAGTATTATATAATTATAGGCATGCATGAATATTTTGTCCACTAACCACTAAATGCCCCCACCCCATTTTAGCTGGAAAATCCATCCAATTGCATGTATAAAAAGGGCACCATTCTCCCTTCATATCCAACCATATAACCTACACACACACACTAGCTCCTCACAAACTCAAATACCAAGCAAATTTTCTACTTATCTCTTTCTTGAGGGGGGAATTTACTCTATAGTTCCACTAATTTGTGCCTGTGCATATCATGGAAATGGCTAGGTTTTGTGTGGGATTCTTGGTGATTTTAGGGCTGGGGAATTTAGGAATGCATGTGGAAGCAAGGGCATTCTTTGTGTTCGGAGACTCATTGGTGGACAACGGCAACAACAACTACTTGGCCACCACGGCAAGGGCGGATGCCCCGCCTTATGGCGTGGACTACCCTAGCCACCGCCCCACGGGCCGCTTCTCCAACGGCCTTAACATCCCGGATATTATTAGTAATATTTCTCTATTACATATGGCTCTATTAAAATTTTCTTCCATTTTTCTTTATGGTTTCTTAATCTTTCAAGTTCTTTTTTTAATAATATATGCCTTAAATGCATGGAAAGGGACATGTATAACATTTAATTAGAATATATAACAGTCCAAAGATATGTAAATTGAATAATCACATGACTTGTAATTGAAGGGCATGAAAAAGATGGACATGAGTCTCTTGTGTGCTCTCAAAGTCTTTTGTGACCCTATATGCAAAAGCTAAGAGGAATGCACTTTTTTTTAAAAAAAAAAATATATATATTTTATGTAAATATTTAATTAACAATTAATTTGCATATTTAAAAGGTGAAAGGATGGGTTTGGAACCCACATTGCCATACCTAAGTCCACAGCTAGTAGGGGAGCAATTGCTGGTTGGGGCCAATTTTGCTTCTGCTGGTGTTGGAGTACTTAATGACACTGGAGTTCAATTTGTAAGCTGCTGCTTCCTTACACGCTTATTACACATTTCAAATAATGCTTTTTTTGAATAATCAAACTGTCCATGTATATATTCTCCATTACATTCACATATGCCATGAATGGTCCAAACAGCTATAAATGTCCCTAAGATCATGCAATCAAAAGGATGGGGCACAGAGTAGGACAAGCTAGAGAAACCCTATTTAATACCTGTGTCCCATCTTTCAAAATTTGATCTTTTTCAACTCTTTTCCCTTGAGGGAATGGCATTTGATCAATTAATTATTTCCCCTTTCCATTACATGTGGCCAGGTGAACATTATTAGGATTTTCCAACAACTGGACTACTTTGAGCAGTACCAGCAAAGACTGGCTGCAGTAATTGGACCAGAAGAGGCACAGAGACTTGTGGACAACTCCTTAGTCCTTATTACATTGGGAGGGAATGACTTTGTCAACAACTATTTCTTGATCCCTAATTCTGCAAGGTCCCAACAATACGCCATCCAAGACTACGTCCCCTTCGTCATCTCCGAATACAAGAAAGTCCTAAGGGTAATTCACATTATACATTCATCCTAGAATTAAATTGAAGGGCTAACACCATTTTGTTTCTCCAAAAGTTTAAAAACATATAAATAGCCTCAAAATTTTCCTTGATCTTGACTGAATGATGTGTTATAATAATGACCCACATCGCTTATATGTTGGGATATCGCTGCTGTGTATATGGACACGGGCCACTCTACCTACTATCACCAATTGATTTTAGTAGGTTGAAGCCCTAGCTAGGTCCATCTTATTTCTAACAAAATGAATACAAAGTTTAATTTTGTGTAACCAACCACACAGAGATTGTACAACTTGGGTCCGCGGCGGATCCTGATAACCGGGGCAGGACCGTTAGGATGTGCGCCGGCGGAACTGGCGCAGCACAGCCGGAATGGAGAATGTGCAGAGGAGTTGATGAGGGCTGCCTCTCTGTACGATCCTCAACTTGTGGAAATGATTAATGAGCTGAACACAGAGGTGGGCTCTGATGCCTTCATTGCTGCCAACACCAAGCAAATGCACTCCGACTTCCTCTCCAACCCTCAGGCATTTGGTATGCATCTCTGTACACGTCGACTTTTTTATTTTTTTATTTTTTTTTAAATGTAATAATGTTGCATAGGTATGTACATTTAGACATGAATGCCAATATCCAATTGCAGTTGGTCACTTGTTGGTGAAATGGATTAGAAGGGACTTACTAATTGTGTAATTAATGGCAATAATAATCAAATCAAATGATGTTTTGTTAGACTTTATAGTGAAGTAGACATATCACTAGCTAGCATTGCTGTTTGTTGTGTTGCACTAGTGGCATACTTGTCATGACCCTAATTAATAGTATATAGTCATGATTGAACATGACATATACTTGTAAAAGTTGGCTCACCAGTACAATAATTCATCAATTGAAGATTAGTGTGCATTATTCCTTTAATTTAAATTTTAAAAGAGACTCTAATTATGTTTGTTGTATAGTACTATTATAATTTGGATCCAAGAGCTCAATAATTTCATTCTCCAAAATAAATATGCATGTTCTTCTTCTTCTTCTTGTTTTCTTTTTTTTTAAAATTCTCCAAAATAATATGCATTTTCTTATTATTACTTTTTTTTTAATGTTGATAGGATTTACAAATTCGAAAATAGCATGTTGCGGACAAGGCCCGTACAATGGGATCGGTCTATGCACGCCGCTATCCAATCTATGCCCCAACCGGGATGAGTACGTATTTTGGGACCCTTTTCACCCGACGGAGAAGGCGAACAAGATCATCGTCAGCCAAATATTCGGAGGCTCCCCCGATTACATGCACCCGATGAACCTTAGCACGGTTATGGCTTTGGACTCCAAGCCCTGATCATTTGAATGCATGCCTGCAGCTTTTACAAATTGTTTTGTTTTTGTGGTGTGTTGGAATTTAGAACAAAATAATTAGACGTCGTCATGCATCAAAACCAATTTTTGTTTGTCTTTCGTTGTTTAAATGCAGCCGGTTGGGAGTCAGCGTATTCGCTAGCATATTATATCACAGTCTACTAGCTTCCCACCATGCCAAAATGTTTGTTACTCGGAAAAGCATGTATTTTCATTTTCTACATCAATCCAAACATCGTAGTACTAGTATTTCATTTGTGATATAATTAATTGGTTTTGTCTATTTGTAATGTTCCTCTTCGATAATGATGTAGCTAGGCTGCAATTTTCTCATCAATTTTTTTTATGTGAATATACACGAACACATATAATTAGTAATTTAGTTTTTATATAATTCAATAATAATTTTTTATATTATATTTTTTTAAATAAATTCTTTTATTAAAATTTAATTATCAATATTATTTTAATGCAGAGTTTGGCCCCCAAAAAAAGGATTTCTTTTATAAATGATCAAATAATTAATGTAAAAGCGACAAGTTTGAATGGATATTGTAAACACGTGAAATTTATTCGCCATTAAAAATGCGACACGTGTAAATGTAAATATTAATTTAATTATTTTCTAGGCGTTTTAAATAAATGCTTGAAATAATTATTTAATATTTATTGGGCCATTTGGATCCATCAAGCCAAATGGATTTAATTATGTTGGGCTAATGTGAACAAGTCCAAATGCAAGACTCACAAGTCCCATGGCCTAATGGATGCTCGAAGCAGGCCAACCCAAGAAAATTAATCAGTGTGGACAAGTCCAAGTACAAGACCCACAAGCCTATGATCCAATGGACACTGACACTTGAAGCAGGCCAGTCCATAGAAATCAGTCAATGTGAACAAGCCCAGATGAAAGGCCCACATGCTCACTGACCCAATAGAAATGTGGACTGGACCAGCCCATCGATTGGTCCATCATCCACAAACCCTAGGGTTTCCCTCTATAAATAGGGGCACCCTCTCACACTTCCAGAGGTCTCCATACACTACCCACTCTCAAGACTCATATACTTGAGATTCTACAGCAACAAAACGCTGCAGAAATATTAAAGAGGCGAAGAAGAATCAATTAATCAAATACACTTCTGCAACCTCTAAACAGTCATACTCTGAGACTCATACACTCAGACACATAGAGA
Organism: Hygrophila difformis; assembly: GCA_030278955.1. Classification (NCBI taxonomy): domain Eukaryota; kingdom Viridiplantae; phylum Streptophyta; class Magnoliopsida; order Lamiales; family Acanthaceae; genus Hygrophila; species Hygrophila difformis. The sequence goes on from JAOANR010000015.1 coordinate 36,105,403, forward strand.
GACTACTCATACACGTCTACTCATTCTCAAGACTCATACACTTGAGATCCTACAGCAACAAAACGCTGTAGAAATTCCGAGAAGCCGGAGAAGAAGCATAAAAGCATCTCGACGTCTTCAAAGTTGGAGGAATCAAAGGAGTACCAGAAGTCGAACCCATATAGTTTGATTTTCTACATGTTCTTTGATATTTAAATTTCTCTGTAATTGTAGACATTTATTGTGAAATTAATAAAAGTATTTTGCAGTTTCTGTCTACGCATTTTTTTGCACCTACAGATTTTGGCACGCCCAGTGGGACACTTCTGCCTTTCATCTCCTCCAGACGTCGTCAACAAAATCCAATGGCTTCAAGGAACACCTCCAAGAGCAACTCTTCAACATCCGGTGCCGCTATGCCCAACGTCACCACAAGGAACATGAAGAAAGCAATGGAGGTCGCCGATGCTGCGCGCGGAAAAGAAGTTGATGCGGATATGCCTCTGCTGGAAGAAGGAAACGACCATAGATTGGGATCCTCCACGCCATTGTCAAGCCCGCGGGGAGATCAAGAAGAGACATCCGCCCTGCGTCATGCTGCTGCAATGACAACCCAAGCCAGCACTCTTGAAGAGCAAATGGCCAACCTGACAAAGATCGTGGAAATGCTTGTGAAGAGATCCGAGTTGCAAGATGCACGTATGGAGCAAATGATGAACAGACTGGATGGCTCTAACGACGGCCAAGCGGTGAACAAACCCGTGGAGATCCGCGACGATGGAGAGACTTCCCGACAAGGTGCTTCAGTAAAAGGAAAAGCAACCGCCAATGTCCAAGTCACTCCTGACGGCTTCATCTCGGCTGATCAACTGAAAGAGTTCATCACGGGAACGCTGAAGGAAGAGGTCTCGGCAGGATCAAAGTCCTCCTCGACGTATCTCAAGCCATACAGCGCCCGCATCGACTCACTGAGGATGCCGGCAGGCTATCAACCGCCCAAGTTCCAACAGTTCGATGGCAAAGGGAATCCCAAGCAACATATCGCCCATTTCGTGGAGACATGCAACGAAGCGGGTACGTTTGGAGATCACCTCGTCAAGCAGTTCATTCGTTCACTAAAGGGAAATGCATTCGAATGGTATACTGACTTGGAACACAGTAGCATCGACAGCTGGGATCAACTCGAGCAAGAGTTCCTGAACCGTTTTTACAGCACTCGGCGAACCGTCAGCATGATGGAATTGACGAACACGCAACAATCGAAGGGCGAGCCGGTGATTGACTACATCAACCGCTGGAGGAGCCTAAGCCTCAACTGCAAGGATCGCTTGTCTGAAATGTCAGCGATTGAAATGTGCATCCAAGGCATGCAATGGGGTCTACGGTACATCTTACAAGGCATTCGTCCCCGAACATTCGAGGAGCTTGCAACCCGTGCTCACGACATGGAGCTAAGTTTGGCGTCAAGTGGAACATATGGTCCGCCCGTTCAACAAACTCGTGCAAACAATCGAGTCGAATGGGAGAAGAGAGGTGAACCACCGTCAAAGCCGCCAACAAAGGATGTGATTGCAACAAACGCCAGTTTCGTGAAGGTACGTGGGAAGGAGCCGGTGACAAGCGACAAGCCAAAGCCACCACAAGCTCAACGTCAAAGGTCGTCGTTGGAAGATAGACGGGCCAAGACATACCCATTCCTTGACTCCGACTTACCGGGCATCTTCGATGACTTGATGAAAGAAGACCTCATCGAGCTACCAAGGATGAAACGTCCCGAGCAAGCAGGGATGACCAACGACCCACTATACTGCAAGTACCACCGTCTAGTGAGCCACGCGATCCAAGACTGTTTCGTTTTCAAAGACAAAGTCATGGATCTCGTCAAACAAGGCAAAATCACCTTGGCAGACGAAGCAGAGACGGCCAACACTATTTCCTTCCAAGTTGGCTCAATCGAAATTAAAGCTCCCGACAAGTCTACAACTTGCAACACCGTCTTCGAAGTTGGGAGCACGTCGAAGCAAGACCACACCAAACAAGTTGTGGATCATTCGCATCTCAACGAATGCATGCTTTCCATCACGTTCAATAACGACGACATGCCGATGGAGCTGGAAAATTCGAAGGCTCATAACCGACCATTGTTCGTCGTTGGATACGTGGACAACAAGCGAGTAAACCGCGTCTTGATAGATGGAGGTTCTGCCGTCAACATCATGCCACTTCACACCCTGAAGGAATTGGGCATCTCAGAGGAAGAACTATCCAATAACAAAATATTGATACAAGGCTTCAACCAAGGGGGGCAAAAATCCCTTGGTGCAATCCGAGTCCGGCTGCAAATTGATGACATGGCTGCAAGCACGTACTTCCACGTCATTGACGCAAAGACATCATACAACATGCTTCTTGGTCGGACATGGATCCACGAGAACAGCGTCGTCCCTTCAACATGGCACCAATGCTTCAAGTACGTGCACAACGGCGTCGTCAAAAGGGTTATCGCCGATGACAAACCATTTGCGGTGGCCGAGTCTTATTATGGGGATGTTAAGTACTACCTTGAGGCGTCCAAAGCTAAGACATCTTCATCGGAAGAGGAAGGACGTAAAGAGAGTCAACCAACCCGTGAAGACAAAGGAAAATCCATCTTGGAAGAAGCATTCGAGGGACTTACACTCCCGCTAACGCCCATTGATCCCGGCAGTCGGCAGCAATTCTGAACGGCAAAAGCGTGGCGGGTAGGTTAAGGATTGAGGCCAACGGCAGCGCCGTGTGACCAACATCCCGTCTACCATGACGGAGCAATTCTGAACGGCAAAAGCGTGGCGGGTAGGTTAAGGATTGAGGCCAACGGCAGCGCCGTGTGGCCAACATCCCGTCTACCATGACGACAAACAGGTACACTCTCGCTTTGAATTATGATCCGGTTGGGGACGGACTTGATTGTTGATGTTGATGAGTTGGTCGGTTGAATGTTGATCATGGTTTGCTCACTACTGGTCATGGAATAGCCAAAGAAAAAAAAAAAAACGACAAACAGAAAACAGAAAAGAAAACACGAGCAAAGAAAAAACAAGGAAGCAAGAAGAATGCATGGTAAACAAAAATGAGCAGAAAGGCGTTAGTCAAAAAAATGGAACAGAAGGATGGAGACCTGTGAAGCAAGGTTGAATAAAAACAAATTAATATACAACTATACATTCATGTGGATATTGACATGTGGAAAGCTAGGGGAATGTGTGTGACGTCCTTAGCTAGGTTCAAAATTATTGCGTTGACATGTGGAAAACAAAAAAAAAAATTATCGAACAAAAGGTGCAAAGAAACAAAAAATATGCAAGAACAAGAAGGAAAAAAAGAAACAAACGGGCATGGTGCTGTGAATAAAAAAAAAAAATTACCTGTTCTTGTTGGCTTTTGTTTGCCTGCGTGGATATGGAATTTGAGCTGATCTCTTGCTAATATGGTTCTAATTTATAGAGTCAGTATAAATCCCAATACAAGATCTATGAAGATTTACTCAGTTTTTTTAAGTTTAGTTGGGCTATAAATTTGAAGATTTAAGGGGACAAATATTTGATCCTTGTTAAATCAAAGTTTGAGATTGATATCGAGTTTGAAGTCGGCTTTGGTGGATAATGTCAAGTTTGGGATATCAAGCTCGGTTCAAATCAGTGAACTAGTTAAAGTAACAAATTGGAGATTTAGTCATTTATTTAGATTCAAATTAGATGTGAATCTTGGATTGGGTGGCAGAATCTTGATGCGGTGAATCAATTTGAAGGTTTAAGATTAAGGTTACATATTCGATATTTGTGGTCCAAATCAGGCCAATATTTATTGATATGTGCTTGATTTAGAACAGAAATGTGATCAAATCCATGTGCAAAGCCAAAAGATTTTATTCATGTGCAAAATTAAAATATTTGGCCATGGGATGAAATAAATAGTCCAACAAACCACGATGGAGGAAGAAAAAATGTTTGGGCCAACAAATAAAAGAAAATGGCGGGGAAACACAATTGCCCGAAAAGCCCAACAAAAAATAGTCACGAGAATAAATATTTCGAGACTCGTTCACGTCTCAAATATTTTATTTTGCCCTAAACAAGTCTCGAGGGGGCATCTGTAAACACGTGAAATTTATTCGCCATTAAAAATGCGACACGTGTAAATGTAAATATTAATTTAATTATTTTCTAGGCGTTTTAAATAAATGCTTGAAATAATTATTTAATATTTATTGGGCCATTTGGATCCATCAAGCCAAATGGATTTAATTATGTTGGGCTAATGTGAACAAGTCCAAATGCAAGACTCACAAGTCCCATGGCCTAATGGATGCTCGAAGCAGGCCAACCCAAGAAAATTAATCAGTGTGGACAAGTCCAAGTACAAGACCCACAAGCCTATGATCCAATGGACACTGACACTTGAAGCAGGCCAGTCCATAGAAATCAGTCAATGTGAACAAGCCCAGATGAAAGGCCCACATGCTCACTGACCCAATAGAAATGTGGACTGGACCAGCCCATCGATTGGTCCATCATCCACAAACCCTAGGGTTTCCCTCTATAAATAGAGGCACCCTCTCACACTTCCAGAGGTCTCCATACACTACCCACTCTCAAGACTCATATACTTGAGATTCTACAGCAACAAAACGCTGCAGAAATATTAAAGAGGCGAAGAAGAATCAATTAATCAAATACACTTCTGCAACCTCTAAACAGTCATACTCTGAGACTCATACACTCAGACACATAGAGAGACTACTCATACACGTCTACTCATTCTCAAGACTCATACACTTGAGATCCTACAGCAACAAAACGCTGTAGAAATTCCGAGAAGCCGGAGAAGAAGCATAAAAGCATCTCGACGTCTTCAAAGTTGGAGGAATCAAAGGAGTACCAGAAGTCGAACCCATATAGTTTGATTTTCTACATGTTCTTTGATATTTAAATTTCTCTGTAATTGTAGACATTTATTGTGAAATTAATAAAAGTATTTTGCAGTTTCTGTCTACGCATTTTTTTGCACTTACAGATATCAACATAAAAAATTGGACTGCCATGTGATGTGTAGGTATTAATTACTTTAATTTATTCATTCATAACCTCTCATCCAACTTACAGAGGGGTTGCAAATGGCAATCCTCGAACTATGTAACTCCCCGAATTAAAGTTAATAAAAATAAATTAAAACTAAGAGGGACTACTATATTTTTTTAAAAAATATTCATTCATGTGTCGATAAAGGTGTGTGAAGCCCGATCACATAAATTATAAATGGAGATAAAATGGGATGGATAGGGACCAAATGAGAATCCTACCCCAATTATAATGTTAGAAGTAAGAAGAATAATTAGGCCAAATCTTGATTCTCAAACTAAGAGGTATTTATCCAACTAAGTAATACATGGCTTAAAATTTCAAATACTGTAGTTATAGACTTATAGTGGATGGGGTATAAATGTCCTCAAATATAGAAAATCAAGATTTTTACATAAAAAATTATTACGGACAACGGAGTATGTGATTTTGCCAAAATATAGGTCCAAACGATTCGAATATTTCAACCAAAATAAATTACTATTATTACTTAAATTTTAAACAATATCGACATTAAATTTAACAACGCCGTACTACCGTTGCTAATTTTTTTGAAATTATTTAGTGTAATGTCGAAAAATCACAATCAACATTCGTTATCCAAACCACCTGTTCAATAGCAGAGAGGCTGTACCGGGAACCTTGGAATCCTTTAAGGGCCGGAGATATGATCTTCATGTGGACGGGAGTGCACTTGGTGACCCAGGGAATTCTGGTTTCGGGTTTGTGGCGAGAGAGGAGATGGCCAGTGGCAAGGAGGTGGAAGTGGTTTCCTGGGTACACACTCTATTCTTCATGCGGAAATTGCTGCTATTGCAGCTGGATTGGGTACACACTCTATTCTTCATGTGGAAATTGCTGCTATTGTAGCTGGATTGGACTTCATCTTATAGCTTGGGGCCCCTATAGTGTGTTGCTATAGTGACTCAATGGAAGCTATCGATTCTCTGGAAGCTGATTGTAGAGTACATGAATCTGCCTTCTTATTACAACACATCAAAGAGATTAAGCCTCGATTTCAAGAGTGTCATATTCTTCACATTAGATGGGAGGTAATAGAGTAGCCGATAAATTCGCCAAATATGGTGCATTAGCTGAGCTGTTTTACACGACTTGGGCGTGCCACCGGATTTTATGTTTGATCTGTCCACTAATTCCACCACTGCGGCCTTCTAGCGTTGGACGTGGTTTTACCTGCTTTGTTTTCCTTTCATAGTACTCGTATTTGTTTTCCGGCCATTGGCTTTTCTAAAAAAAAAACATTCGCTATCCAAGATCCGATTACCCGGCCCATATACCCATTACTTTCAAATAAACCCATTTCCTTAAACCCTTCACCCGCGCCCTTATCCGCTCCCCTTCTCCCCCGACAACAATGGCGTCCTTCTTGCTACCTTATCCTCCACTATCTCTCTCTTTCGCCTCAAATTCCGCTTCTCGAAATTCCGTCGCCTCAGCGGCGTCGCCGTCGGCATCCATATCCACTTCTCAAAGAAAATCGCGGCGGAAGAAGCAGCAAAATGACTTAAAATCTTCCGATGATAATGGATACACTGGAAGCGTTGCCGATGGAAATTATGCGCCATCGAGCGCCGAGAAATTGCTGAGACTTGTCTTTATGGAGGAGTTGATGGAGCGTGCCAGAAAAGGCAGCGTGTCTGGAGTTTCTGAGGTCATTTATGATATGATTGCCGCGGGGCTGGCGCCTGGACCCCGGTCGTTTCATGGTCTCGTGGTTTCGCATGCGCTGAATCGCGATGAGGAAGGCGCTGTAAGTAAGAGTGGTTTCGGGATTTGAATTGCGGTTGCACTTTTTCTTATTTGGTTGGATGTTACGTTTTTGGAAAATGGATGCACGTCTAGACTCTTGTCATTTTGGTTTGCAAGCTCCGTGCGTTTTAGGATTTTTGCGCACATCTGACTTGTGCATTAGTGCACAAACAATTCTACATTCTGCTACTCACTTCACATTTGTATGTGCCGAAATTGAGTTTGCGATGACTTACAATGATAAATCTGTAAGAATAAATTATTTGCACCGTGACTCTTGGTGAGCCTCCATTAGCAAGTGTTGTTGGTTCGTTACACTTTTGTTTGTAATTTGCAATTTCAAAACACCAGGATAACTGAACACTGTGATCATGTCATACAGAGCTTATATTTTTTCATTCTTGGGCAGCAGGTAAGTAATTATGTTAACACCCATCTATGAACAGATGCACGCACTTAAAAGGGAGCTGAGCGAGGGTCTTAGGCCTCTTCATGAGACATTTATTGCATTAGTTCGTTTATTTGGCTCAAAAGGCCATTCTACCAGAGGATTAGAAATTCTTGCAGCAATGGAGAAACTCAAATATGACATTCGGCAAGCATGGCTGCTTCTTGTAGGTACAGTGCGTATCCCTGTGGATTGATTTGGTTTGGCAAATTTCATGGATTTCAGTTTTAATCTTATCTGGTATAGTATTTAATCTATCCATTCTTTCCATTAGAGGAGCTTGTGAAAAGCGGACATTTGGAAGATGCCAACAGAGTTTTCCTGAAGGGTATTCAAGGAGGCCTTAGAGCTACAGATGAGCTTTATGATCTTATAATTGTGGAAGATTGTAAAGCAGGAGATCATTCAAATGCATTGACCATAGCCTATGAAATGGAAGCAGCTGGTAGAATGGCAACAACCTTTCACTTCAATTGCCTCTTAAGTGTGCAGGTTGGTACCAGTAAATTTGTTCAGAGTCATCCGATTTATCTTTCCGTTGATAGTGGTAATGAGTTTTTGAGATGAATTTTGAATAAATTGGGTAACAATGAGGGAACTTAATTTTTTAAACCTTCTATTATAAAAGCAAGTGGAAGTGTACTATTAACAAGCTTTGTTTCCTGAGATAACATAAGAGATTTTGCTTCTCATATCCAATTTTGTTAATCTGATAAAATGCAATAACTTTCAGTCACAGTTGTCAGGGAAGCATGCCGTGGTGTTGTGCAGAGTCTGTGCCATGCCGTGGCATGCCACACGGTGCGCCATTGTGAAAATCTGCGCCTTAGAAGATTTTTAGAGGGAGGGAGAGAGAGAGAGAGAGAGAGAGAGAGAGAGAGGGAGAGAGAGAGAGAGAGAGAGAGAGAGAGAGAGAGAATCTATGATAATTCATATTCAATTCAAAATAAAGCACATTTAATCATCACTGCAAAATAAATTTCAGCATCCGCCATCCAAGATAAGAGTATAATCTAAAATGTAACACACAATCTACAATTCCATGTCACTCCCCTTGTTTTGGATTTGGCTAAGAATAAAATCAAAAATAAAATTAAAAGAGTCTTTCTGAGGTGTACTATGGTGAATTGCACATGCTACGCCACAAGTTATGGTGCCATAGCTGCACCATGCGGGCCATGGCGTGCCATTTATCGTTAATTATGCCCTGGATTCTGGTTCTGCCACTCTGGCATATTGTTTCTGACATTCATCTATAGATACTCCTCTGTTGATTTAAGTGTTTCATATTAAATTGTGAATGTAGTTCTTTGTTGGTTTAAATACAATAGAAAGTCTAATTATGTGGTTAATGAATTGGGATATTAAGAAACATCCTTTACCATGTAATCAGGCTACTTGTGGAATTCCTGAAGTTGCTTTTGCGACCTTTGAAAACATGGAATATGGAGAAGGTACGTATTGAAATTCCTTTCTTTAATCACACTGTAACTGGATGTTTATTTATCATTTGTTTACCATGCACATTTTTAGCTCAAAACGCTCTGAGATCATGGACTAGGTTTATTTATTTTTGCCTTAATTGCTGCATGAATTGTTTTGTTTGATTAGTGGCGACATACTTTTAATCTGGTGATCTCCATGCCTCATTTTCCCTGTGGTTTCCATTGGTTGTTATTAGCATATATGAAGCCTGATGCGGATACATATAATTGGGTTATCCAAGCATATACAAGGGCTGAGTCATATGACAGGTATATTGTTTGTATACTTACTCCCTTGATTCTCCATTACTTCCTCCGTCTCGTTATGTTCTTTACATTTGTTAATTTACTACTATTTACACATACACTTTCACTTAAAAGTTTATCATAGTTATACAAGTTAAAATATAACCAAGTGGGATCTTGTTAGATTCGTCTCGTCGTGTAGTTTTTAAATATCGAACTTTTAGAATTTTTACTTGTACCGAACTTGAGTTATTAATGGTTTAAAATGTACATTGGAGTGCGTGAAAAGTGGGTCCGTAAACAACATAATGAGACGGAGATAGTATATATTAGGCTATTTGGATATTCACTATGTTTGGAATTTGAATATTACGGGGTGTGAGATAGTGTGTGCTTTTGTTGAATTAAATAGTAAAGAATATAAAATGTTTGAGTTATATATTTTATGACTATTTTTGTATATAAATTATGATATGAAAATTATCACTTTGAGTTGACCTCTAACATACAATTTTAATGCTAGATAGAAATAGCATCACCAGTACAAATGGTTATTTATCCTGTGTCAAAATATTTTGTGATTTCAGATATTATGTGTTCCTTGATGTTTTCTTTCAAGATGATGCTCTATTTGAATAAAATCCAGGGTTCAAGATGTTGCTGAGTTACTTGGGATGATGGTTGAAGATCACAAACGGATACAACCAAATGTGAGAACCTACGCGTAAGAAGTTTTCTTCTTTAGGTTTCATGTTAGAAATGTGTGTTTCTTGATTGAGTAGTCAGCAGTTTACCTACCATTGATTGTTAAGTCACTTCAGTGGTGATAACTATAGTTGTAATTACCCACAAAGATTCAGTAGGTCTTTTGGAGTAACTTTCTACATACGCTTTATTATTATTAGTGTTGTATATTCGCTCATATCTTTGTTTTGTCATTCAGTTTTCCCTGCATGGATGTAATCCCTGAGTAATGATTATCTTTACATAATACATAGGCAATGCTATGCAATTTATTGTAAGGATAATAAATTAGCTCAATTTACGCGTAGGTTCTCACATTCTCACATTCGCTCATAGATGAATTAAAACTTTAATTGGTCCATATCCTTGAGGATGAGAATATTAGCAGGAGAAAGTTATATTTCATTCTGCCCTTTGGGACAACAACGCAATGCTATGCAATTTATTGTAAGGATAATAAATTAGAGAATGTTTTGTGCATGAATATTGTTGAATGTCCTTCCACTTAGAAGAAGATCATAGGACATGCATTGATTAATTTTTCTTTCTAGTTTCTAATTCTTTTCGCCAACACACTCTTCCACTTTCATGTGGAATTCTTTTTACAAAGTCTTACATGTAAAGCTATTATCCCTTAGCTCAGGTATTGATAAAAATTACTTAAATAGTTATATGAGCTCAATAAGGCCAAACTTGGGTCATTTCTGATTAACAAATTAAGCTCAAGTTTGAAAGTTCAAATCGAGCTTGAGCTCACTCAATTCAGAAATCATTTGATTTGTCTAGTGAACTTGTCAGCTCGAGTCCACTTTGTCTAAGCTTCCATATTGTCCTGTCAATCATTTCATTTCCTTTGCGTGATGAACTGATGCTGATAATTATTCTATTTCACACATATTTACATATTTTGTATTTGTGGTAAATATTTATTATTTGTGAATATGATACAAAAGGACTGTGAGTCTCATCTCATGATTGTCAATCACTGGTGATCAATTAGAGTCCTCTGAAAATAGTGGATAATTGACACAATAATCTTGATTTAGGCTGTTGGTGGAGTGTTTTACTAAGTATTGTGTCATAAGGGAGGCAATTCGACATTTTCGTGCACTGAAGAACTTTGAAGGCGGGACCAAACTTTTATATTGTGAGGGAGAACATGGAGATCCACTCTCTTTGTATCTTCGTGCATTGTGTAGAGAAGGTGTGTATTCTTGCATTTCCAGTTGTTTCTTTTACAGCCTTTCCATCCTAGGTCAAATTAACAGAAAGATATCAAGTGCTTAGTAGCTGTTGCAGTGAATATTTTATTACGTGATCTTATGATCAGATGACTAAGTCTTAAAGTAAATGCAGTTTTTCGATCAAACATCAGGTCAGTTTTATGGAAGATTTGAATCATTATGTATCGCCAATCCTCAATACTTGATCCTATGACGTATCTTTTGTTATATATTCTCCTATCCCTTTGTTCACAATGTTTCTTGAGATGTTATATGTGTACATATATATATATAGCCATATATATATATATGAAACTCTTTCTTGAGATTGAATTGGTGAAAACTTTTCTCACTGTTTATGACATCCAAATCAGGAAGAATTGTTGAGTTAATTGAAGCCCTTGAAGCTATGGCAAAAGATAATCAGCAAATCCCTCCTAGAGCCATGATCTTAACCAGGAAATACCGGTCACTTGTCAGCTCATGGATTGAGCCATTGCAAGAGGATGCAGAACTCGGACACGAAGTTGATTATGTTGCCAGGTTTTTTCTTTTTCTTTTTTCTTTTTTTTTTTCCAGTTATTGATTGAAGCATCATTTATCTATCTGTATGACATGTTCTCATAGCACGTTCATATGATGAACAACGATCTCTAAATATTTGATTACTTTAAATTTCTCATGTGTGCTTCATAATATCTTTCCTTTGATGCATGTTGAAGGGCAAATAGTGGTATAAGTATGATTATTTTCTATCATCGAAATGCTCAATTTACTCGAGACTGGAGTCATACATAGCTCTCCGATTTAATTTCCCACTAATTTAATGAATCTCATTGGCTGATGGTACAAGGCAAGCTGCATAGCCTAAGCCCTCATCACGAGATGTAAGCTTTGATGATGAAAACTTTTGCGTTACCTTACTATTCATTGTTGCATGTCATTTGTATGACTTGTATCTGGGAAAATATCCTTTCTTTATAGGAGTACTATTTAAGACACTTTATCATTTTGTTGTATGTTAAATTACCTCACAAAATGTGTGCTATACACTGCTATCTTACTAAATTGAAGCTCAAGATAACTATTTTACAATTTCACCTGTGTTTCTTTTCTTGATGCCAACATTTGGTTGAGGTGATAATTGATGCATTCCCTCTCTCTCTGTGTCTGATTTTTTCTTCTGCAGCAGTCAACTTCTTACCATAGGCTTGCTGCTTCTGTATTCTTAGTATACATCTAGATGTTGGAGTGAAGTAGGAAAATCATTGTTTGTGTTCAATTTCTTGAATTGCGATTGACATAGTTGGGGACAACAGGTACATTGCAGAAGGTGGACTTACAGGTGAACGGAAGCGATGGGTTCCACGTAGAGGAAAAACTCCATTGGATCCTGATGTTGAAGGCTTTATATATTCCAATCCTATTGAAACTTCCTTCAAACAACGATGTCTTGACGAATGGAAAATATATCACCGAAAGCTTTTGAAAACCTTGCGGAACGAGGGCCCAATGGTGTTGGGGAATGTTTCTGAATCTGACTATCATAGAGTTGTGGAGAGATTGAAGAAAATCATTAAAGGTCCCGAACAAAATACCTTGAAACCAAAAGCTGCTAGTAAAATGGTAGTGGCAGAACTGAAGGAAGAACTGGAAGCTCAAGGTTTGCCCACTGATGGCACTAGAAATGTTCTATATCAGCGTGTGCAGAAAGCAAGGAGAATTAATCGGTCTAGAGGCCGGCCACTTTGGGTGCCCCCTGTTGAAGAGGAAGAAGAAGAGGTGCGATTTGTTAAATTGTGCTATTGTTTTTCTTGTCCAAATTTCTCTTGTATTTGTATTTAACACTTGATGCTTATATTAGATCGGAATGCATCTATTGCCAATATTTCTGTAATATATGCCCCCAAATTCTCCTTCAGTCCTACTAAGAACAATAAAAGTTTGGAGGCTAATTGGAATGAATAATTCTTACAGATTGATGAGGAATTGGATGAATTAATCTCACGGATTAAGTTGGAAGAAGGAAACACGGAATTCTGGAAGCGGCGTTTTCTTGGAGAGGGCCTTAATGAAAATTACAGCAAGCCATTGGAAGTTGAAGGGCGTGAAGTTCCTGATGTTTCAGATGATGCAGATGTTGATGTTGGTGATGACATGAAAGAAAATGAAGACGATGAGGTTGACGAGGAAGAGGATGATATGGAACAAACTGAAAATCAAGTAGGTGACAGGGTTAAGGATAAGGAAGTTGAAGCTGCAAAACCACCTCAAATGATTGGAGTGCAATTGTTAAAAGATTCAGATCAGATTACTAGTTCATCAAGAAAGTCAAAGAGAAGATCTTCCCGGGCAGAACCAGAGGTAAAGACTAAGAAGGCTAATACCTTCTTTTCTTTTTCTCTTCTTTTTTTTTTTTTTTGTTTAATCAATCTCTCTAAATATTTTTGCTTGTATATCCCATGAAGTGTGCATGTTGGGCACCAGTTATGACATCTTCGAGCAGTCCTGCGGAAGGTTATTAAAATCTAGATATAGATCTTAGAATCTTAAGATTCTATGATCCCACAAAGCCAAAACGATCAAGATCGGTATGGGACCTAAATTAGGGTGAGATCTGGATAAGATATATAGGATCTATACAAGATCTTAAAATCTTTGAAAGATCCGATCCCACACTCTCTTATTTTTCATCTCATTTTTTCAATTTTCAGTCCTCCATTCTTTCCAAAATCCAAATCTAGGGATTTTTATTTGCATCTCCATCTTCCTCGCATTCCCTTCATCTTCCTCTTCCAATAGTCGCCGCTGTATCTTCATCATCTTCTTGTTGTTGCCGTCGCCGTCGTACCCTCCTTCTCTTTGCCAATATTACCCTTTCCAGCACCCTGCTGATGGAGATCTTAGTCCTAAACCCCTGTCCAGATGGATAATGATGAATCCAATGAGACAGTGGGTAAGACTGACGAAATGAGGAAGATTCTAATGACAAATCCAACTCAGCTCAAGCATCATGTCTTAAATGCTCAATTATTGCCCTTTTTTTGCTAAACAAATTATTGTCTAATGATATTGGTTATTGTAATTTGCTAATATGCAATATGAATAATTTTTTTTGTCCTAATTTCATAGGATCTTAGGATTTGAATTCAATCCTACGATCCCGATCTTGCAAAGGGAAAAACGATCCTACATAAGATCTAGATTTTGATAACCTTGGTCCTGTGTGTATTGCTTATTAGTTATTAATTTCTTATTTCATCTGTTTCTTTGGTTTGCCTGTGATTTCTGTAAAGCCACTTTTATGAATATTGTGTTATGTATTATGGCCCCAACTGTTGAAAGTTAATCAAGTATCCTATACTGCATTTTTTTTGCTTCTAAGCACGAATGGTATGACAATATTTTGTTAGACTAGATGCTTTTGTTTTGTTTTAAGCTGTTGCTCATGGGATTTTCTTATATTCAAGTTTCAAACCCAAATTTACTGCTCCTGTTACTAATCGGAAGGGTATTCTTTTATGCATAGGAATGTTTCTGTATTGTGGTGATTGTTGTTCTAGTTCTGTACTCTGCTGTTAATTTATTTAAATAAATGTAGGATGATGACGATGATGATTGGTTTCCTGAAGATATTCATGAAGCATTTAAGGAATTGAGAAAGAGGAAAGTATTTGATGTAGATGACATGTATACCTTAGCTGATGCCTGGGGTTGGACGTGGGAGCGGGACTTGAGAAACAGAGCTCCAAGAAGATGGTCTCAGGATTGGGAAGTCGAATTGGCTATTAAACTAATGACAATGGTAATCATCTCCTGCCATACCCTGTCGATTTATTTTGGCCATAGTTTATTGGATGGGATTATTATCCATGGCTTATTTCAAATGATTGTTTAATCCAAATATTATCCTTAGCTGTTTTATTAAATAGTAATAATCTAAAATTATTGCTTTATAGTAATATAAATATAAATATATGGTATAATAAATCCGAAATAATTTCATTGAAAATTGAATCATAAAGTAGTCTTTTTTTAATAGATATACATTGAGATTATTTCTTAGCTTTAGGGTTGGACTGTTTCTATACAGGATATGAGTGCTTTTCTCAGTTTGATGTCATGGTAATTGTCAAATTCGTGTAAGATTATTTCTCTATTTAAAATATATGTGTCATCTCTTGATCTTTCATATGAAAACTGAGAAGGATCCCATGATTAACCTCCATATCCAACTCTTAGGATTGCTATGTTTTTTTTTCCGGGGCTCAAATACAATCAATGTGATTGCACTGACCACTGGTTTCTAAAAGTGATAGTATTAGCCATTAGGCTTGCCTTGTCGCAACAATCTCACTACTTGCTACTTTAGTTAGTTTGTTTGGCTAGGACTAAGCAGGTCATGGAATGGTTTTTCAGGTAATTTCACTGGGTGGAACACCAACTGTTGGGGACTGTGCCATGGTACTCCGAGCTGCTATACGGGCTCCCATGCCATCCGCCTTCTTACAGATTCTGCAAACAACACATAGTCTGGGCTACGTATTTGGCAGGTGAGTTATACCACTCCATCTGTCGTCCCAAATTAATTTCCCTAGTGTTGACTGCTGATTGATTGATTGATTATGTGTGCAATGTATATATATAACTGTGGCAGCCCATTGTATGAAGAAGTGATAAGCCTGTGTCTGGATCTAGGGGAGCTGGATGCATCCATAGCCATTGTAGCCGATTTAGAGACGAGCGGGATCAAAGTGTCGGATGAAACCCTCGACAGAGTCATTTCTGCTAGACAGATGAATGATACTCCAGTCAATGGTGTTGGCACTGATACATCCCCTCAATAGGTTTGCTTGTTTATTTCATGCAACATTTTCCCCCCGATCCCAATGCTTCCTGTGTTTGTTCTGTACCAGTACTTATGTTAGGTTTTCCAACCCAGCCAGCCAACATTATTGATTGATTTATATATACAGTGGGTTGCCTCTTGAGAAACATACTTGGATTTATTAGGTGCCGAGATTTGGCGGCAAGCCGCGGGGGTTAAAATGCGACGTCTCTCTTCCAGTTATATAGAGTCACATATTTATAGATCAATTTCTTATTCAGGAAAATGGGTAACCGTAAGAAGGCCGAACTTGATTTGCTGGATGACAAGGAACATGTTACATGCACAGTGTTAGAACTTAGAAGCAAGGTCATCACTGCGCCCTGTGGAAGTGGAACCCATGGTCTGCCATGCTGCCAAGACGACATGGTGCCCGCCAAGAAATTTAAAACTGTAAAAAAAGATTTATAGATTATGGATTAGTAATACAACTTTCAAATAGAAATGAAAATTGGAGATGAGGGCTTGTCCAAGTGATCAAGTACATACTTCCAATCCTCCGTTTGGGGGTTCGATTTCCTACCGGGCCTCATATCCATCCCCAAATGACTATTGAAATAGAGAGACATCTCAATATTTTGAAATACATTTTCAATTTAATATATTTAAAATAAACCTTAAATATACACCTCCCTCAGTCCCATGACATTAATAATATATTGACTTCTGTTCTTATTTGTTAATCGACTTTAACTTAATGTTATCGTAATTATATATTACTCCCTCCGTTTCAAAATAAGTGTAACGTTTTGACTTTTTTTACTATTCATTATAGCACTTTAACTTCTATTTTTGTTATAGTTATACAAGAAAAAATATAGCCAAGTGTGATCTTGTTGGATTAGTTTTTAAATATCAAATTTTTAAAATTTTTACTTCTACTGAATTTGAGTTATTAATAGTTTAAAATGTCCATTGACATGAGTGCAGATGAGAAACGTGATACTTAAAAGAAACGGAGGAAGTAATAAATAAAAATAAACATGTATGGTCTTATTATAATTGTCTAATAGTATAATTTTAAAATATACTCCATCTGTCATTAAAAAAATAATATTCCATGTTTTCACGCAATCCAATACACATTTTTAAAGAGTAGTATCTCAAAATTTATAAAATAAAAATTATAAAAATTTAATATTATAAAACTATGTGATTAAGCGAATCTAACAAGATCTCACTTGATTATGTTTTGTCTTATGTAACTTTGTTAAAAAAAGTCGAATCAAAGTTACTCAACGAATAGTCAAGGTCTCGGGTTCGAGCCTTGTGTATGCAAAAAAACTGCTTTGGGAGAGGCGCCCTTAATTGCCCTTGCAAATCCTCGAGGGATTAGTCTTAGGTCCAATGTAGCCTGGGGATACCATAGTATTCACCTGAAAAATTACTCAACGAATAGTGTTTACTATGTCAATGTTAATATTGTTCAATGACGGAGGAGTATTTTTATTTAATTCTTTATTTTTCATATAATTTAATATATTAATGGTTGAAATAGTATATCACGAATAAATAGTGACAATAGATGGCAAACACTATGGCCAAGTAAGGAGGCAGAATATGATGAGCACATATTGAGCACAAAAGTACGTACCCTGTTTAATATTCTTACCAAAAAATATTCTCTCCGTTTGGAAATAGTTGTAACATTTGCATAGTTGTTACTATTCATAGAGTAAGTTTGATTCAAATTTTTAACACCGTTATACAAGATAAAACCTAGTCAAGTGAGATCTTGTTAGATTCGTCTAATCGCGTAGTTTAGAATATTAAATTTTTATAATTTTTATTACTTTTACATGATTTGAAATATTAAGCATTAAAAATGTGCATTGGATAACGTGAAACGCATGAATGTTATAATTTTTTAAAAACGGAGGGAATACATACTCTTTTATCAAATGGGGAAAATATTGGCTTCTCTTTTACCCCCATCGGAAAAATATTGGCTTCAGTATAAGGTACTTAGAGTATGCATTTCTTTGATAAGAATATTAAACACCATACGTACTGGGCTGATTTGTTGGTCAAGCACAACTCATTGGATGAGGCTCCAAGGATGGTTTGATAAGGCGTTGGTTAATGAACTTCGTGATATCATGCAAATTTCTAATTCACATAACTAAATTTTTTATCAAATGGGAAAACTGTTTGTGTTCATATGTGAATACAACTTCTAGGCGTGCTAAACTGCAATTGGAGATGAGAATCGGGATTCGAAAATCACAGTGAATATAAAGTTGAAATTTGAAATCCCCATGATAAATAGATCAAATATATTGGTGATCCTATTGAAGCTATTGTTAATAACATTTATCCATCCTTTTAGTGTAAAACATTTTCTCTTACGACAAAATGATACTTTTTTTTTCCTTAGCCAAATGCCTGAAAAGCAAAATGATAGTGTTTGACAGGTGAGTATGAAGCTTGAGTTATTCCACAAAAAAATTTACACAGTATATATCTATATTTGATAATTATTCTAAAATGTTTAATGTAATTTTTGGAAATGCTATATTAATAAAATTTCAGTATCATTATACTACTAGTATGCATAATTAGAAAATGCTACCATACAATTATTATACGGGAATTTGGGGCGTTTAAACACATTTCCACACAAAAAAAAAGGTCGTTTAAACTTTAAACAGAAGTATTCCTACTCTTCTCTGAATTGAGATATAAATTGCGTGTATTTCATTTCATCATCAGCTCCTATTCTAAAACCCTAAATTAGAATAACCCCTGACGCCAATATCCACTCTACTCTACAACGGCGGAGGACTCCGCCAATGGCATCCAATGCTGCCAATCCAATGGAGTCGCTGCTCGCTATTGCTCCTTCCGTCACTACTTCGTCGACTGTTCGCCGCATCCAGATCTTCCGTCACCAGATTCCATCAATCCTAAGCGATTCAGGTATTTACTGCCTTCGTTGTCATCAATGAAATCGCGCATGATTTTTGGATATTCAGATGGAACTGGAAGCGCCGCAAGTGATGTTTTCGGCGCGTTTATGTTTTGAAATACTTCACAATTTTGCGCCGGGGATGATTTTTAGAGCTCTTCAGTTCGCCTGTTCGAGCATTTCTACCCATTCTGTCTGTTTTAATGTTGTGGTTGGCCGTCTATCTACGAATGCCTGCTTGATGGTGTTGGATTGATCGGAAGATTTATTTATCTGTCTAAAAAATTGTGCACCTACACTTTAAATGTAGAAATTGCCGAGTTGCCGAGTCCAGACTTTGTTTATTTGCCGATTGTCGGGGGTCAAGTTTCCAACTTGTTTTTTGTGGTCCATTCTGATCAGGAATTTCTCATATTTTGATTCAATATGAAATAAATGTGGACTTATGATTGCCATGTTGTATTGAATTATTGATCCAATCAACTCAACCTGACAGCCTGTGGAAAATCAACATAACTAATTCTTGCTCAAAGAAAATACCCTAATTCGTAAAGGATGGATGATGGGCCTCTTCTTGATATCCCGTTGATGAAGTTATTTTAGGCCTATTATGCTTGAGAGTTGTGTGGGATGGAGATTGCTGATACTATTATTACTAGAAATACATGATTTCGTATGTCGGAAGAACTTGGTAATCTGCAAGTAAATTTGGTCTGGGCTATCAATCTATTGCCGTGGGCGGAAGTGCAGGATTTTTTTATGCTTGAAGAATTTTAACCTGCATGTAAATTACTTTTTGGGTTATCAATCTACTAGTGTGGCTGGTAGTGCTTGCCCATGACCTGGATTGTATATTGAGATAGGTTTCTCAGGGCCTGAACTTTTCCTTGTTTTTTTTCCCCCTTTCCTTATTGGAGTTAAATACGTTTTAAACTAAATACGTGCTGATAAAATTGCAAAAGCCAACTCAATTTTTTACTTTATTGATAAATAAACTATCTTGATGATCAAATAACTCAAGCATTCAAGTGGTAATATTTTGGCTACAATGATTTATTCAAAAAACAGAGTGGATAATCAGCACAACTTTTACAATCCCCTTATATACGAGCAAAGAGTGGAATGGAAGTTTGATTTGATAATTATCACCACCTGCCAAGTGATACTTCTTCAGTATTTTCATAGTTATTTGCAATTATTTATTCGTGTTCCAAAGAAGGAAACATGATCGTTAGGATGATGTTTAAATGTCTCTCATTCCAATCATTGTCCATTTTCTTGAATCTGTCTGTGTTTGTGGGGATTATAGATCAATATTGATTTATCTAAGTATTTCTCTTATGACTTTTGCATGCTCGTATTGTGTCATGCTGACGCTTAAATTTTCAGATTCTTCGCAGATAACTGCAGAATTTGCATCGTTGCTGGTTGATTTACTTTTCCAGACATTACCTATCTATGATGACCATGGTTCAAGGAAAGCAGTGGATAATGTTATTGTTAGAGCTCTTAGTGAAGCTGTATTTTTAAAAATTTTTGCAGCAAACCTTGTACAGGCCATGGAAAGGCAGTCAAAGTTCCAATCAGTGACAGGAGCCTACAGGCTTCTTAAATGGTCATGTCTCCTTTTGATTTATAGTCAGTTTGCCTCCTTATCAAAGAATGCATTATGTAGAGTAGCCCAAGCACAGGCATCAATACTTCAAATGGTCATGAGAGGATCATTCCATGCCAAAAGGGCATGTATGAAAGCATTTTCACAGTTGTTCACTAAGGTCTAATTATTGTCACTTTATGTGTTCATTTAACTTTTTCCATGACTTTTTATTTTTTTTATTTATTTAATATATGTGCATTTTCTGTTCAGTCACCAGATATGTTCAATACTTATGTTGAGGAACTGAAAGATGGAAGGATCCCATACAAAGATAGTCCACAGTTAATTTATATAATGCTTGACTATTCAAAATCAAATCTTTCTATATTTGACAAATCCAAGGTGAGCATTCTTTTTTTTTTTTTTTTTTTTTTTATCACCCTTTGATATGATCTTCATTTTTGTAAGTTTCCATGGTATGAGGCTTTTCAGACATGTTTACTGCTTTCTAACTGTTTCACAGGTCACATTTCTTGACATATTTGTTAAGGCAGTTCTAAATGCTAGAGAGAAGCCCACAAAGGACTTGAGTGAGGCTTTTCTTCCATTATTTACTAGTCTATCACATGATGACTTTAAGAACACCATACTCCCCTCATCCATCAAGATGTTGAAAAGAAACCCAGAGCTCATCCTTGATTCCATTGGAGTTCTTCTTAAATCTGTCAATCTTGATTTAAGTAAATATGCTGTTGAGATTCTCTCAGTGGCATTAACACAGGCTAGGCATGCAGATGAAGATAGAAGGTTTGCTGCTTTAGCGATAGTTAGGTGCTTGTGCCAAAAATCTAGCAGCCCTGATGCTGTAGAAGCTATGTTCAGTGCTATAAAGGCAGTTATTGGAGGTTAGTGTTTCATGTATATGAGCACGTGAGCCTTTAACGAATGTAGATACTGTTGGGGATTATAGATGTGGGTGATCAGCTGTTTATTAAGTGTTTGTCACTGTAAGTAATCTCACAGATTTAGCTATTGAACAGGTTCTGAAGGCAGACTTACATCCCCATATCAAAGAGTTGGCATGATAAATGCACTGAGAGAAATTGCCAATGCCCCTGAGGGAAAATATTTCAATAGCTTGTCGCCAACTGTATGCGGGTTTCTGTTGTCCTGTTACAGGGATGATGGTGGGTTTTTGGCTTTTTTTTTTATAATTTTATTTATGTGTGCACCCATTTGGAATGTGTGGGACTGCTTGGTAGTCGCATTATTTACTTAGTATATGTATATATAGTTTTGTGAATGGAAGTGTATTTATGCTCTCAACCTGCTAGGGGATGTAATTATTCTGTTTCCCCCATTAAGTGATATGGTGTTACATGCAGGAAATGAAGAGGTAAAGCTTGCAATTTTATCTTGCATCGCTGCTTGGGCTGTGAAATCGTCTGAAGCTTTTTCCTCGGATTTGGCTTCCTTCATTTTGTCTGGGATCAAGGAGAAGGAAACCTTGAGAAGAGGTCACCTTCGTTGTCTGCGAATAATTTGCAAAAATGCTGATGCTGTTACAAGGGTGTGTTTTCTGTGGCTTCCTGATCAATATTTTATCTTTTTGGCTTTGAACAGTCTTTGTTTTTGCCTCATACCATGTGTTGCATGCTTTAGATGACATCCTTGCTCCCGCCGCTCATCCAACTTGTCAAAACTGGTTTCACTAAAGCAGTACAGAGATTGGATGGTATTTATGCACTTCTTTGTGTGGTGAAAATTGCTGCTGTTGATGTCAAAGCAGGTGTGCTGCATTTGCTTGCAATAACTAATCTTAACGTTGCTTACTTGCAGTTAGTTTTTGCTTACATAGCTTTGTCATGAATGTACAACTTTCTTTCCAGTATTTAGTTTTCTTGTATCTTGCATTTTCTTTAGATGAAACACTGTCGAAGGAGAAGATATGGCAGTTGATATCGCAGAATGAACCTACAATTGTTCCGATTTCATTGGTCAGTGATTGTTTTATTCTATCATTATGAAGATATGCAACTTATTTTTTGCCACTGATTTTAGAGAAATATGTGCTTATGTTGATGTGTCTTTCAGGAAGAGTATGAATTCTGTGGTTTCGGTCTGTTGACTAAGTTTGTTGTGGAGAAGTTGATAGTTTAAAATCTAACTAGGATGTGGATGAATATTCACTTTAATGAATTTGAAAGGGAATTGGTACATTCTAATTTAAGAGCCAATTTCATCTCATGGTTGGGCATTGCCTCTGCTGCACTAAATCAACACCTGAGCAGCTTTCCTTATTTAATTCCTTTTGACCCCTATTTGAACACCGAGCTTTTTTTTCCCTTCTGCAGGCATCAAAATTATCATTTGATGACTTGATGGCTTGCAAAGACCTGATTGAGGTTCTGCTGGTAGATTATCTTCAAAGGTATCCTTTCTTTTTTTGTGTGAGATTGTATTCTCTGAAAAAATTTGGGTACTATTGTGTTTTGGGTTTATTTGCTAATTCTAGGTACATAATTAAAAATTTAAAACAATCTGTATTTGTCTGTCTTTCATCACAAAAATAACCATTGTATCTCAACATCACAAGTGCAACCTGTGTTCATATTTTATGGTAATTTTGGAGGCCAATTTGACCTCGACCACAAATGTACCATTCTGATCGTGATACATTTGGATAGGTGTCACATGTAGGATCTAGGTTCTGTGCCCCAATCAAAGTATGGTACTTGGATGGTCAGTTTGTGGTTGAGGTTGAGTTTTCCACTGCCAGGGCCAGTAATAATCTCCCTGAGAAAAGCAATTGACTATTGTGATTTAATTCCATGTAAATCGGCAATAAATAGAATATTCACCAAAATATGGATTGAGGGTGTAAATGACTGGAATAAACTTACCCCAATCTGACAAAATTGTAAGATCTTATTGTTGAAATTGTGTCTGCTGTATTGCAGGGTATTAGAGAACTTCTCAACTCAAGCAATCTTGCAGGTTCTTAGTATTACATTACATGGTTTTTTGTTTCAATGATTTTGTGTTTATTAATTGTTTATTGTTAATTTTCAGTTTATATTATTTTTGATGTGCCATCCAAATTGGGACATCAGAAAAGCTGCTGAAGGCACCACAAAGAAGATCCTTGCTGCATCGCCTTTATTATCAGAAGCTGTGTTGCATGAATTTTCAAGTTACCTCTCTGTTGTAGGAGAAAAAGTTGCTCTCCTTAAGACGAGGTGGAACTACTGTGATTTAATTTCCTTTTTTGGTGCTTTCTGATTTTGGCGCCATTTGGATGGGCTTTTCACTAGGTGCTTTTGGTATTGCTTCTTAAAAAGGCACTTTATTTGTGCTGGGATGAGCTTTGAATAAAATAGAAGCAACATTTAAGTTGAGTTTCTGTTTTTAGCATTCCAGGTGTTGCTTTTCTCCTTTTGCTTTCTTTGGAACACCATTCAGACAGGTTCTTAAAGGTCTCTTGTTCTAGTTTGCATTGTTGTCTTTGTATGCAAGTTATCATCCTGCCTTTGTGAACCTTGAAATGAATGCTGTTTCAGGGGCATTGTCTTTTATCTATTTAGTTTCGCATAAGAATCTATGTTGTATGATGGTGGGAAAAGAGCACCTATTAAAGTTTTGGCTTGATCAGAATTGGGTGCATTTGCGCTCTTGCATGCATCTTTACTAGGTTCTAAAATGTGGGAATATCACATTAGAAGAAATCTTTTAGGATTTGGCTTTTCTTGTTATGTTGGTAAGTTGATTATTCCAATCCATTAAAACATTTTTTTGGATAATGCAATATTGCTTTGACTTGAGATGGCCTCAACTGACTGAATGGATATCGCAGTACTAATATTATGTTGTTTTCTATTGCTGATGGAGTTTTTGGTTGATCTAAGTAAAATTTCCTAGTATCATGTTGAATTGTATTTTGTTGAGGAGTGATATATGCAATTGGATTATCCAACCTAACAGCTTAAGTTTTTAAAGAATTGGTTCACTAACATGTTATCAGTGCCATGAGTACCTAGTTGGGTATCTCGTCGTTTCCGAGATGAAAATCATCTCGAGGAGGGGTATTAAAATGTCCCACATCGCTTATATATTGGGATGCCCCCTTGTTTATATGGATATGAGCCACTCCACTCATTGCTAATTGGTTTTGGATTGAATCCTTATATTCATGTCTTTCTAACATGGTATCAGAGCCAAATGTCTTGTATTCAAGCCCCACCGCCCCCATTTGTATTTGTATTTGTGGGCTTTGTTTCTTTGTATTTGCTTTGGCTGGTTCCATCCGGATTGTTTGTTTTTGGTTCACACCCAAGGGCCCACCTTGCGCATAAGACGGCATGTTGAGAAATGATATATGTCATTGGATTATCCTCCCTAACAGCTCAAAGTTTTAGGAGACTCGGTTCACTAACATACTTCATTGTTCAGATCTGCCTTTTGAGGTGGGTTGCTTCAGTAGCCTATTTTGTAAGGCTGTAATGATTAATGACAGAACACAAGGATAGGTATTGGGTATTAGGGTCAGAAATACACTTAGGACTGGAATAATATGATGATGAGTGGATCCATGCTTGTAAATTGTAATCTAGCTTGCTTATGAGGATCATAGAGATAAGATTCTTTTATATGTATCATTGTATTTATTATTATATTTTTCCCCTTCTTATTGTCATTTTTTGTTCTTCTGCTGGTCCTATTCGTGTTGGTAATTATTGGATTCAATGGCCCTCATTACTATTTACTGCTGGTGGTTCCTGACGCTTCACATATAAAATCTACTTATTTTCACTTTTATCATGTTATTCTACTCTTTCTTTTCATGTATTTGCTTTAATCAAGTTGTTTGAATATTGGGCACTCCTGTTTTAAATTATTATTTTTCTGTTCAGTGATACAGAAATTGCGCTTGATTCTCAAGTTCCATTTCTTCCACCAGTTGAGGTTTTGGTGAGGGCATTACTTGTAACAGCATCTGTTGTGTTGCGGACTTCCCCAAAGTCCTGTGGGCATCTCCTGTTCGGCTCCCATCATCCGTACATTATTGGAACAGGAAAAAAAGACACTGTTTGGAGGGTATCCTCTACTTGTTCTAGTTTCTATGATATTTGATAGCTATATGTTTTTATCCCTAGTTTCTACACTGGACTATGCAATTTTCTGGGATTCATTATCCCTTGTTTTGCATATGAAAATCAATCTCTCCTTGTGGGTGACAAAAAAGCATCTACTTTCTTTTGCAATACTACGAGTGATTTTATATGTTTTTGGATTTTAAAGTTTAAACCACTGATGGGCTTTGAATTTTCATTTCAGTAGTAGAAAGCACTGAAGTTGTTTGCTAAATTTTCTGGATTGATAGCTTATCCCCCTATAATTGCTGCATGCGTGACACTTTACTATATTGTGCTTATTTCTGTTCGTTCATTCTTCAGAGGGTGCAAAAATGTTTGAAGAAACTTGGCATTGATGTGATTGGTCTTGTTACCTCAAATATTGCTGAGATATGCCAGGTGAATTTCATTTATGATTTGAAGTTTTGGTTAATGGCTAATGACTGTCCGTTCTTTATTTGTTGCAATAGCCATATTATGGTAAGCATTCTGCTCTAGTAACTTTCAGTTATGTAACCTGGTCTTGCCAGCCTTCGAGGCAGTTGAAATGTTCTCGGCATTTTCAGTTGTATGATTTACATCTAATTGGTACATTTTGGCTAGCATCTATAGCTGGTTTGTGTTGTATGATAGCTGGATAGCTAATTTGAATTATTCATATTGAATTGACACTTTTGTACTTTATGCTATCATTGTATCTCTTTTCTCAGGTTGTTAGTTTTTGTTATCATAATGAACTTGGAATCTTACTTCTTGTTTAGGTGCTTTGTTGAATTGGAACTTCCTTCATATGTGTATGTGTGTGTGTGTGTGTGTATATATATATTATATTTGAAAAGTGATGGCATGGTGTTAATACTTGTGAGAATGAACTGTGGGTACCATTTAAAAAGTTTGTGTTACTTTTATCTGTTTGTGAAGGGCATATTTGGTTCAGAGGGATTGATGAGCCCTAGTTACTTTAAACAAGAAGGGGCTATTAATGCCTTGATAACATTGATGTCTATTTTACCTGGAGATACTTATGCCCAGTTTGAAAAGGTGTGCTGCACTATACCTTCGCTTTTGCTTTCGATCACTCTAACTTTATTTACTTATTCATCTAGTTGTATTTAATTCAATTTTGCAGCACTTTATCAATCTCCCGGATCGCATTGCTCATGACACACTCTCAGAGATTGATATTCAGGTATGTTTGTTTTAATGTTCATAAAAATGGAGTTTTTATAATGTGGCTCTTAGTATATATTTTTGGCATATGATATTTTTGTTATTTCAACGTTCTTCCGTTAGATTTCTTCTACGTATGTTTTGCTTTGGGTTGACAGTGCAAATGTATGATCAAATGATTTTCTTTGAGTGTTGCTAACACAAACGATGGCCTTTGTTTGCATTGCTCTCTTTCAGATTTTCGGCACTCCTGAGGGAATGCTTTCGACCGAGCAAGGTGTTTATGTTGCAGAATCTGTTGCTTCAAAAAATGTGAGACAGGCTAAGGGACGTTTCCGGGCGTACGATAATGATGATAACATGGTATTTTCACATTTATCTAACATAATTTGCTCACAGTTTATCAAACAAAAGGAAAGAATTCACAATTTGGCAGTTATTCACTGAGAAATTCTATTTTCAGGATGAAGTGAATTCAAATCATTCTACAAAGCGGGATGTGCCAAGGAAAGAGGCTGCTGTTAGTGGAAGAAAAGATGGTGCAAAATCAGTGAAGAAACCTGGCAAGTCAATTCTAGTTTGATATTTTACAAATTTTAATTTTTGCTTTCATTAACAGTTAGCATAGACTTATTTTTCTCACCATTTGTTTCATTACGTACAGAGAAGGTAAAATCCGCAAAAGAGGAAGCTCGTGAATTGCAGCTTAAAGAAGAGGGCTGCATTCGTGAAAAGGTTATGTCAATTCAGGAGAACCTCTCTTTGATGCTCAGGGCGTTGGGGGATATGGCCATTGCTAATCCCATCTTCACACATAGCCAGCTTCCTTCTTCGGTTAGTTTCCACGGTTATTATTTTCTTATTTTTTCTTCCCCTCAGACTATCTGCATTAGATTCTTGTTCTAGTGCTTTCAGTAAATGGTAGTAGTGTAGTAGTTTTCTTTGTTTTCTGTGCTATGTATAATTTTATTTTTTTGCTTTTGCTTCAGTGCTGTGTAAAACTACGAAAGATTCTATTTTGCTGCCAATATACTTTGAAGCATCACTTGTTAAGGTTTTCTTAGGATAGTTTATGAGAAGAATGAACTCTCTTTAGCTTAGAAGAACCGGGCATACTATACCACTGATGCATTCCTGCATACAATACTCTTACAACTGACAAGTACTTGGGACTTAGGCATATACTTTGAATATGACATCTTTTGTTAATTGGAGACCTTTAGGGCATTTTTTCCAGTCAAAGTATCCCCTAGGGTATAGTTTGAATATGCAAGTTTATATTTTCAGTGAAGTTTTTTGTCTTTTGTCCATTGAATGTGGAATGCAATTTTATTATAACCAGGAGTTACCAATTTGTGAGCTCTTATGTTCTTGTGTTTGCCAGTATATAATGAGTTTATACATATGTGTGCATCGTAATGCCCTTCTATTTCAGGTTAAATTTGTCAATCCCTTACTTCGCTCTCCAATTGTTGGCCATGCTGCCTTTGATACATTGGTGAAACTTTCAAAATGTACTGTTGATCCTCTCTGCAACTGGGCTCTTGAGATTGCAACTGCATTACGACTTATTGCTACGGAAGAGGCTAGTGTTCTTTGTGAGTTTTTCCCATCTGTGGTTGACAAGGAGGAAAATAGCGAGCCATCTCTTGGTCTTTTTGAACGTTTAGTCAGTGGAATGACCATTTCTTGCAAATCTGGACCTCTGCCAGTTGACTCGTTCACATTTATTTTTCCGGTAAAATGTTCTGCTTCGTTTGTCTTTTTGTTGCTTTGATCTCATACCTCTAATTGAGTTAACATCTTTATATCAATATTTCATGTAGGTAATTGAGAGGATACTGCTTTCTCCAAAGAAGACAGGCCTTCATGATGATGTTCTTCAGATACTCTTCTTGCACATGGATCCTATTTTACCCCTTCCAAGGATTCGAATGCTATCTGTTACGGCCTCGTACCCCCCCAGCACACTTTCTATTTGCCTGGATTTTTTTCTCAGTTGCAGGTTTCTTACTCAAGCTATGCTTTACAGGTCTTGTACCATGTTCTTGGTGTTGTTCCTTCTTTCCAATCATCAATCTGCCCTGCACTGAATGAATTGTGTCTTGGTCTGCAACCCTATGAAGTGGCTCCTGTATGGTTCTCTCCTATTTTAACTTCAGTGTCTCGTACCTCTCTGATACCTCTAGAGCTCATTTTATTTTGCACTGGGCAGGCTTTATGTGGTGTTTATGCCAAAGATCTCCATGTAAGAATGGCTTGTTTGAATGCTGTTAAGTGTATTCCTGCTGTCTCCAATTGTTCAATACCTGAAGATGTTGAAGTTGCAACTAGCTTATGGCTTGCTCTGCATGACTCAGAAAAGGTATAGCACTCCCTTTTCCATCTTCTGACTGGTAGCAAGCATTTGATCACTCTATTTCAAAAAGTATTTCTTTCTTTGAGGTGGGTGTTTTATCTTTTAAAAATGTATTTCAGTTTGCAAAACTATTGGATTTGGATACATGTTTATGCTTGATGATATCTGTACTGGTTGGTCTTTGCTTGTCTCAATTCGCTTCCTTGAAACTAGTTCTAACTTAAGCTAGTTCATCCCCTGTACATACTTGAGGACATTTTCTAAGAGTCATTGATAATGTAGTTGAGTGAGGTGGAATAATTTAAGTATATTGTGAAAATGCTTATTTCTTGATTCTCCATTTGCAATTGCAACATAACATCTTACTGTTTTGTGTGCACTGCAAAGCATGTATACTGATTGTATTCTGTATATTGTTTTGCTGGACTAAGATAAACTAGTGAAAGTATTTTTTGTAAATCTATGATTTTTTTACTTCCTTGCTGTTTTATAAATTATTACCACTACAAACCTTTATTTTTTGAATGATATGTGACTTGTGAGGCTTATTGTATGTGCCTAATTGAGTTACAGAATGTTTCTTCTGACTTCTATTTATCTGTTATAGTCAGCAGTAATTTTGTTTTCCCCTATGCTCGTTTCTGTGTACTGCATGAGGAAAAAGAAGGATGAAATAAAGGTCTTGGGTCAGGTCACTTATGAAAAGTTTATATTGAAGGACTTGCTATGATGTTGTGGATCATAACATTGAAGGACAACCGTAATTTGCAACACAATTGACTGTTTTTTCTGAACGTTTCTGGTGTTGCAAACATAAGTTAATTGAAGAAAAATGGCTTCTTCAGATTTGTGTGTGATCCTTGTAGGCAAAAGCGTCTAGACTGTACATTAACTGACCTTAATAAGGGTTTTTTTTCCCCAGTCAGTTGCAGAAGTTGCTGAGGATGTTTGGGATTGTTATCGTCATGAGTTTGGCACTGATTATTCTGGACTTTTCAAAGCACTTTCACATGTTAACTATAATGTTAGAATCGCTGCAGCTGAGGCACTTGCTGCTGCTTTGGATGAAAACCCAGACACAATTCAGGTCACATCCCAGTTCAATGATAATAGTGATATATTGGCAATGATGTTCATGTTAACTAATAGGGCGTGATTCAGGAATCTTTGTCTACTTTGTTCTCCCTGTATCTTCGTGATGTTGGGGCTGGTGAGAACATTGATGCTGGTTGGCTTGGACGGCAAGGAATTGCTTTGGCTTTGCTCTGTGTGGCAGATATTCTTCGAACTAAAGATCTTCCCGTGGTGATGACATTCCTGATATCACGAGCTTTGGTACTCATATCTCCCAGATTTGATGACAAACTTTATGTGAAGAATGTCTATAAATATGATTGTCATGAGTTACCTGGAATTAATATTGGGAGATATTGGGATAGAATCAGATATCCTGTTTTTCTGATGAACTCAGTGGCACGGCACTATTCTTTGTACATATAGAATGCCACTTGTGTAGTTGTTATCTTTTAATTTATCCATGCCGACTAACTTTTAACTGCAGGCTGATCCCAATGCAGATGTTCGGGGAAGGATGATTGATTCTGGTGTTTTGATTATTGACAAGCATGGCCGAGATAATGTTTCCTTGTTGTTTCCCATATTTGAGAACTACTTGAACAAAAAGGTTATTCCCTTGCACTTGTTGTACATGCTGCATTCATCTTTTCTTTTGAGTTCTCTATATGTTTTATCTCCTGTTAGAACATTTTCAATGGTTTACACTCTTAAGAGAGTGTAATGAACATGGCACATCAATATTGTTCTCTCTCTCTCTCTCTCTCTCTCTCTCTCTCTCTCTCTCACACCCACACACACAATAAATTTCTATTACAAGAAAAAAGATGTTGGCTGGTGTGGCCGATCAGCTCAACTTTTGTGAATATAAAATTACATGATATACATTTACAATTTATATTCACTCGTGTCAGTTTGGGTTTATTTAGCGCTCATAAGTTTTGTGTCTAGATTCTTCGTTCTGGCTTAAATATTGAAATTTCTGGTTTTTGGTTGCCATTTCTGGACCTTCCCATCAACTGAAACAGAGTATGATCTGATATGTGTGATGAAGAAGAATATTGGCTTTTGTTATTTGTATATTCTTTTGCAATTTCAGGCATCAGATGAGGGAAAATATGATTCAGTACGTGAAGGTGTGGTTATATTTACCGGAGCTCTAGCAAAGCATTTATCAAAGGTCTTAGTTTCCTTATCTTGTAGCATTAAATGCTTATTCAAAACATTCTTCTAAATGCTTATTCATAACATCGGTTGTTCTTTTGGTCGAACATCAGGATGACCCTAAGGTTCATGCTGTTGTGGATAAGTTGTTGGAGGTATTGAACACTCCTTCTGAGACAGTACAACGAGCAGTTTCCAGTTGCCTTTCACCATTAATGAAATCAAAGCAGGTATGTTTGTGATTTCCTACTAATTCTTGGGGTGAAATGACTGTTGCTTCTTCTATGACCCTACTTTTAAAGTTTGAATATCCAATTCCTCTGCTGAGGGGCTATTTGTTTACTGTCTAGTAGATAGTAGTTGTTGATTAGGGATTTCCACTTCTGCTGTGTTTCGTCAGTTGTGGATCAAATGTATTTTAGCACAAGTTTTGCTTGAAGCCATCTTACATAATTTTTGCGTATGATATGCTAACTGATTCGTTGATTGAAACTAAAATCCTCCCATGGGCCCTTATCTGTGCCACATGGAATTCAATCTTGATTCTAGTTATGCAACATCGGACAGTCTAATGGAGATTTTGCTGTGTTCCTGTGGTGCTTGAAGAAAACTGTGGAAAATATTTCACAATTTGCTTGAATTGGGGCTTTTGCTTTTCTTTCTTTATCTAGTGGTTTATTAGAACTGTTGATATTTTGGTTGAATAGTTACGATTAGAATAATCTTCTTTTCGTTATAAATTAGGTTTTTTGTGATTGCTTTAAGTGTTGTTTTAACAGTTTGAATATATGTTGAATGATGATTCCGGAATGTTTGGTTAGAAACTAAATGCTGTTCAGGCCAATATATAAGTTATTGTAACTATAACATATGTTATCTGAACTTACAATGTATTTCTTTTGGTTGTTGACTTTTTCTTATATTTATTTTATTAAGTTTTTGCCAAATTTACTTTGTAATGGAAGAGGAGAAAACTAAATAAATGAGGAGGTTCCCCATGTAATACACATACCTGGTTGGCCCAGTTGTACATGTTGGGTTTTTAGTTTTATAGTGTTTAGGTGCTTCTGTTGTCATGCTTATTACACACATATGTATATGTAATGGAAACTAAAGATGCAGCAACTACAACACTGTGGTGTAATATGAAAATGTATGCGTCAGGAGGAAGCAACAGCTCTTATTTCGAGGCTGCTTGTTCAATTGATGAAGAGTGAAAAATACGGTGAGCGTCGTGGTGCTGCATTTGGACTGGCTGGGGTAGTCAAAGGATTTGGAATATCATGCCTAAAGAAGTATAATATCTCGAGAGACTTACAAAATGGTCTTTCTGACAGGTATATTATTGAAGTTAGGTCTTACAATATTTTATTTGCTGGCTTTATAAGGCTTGGTATGTTACAGTATAAGTCTTATCTGATGACATTTTGATAAGTTGAAAGTTGTTGAGATGCCTTCAATTTCATGGTTCTCGCATGTTACTACTACTGATTATACTTTGTAAACCGTCTGCCGTGGGGCCTTGTTTGTATTTCCTTGAGCAGAAAAATGTCTTTTACAATTTTTTTCAACTTTATAGTGGAGGTGGTATTTTAACTAATTTGTTAATAGTGTTTTTGATTGAATAGAACACTCATTTTTCTTATTGTTGTAAGATAAAGAAATGTCTTAAGAATCTTTATTGCTAACAGGCATTTTTCTTCTGTGTGTTTTCAGTATTGCCTTTGGGATGAATGATGAGTATTTGATGAAATTATTCTCAATCGTGTATTCTGGCTCAAACTCTATATAACAATTTTTGTTCATTGCAGATTTTCTGCTAAAAGCCGAGAAGGAGCATTGTTGGCATTTGAATGTTTATGTGAAAAGCTGGGAAGAGTATTTGAACCGTGAGCTTATAGAGATTAATATGTTAGGCAATTGCATTTCTATTTTATTTATTAGCGAAAAATACTAATCAGAAACCCTGCTCTTTTCCCTTTCAGATATGTGATTCTTATGTTACCCCTACTTTTAGTATCCTTTTCTGATCAAGTTGTTGCCGTACGAGAAGCTGCTGAGGGGGCAGCACGTGCTATGATGTCTCAGCTTAGTGCTCAAGGAGTTAAACTTGTTCTTCCATCTCTTTTAAAGGTTTTCATTTTGGATACAATTGCATCGTGAACTTGATTTTGCTGAACTTGAGTTTTGTGCTGACTGTTGTACCTGGTAGAAATTAGGATGTACATATCTCATATTAGTCTAAAGAGAGAGTTGCAGTAGAGTTTCTTCCCCTTGTTTGAGTGAGATTATTCTTGTATCTAAGATGATGATGTCCACTGCGGGTGCATTGGATGCTGCTTGGTTATCTGGATTCAGAATACAGGCATTTTAACTAAAACTGTTGGGCCATCAACCCCGTCTTTGACTTAACCTTAGGTGGATTTTCCAGAAGCATGCACACTGAACCTGTGCCCATGACCATTGATTTTGTAGTTAACAATCTGCCTATCTTGACATTACAGTATGATAATTATCCATCTTTCACTTGTGTTGGTAAAAATGGTAGTTCCTACCTCTTGTCATACCTCTTTCTTACATATGGACTTTTGGGTCATATTCCACACCTCAACAATGTTACACTGGAATGAAAATTCATCAATAATTAGGTCTGATTATTTATGTCTTACATTAAATGATGTCCTTTTTCGCACGCTAACTCAATTTTTCCAGTGTTGCCAAATATGTCAATGTGAAAGACCAAATAACTAATTGCATTCTGTTTGAGAAAGAAATAGGAGAATGGGTATTGTTTTCATTTTGTGTGTGTTGGCATGCCAGGGTCTTGAAGATAAGGCTTGGAGAACAAAGCAAGGCAGTGTCCAGCTGTTAGGTGCCATGGCTTACTGTGCTCCACAGCAACTGTCTCAATGTCTTCCGAGGATTGTCCCCAAGTTGACTGAGGTTGTGTAGTAACCTTTCTTGATTGGCTGCTTCCTAGCATGTATGCACAATCCCAAGTATGAACTATATTGGGTTTTCTTATTGTACTGTAGGTTCTTACAGATACTCACCCCAAAGTTCAGTCTGCTGGGCAAACAGCACTTCAACAGGTAAAATCCTTGAATTTCAAGTTTGAATTGTTCAACTATAATTTATTTTGATGAGGTTCTTTCTCTCAGGTTGGAAGTGTGATAAAAAATCCAGAAATATCTGCCCTTGTTCCCACTCTTTTAATGGGTCTTACAGATCCCAATGAGTATACAAAGTATTCCCTTGAGATTCTTCTACAGGTAAGTGCATCAGGCATCTATTTCCTCTGGTTTAGGTCCATTGGATATATGTGATTATGTTTTTTTTGGCAGACAACCTTCATTAACACAGTAGATGCGCCTTCCCTTGCATTATTGGTTCCCATAGTCCATCGAGGGCTTAGGGAAAGAAGTGCTGAAACAAAGAAGAAAGCTGCCCAAATAGTTGGAAACATGTGTTCATTAGTCACAGAGCCAAAGGACATGATTCCTTACATAGGTTTACTTCTACCTGAAGTGAAAAAGGTACCCCTCACAATTTTTGAAGGAGCTAGTGAGAAGGTTGGATTTAGGTTAAAGTTTTGATTTTGTTATGGAACAGGTTCTTTTGGATCCAATTCCTGAAGTTCGAGCTGTTGCTGCAAGGGCCCTTGGCTCTCTTATAAGAGGAATGGGTGAAGAGAACTTCCCTGACCTTGTTCCATGGTTATTAGACACTCTGAAGTCTGACGGTAGTAATGTTGAGCGGTCTGGAGCTGCTCAAGGGTTGAGTGAGGTCAGAATTCTTTATCTTAATCCTTCTAGCATGCACTACTTGCATTTCATGCATCTTAATTACATGATCTACTCTTGTCATCAAGCACATTTCATTTGGAAATCATGATCTGCTCCTGGCATCAAGCATTTCATGCACATCTGCTGGTTTGTGTTTGTATTTGTACAAATGATGGCATGTAGGGGAGTCATTTCTAAAATAGACGAGTCCATGGGTATAGAAGTTGTTATCTGTTTACTGCTGCATTTCTGGAATTAAATACTTCCTCTGTTTTTTTTTTTTTAAAAAAAAATCTTAACACTTCTCATTTGCACGTATGCCAATGCACATTTTCAACGATTAATAACTCAAATTCGGTACAAGTAAAAATTCTAAAAATTTGATATTTAAAAACTACAAGATGAGACGAATCCAACAAGATCTCACTTGGCTATATTTTGTCTTCTATAACTATAACAAACATAGAAGTCAAAGTGCTACAATGAACAGTAAAAAAGTCAAAACGTAACACTTAAAAAAAATGGAGGGAGTAATTTTTATTAACGAAGAACACGTATTTATAGTATGAAGTCAGGTTGGAACTTGGAAATAGGAAAATATAGTTATCTATTTTCCCGCCGGTAAACTATTCGGTATCTGGGGTACCTCACACTCCCGCTAATCCAAACATGGCCTGAGAAGCACCTACGCAGGACAAATTTTACAAAGGGGAAAGGCCTGGCCATTGATTTCTTCATAGCACCACAAGTTGGGGTTACACGCACTAACCATCTTTTGGCATTAATAACCTGCCTGCAAGTTGCAACTAGTCAACTACCATAGTCATTGGTTTGAAAATGTAATTCTCTTGATTATATAGGATTATATATACGTATATATAGATGTAAAGGTACGGTGCAATCTTAAAAAGGGATCCAAATGTGATGATGAGGTACTGATATTCTCCCACAAGTTGAAATATTATATAATCTTGCCCAGGTTGTAGATTGTCTGAATTCTGAAAGCAGTGGACAGAAAGCAGCTGATACATAGTTGATAAAAACTTGAATATAGAAAACAACTAGACATGTAGGTAAGTTGATACGGATAGCTGCCTAGCTAAATAGAAGTTTTAGATATACACATATGTGCTAGCCCACCAGGAGAAAAGAATTCGATTCAAACCATTTGGGTTGGACATGAGATGCTCACATTATTTGTGCCCTACCCCAAATGCGAGTATCTTGTGTTGAAACTAAATTGGTCAGTTTAACGAGCCACATTGAGTAGCTAGATGGCCGGAAAAAGCGGGTTACCGATATTTTAGAAAATAAACAATTGGCAGGATTATTGGGACCAAATATCGTAAACAGGATGAGATGGGTCTTACCATAGTGGTCAAGTCCCCGACTCCCAACCTATAGGTTGGGGGTTCGATTCCCCACTCGGCCCTTATCCCTCTCCTTTATCCTTTTGTAATTTGTGTGGCATGGGCTCCCACCACCCTTTCCTAGCCTGTATAGGCTGTTCAGGAAAAAAAGAAAACTATCGTAAATAGGAGCCAAGGAGCTTTGGAGATTGTAAGTAATAGAGTAGAAAGCTGGAAGTCAATGTGGACAACTGTCATATTACTCAATTATAAGTAGTCAGATATCATTGCGACCAATTTAGGTAGAAATAGAACCAAGGTGATCAAATTCTCTATATGCTTTGATATAGGAGAAGATTACTACTGCACTGTAGTTCAGTTGTTAGTATAATAATATTAGTGTCGAGAGTTATAAAACCTGAAGCTGCTAATAAGTGGTTTGAAAGGCTGCATGTGTGCCATCTCTGTTGATTTTTGGTGATCTATTGGTTAAATCTTAAACCTGCCATTATAGTTTCATTTGTCCCATTAAGCAGAGATCGCTATCCCATGCTTGTTTTGCCAAGAAACCATATGGGTCTGTTATTTATGCTGCACTAAAGGATACTTCGCCCTGAGTGCAGCTTTGCATGATAAACCTTTTAGTGTAAACCTAGGTGATACCTTTTATAGAGAGCTTTCAAGTAAATAAGACACTTTAGATGGAAGTGTTGTTTCATGCTTCAGTCTCCATGGATATTATTTTTGTCTCATTTGATATTTAATATTGGCTTGTATATTTCTCAATGGATGATTTTTATTTATTTATTCATTTAAATAGTCTAATCTTCAATGAGATAATGAGGCAGTATTATTTGTCTTCTTATCTAGGTATTGGCTGCTCTTGGGACACAGTACTTTGAAGACATACTACCGGACATTATTAAAAACTGTTCTCATCCAAAAGCCTCAGTTCGGGATGGTTATTTGACACTTTTCAGGGTGGGCATTAATTAAGTTGAATGTGGTTTGCTGATTTCTATATTATTCTTTCCTCTGCTACTTGAATTTTGAAATTTGATGGTATCACTTCAATGCTTCTTGCAGTACATGCCAAGATCTTTAGGTGTTCAGTTCCAGAAGTATTTGCAACAGGTGCTACCTGCTATTTTGGATGGTAGGCCCCTTGCTCATCTTTCTGAGTTATTCCAACATGTCTAATACATAAGTTAACAGCTATCTTGGGATGTTTATCTGGACTAACATTAATTCTATGCTTTCCTTTCCTCCAGGTCTTGCTGATGAGAATGAGTCTGTACGTGATGCGGCACTCAGTGCTGGGCATGTTTTGGTTGAGCACTATGCAACTACGTATGTTTTTGTTACTATGATTGTTACTTTTCTAATTGCTAAGTCTTCTTGCAGGCATTATATCTCAAGTTCATGTTAATTGGGTGGCTATAATCCGTGCATATAGGTTTATAAAATTTACCTTGATGAATACAGAGGTCTATGAAATTTTATTTTACATAATTTGGTTATGAAGGGCATTTGGTTCACCCGATCACAAATGTTACATAGTTGATCCTTGTCCATGTGAAGGTAGTTGGTGAAGTTTGTTTTGGGAATTTCATTCTGGGTTTGTTGATTGGGAATATATGTTGGTTACTGAAGATATTCATTAAAAATGATCAACGCGCTATGATTGTTGAAGAAAGAAAATAGGGAAATCATTAAATTGCTAAATATTCTACTGATGTCTACATACACTGAAGTATGCGTTGTGTTAGTATTGTTTAGATGGCTGATCATCAATATAGTGATTGAAAATCAGTAGAAATATTCAATTGTTTAGATGGAAGACTTTATCCCTGCAACTAGATAAGGAGAGTTTATAGATTATTCGCTGAAAATGTAGTAATTTCAGGGCAAAAGTTTACCGTCTTTATCCAAACAAAAGTTTACCATCATTACACTTATATGACATAACCCAAGGAAAAACGGGTGAACATTATGTTCCTTAATGGCCTTGATCTGCTATCTTGTCAGTTCTCTACCTTTGCTCCTGCCTGCTGTGGAGGATGGCATATTCAATGATAACTGGCGTATTCGACAAAGTTCTGTGGAATTGTTGGGTGATCTTCTGTTTAAGGTGTGTCATCTATCTGGTCTTCTGTTCTTGTTATTGCTGCTGCGTCTTTCTCTCTCTCTCCACCCCCCCCCCTCCCCCCCCCCCCCCCTTCCCTCTCAAGTTATTTGAGAGTTTATCATCATATTTAGGTTGCGGGAACCTCTGGAAAAGCACTTCTTGAAGGTGGCAGTGATGATGAAGGTTCTAGTACTGAAGCACATGGACGGGCTATAATTGAAATACTTGGAAGGGAGAAACGTAATGAAGTCCTTGCTGCTTTGTATATGGTTCGTACTGATGTCAGTTTGACTGTCCGTCAGGTATAATGAGTTAAACTTGAAAATTTTCTACTCTGACGTTGATTCTTGGTTCCTCTTCAAGTTCTTTCCATTTTAATATTCTTATTGTTTGTGCCTCTCTATTCTCTACAGACTGCATTGCATGTATGGAAGACCATTGTTGCAAATACTCCCAAAACACTGAAGGAAATAATGCCAGTTCTAATGAACACATTAATTTCTTCTCTAGCTTCATCCTCTTCTGAGAGGCGACAGGTGCCATACCAAATTCAGTCTAATGATAATTTGCTGAAAAAAGCACGATGAGAAATAAAGCATTATTATTCATATGCTCAATGCTCAGGTTGCTGGACGGTCATTGGGTGAGCTTGTGAGGAAGCTTGGTGAAAGAGTTCTTCCTCTTATAGTTCCGATTTTATCTCAGGGTCTCAGGGACACAAACCCGAGCCGAAGACAAGTTAGTCTTCAATCCTTTGTTATATTTCTCTACATAATATTCAATCCATCGAGCTTCTTAGCTCAATGGATTAAAGCATATATGGCTGAACTGTTGTGTAGTTGCTATGTTCTGGCTTAAAAAAACTGACAACTTCGCTGTAGTTGAAGATAAAAGAATTGTCCATGTCATCCTAACTTGTTATGAGTTATGACCAGCAGTTATGAATTTTGAGAGAAAAATGTAATCTTGTCTTGCTTGCTTATTTTTTATTTAAATGGAAATATTTGCACAATGTAGGGTGTTTGCATTGGTTTGAGTGAGGTGATGGCTAGTGCTGGTAAAAATCAATTGCTAACTTTCATGGATGAGCTCATCCCGACAATTCGTAATGCGCTTTGTGATAGGTATGCCATCATCTCTGAAGGTTTATTGCTTCCTAAATTATAATTTTGCACAGAGGTAGCTTCTGACTTTTCATCTGCTACTTTTCCAGCATGCCGGAGGTTCGTGAATCTGCAGGCTTAGCGTTCAGTACGCTATACAAGGTATAATTCAATCAGTTATCTATAAAAGGATATCTTCTGAAATGCATCTGAGAACTAAAGGTCTTTTTATCTTGTGGAATGTAGAGTGCTGGCATGCAAGCAATTGATGAAATTGTTCCTACACTTCTTCATGCTCTGGAAGATGACCAAACTTCTGATACTGCGCTTGATGGCTTAAAGCAAATATTGAGGTTTGTGTGTTATTGGGGTTCTTTGATGGCACTTGTGGTTGCTCATGTATGATAGGAAGTAGACTAAACTATCTTTGATGATTTTAGTGTCAGGACCGCTGCTGTGCTTCCTCATATTCTACCTAAGCTTGTTCAACCTCCAATGTCGTAAGTATAAGCATTTGTTGCTTTTTAGAACTTTTTATATATCTATTATCCTTCCAACATATTATATTTTGTCTACAGTGCCTTCAATGCCCATGCTTTGGGAGCTCTGGCAGAGGTTGCTGGGCCTGGCCTTGATTTCCACCTGGGCACAATTCTTCCTGCTTTATTAGCTGCAATGGATGATGATGATGAGGTATGCTCCTCTCTCTCTCTCTCTCTCACACACACACACACACACACAGAGATAGGCGGATTCAGTTTGATGGGTCACTCACTAATAATTAATACAATTAACTTTAATATAATAACTACTTCTCCGGCTCATTTAGATTGTCACGTTTGACTTTTTGGTACTATTCACTGTTTAAGTTTGATTCGTATTTTTATCATAGTTATGTAAGAAAAAACATAGTCAAGTGAGATCTTGTTAGATTCGTCTAATCTTGTAGTTTTAGAATATCAAATTTTTATAATTTTTTATTGTACACAATTTAAGTTATTAACCGTTAAAAATGTGTATCAGCATACGTATCATGTGGGTCCGTAGCGATTATAATGAGACGGAGGTAGTATTGTATAATTAATAAAAGTTAAATTCAAAGTAATAGAAGATTTAAAATAATAATTATTGTATAATTAATAAGTTAAATTCAAAGTAATAGAAAATTTAAAATACCAAAAACTATTACAAACGCGCATTAGGGAATCACTTTTAGCAAGCTGTCGAGAAAGTTTATTCTTTACCACAGTTATTGCTGAAAAAGTTTGTTCTGTTTTTGCCGTTGCTATAGTAAGAAGTAATACTAACTTCAAAATCCTTTTGTACTTCTCTTTCTCAACAAGTTTGATAGAAAGCTCATTTAAATGTTTCACATCCCGAATGTTACTAATGAAATTCTCCCATGAAAATATTTTTTTGGTATGAATTCTCCAATGAATATTAAAAACCATCAATTCCATTTCAAAAAACTCTCTAGGATAAAATTCTGCAAGCCTTTGCAATTTATTTATTTATCTTTTTCTTTCTTTCTTTCTTTCTTTTTTTCTTTTTTTTTTTCCCCCTTTTATCAAAAGAAGAATATTGATTATAGTGATGAAAACAAGACATACCAATGGCAATAAGTAATTCCTTACTCACTTAAATTAATTTTTAACTTGCAATTGTAAATCAATTACACTGAG
Organism: Hygrophila difformis; assembly: GCA_030278955.1. Taxonomy (NCBI): domain Eukaryota; kingdom Viridiplantae; phylum Streptophyta; class Magnoliopsida; order Lamiales; family Acanthaceae; genus Hygrophila; species Hygrophila difformis. The sequence goes on from JAOANR010000015.1 coordinate 36,146,753, forward strand.
AAATACTTCAACTTGAAAATGGTGAATATTCAAAATACCAGTTTTTCAATCCATATTAGGAATCTCCATTGCATACTTAACCATAAATGAAGTAATTACCACAAGGCCATTTCTTTTGCCCATGAGGTTTTATTTTTATTATGTATGAGGAGAATGAAGGAAATGGTGATATAATTAGGCTAGACTATTTGGAGTAATTCGTAGTACTTGTATAATGCCTTTGTAAGACAGCTGAATGGCGACTATTTGTGGAGATGCAAAATTGTAATTTACTAAATTAGTCTTACTAAAGAATATGGCTGCTAAATCTCGTTCATTCTTCAATGATACACCAAAATTCTTAATTGCATTTACTAATAGACATGGCATCACATTTCTCCCTTTCACTATGGTCGATTTGATCCTAAACGTTTATCTTGCTTTGATATTTTAGGAGGTTAAACATTCGGCAAAAAAAGCAGCAGAGACAGTTGTTTTGGTGATTGATGAGGAAGGCACTGAATCTTTGATTTCAGAACTTCTAAAAGGTGTTTCTGATAGTGAGGTATGGTTTTGTTTAGAGTAATTCCTTTCCTCACAGGCGCACACCTGAACTGAGTCCAACACACTAGGAATGAAATGAAGATGAACTAACTTGTGCTTATTATTTTTGCAGGCTTCAACAAGAAGAAGCTCATCATATCTGATTGGATATTTCTTCCAAAATAGCAAAATGTATCTTGTTGATGAAGCACCGAACATGATATCTACCTTGATCATTATGCTAAGTGACCAAGATTCTGCTACAGTATCGGTAATGGTTATTGTTATTATTTTTTTGATGATGCATCCAACATGGATATATATATTATATACACATATATTTTGGTTTTTTTTTTTCCCCCCTGTGGTTTTGGGTGGGGTTGTAGGGGAACTGTTGTAGTAGTTTGTATTTGTAATTGTGTAATGATGACTCCAGGTTGCGTGGGAAGCATTGTTAAGAGTTGTAAGCTCGGTGCCTAAAGAGGTTCTCCCTTCATACATGAAGTTAGTACGCGATGCTGTGTCCACCTCTAGGGACAAAGAACGCAGAAAGAAGAAGGTAAAGTTTTAGCAGTTCGATGTTTTCAGAGTGAAGTAGATAAAGCACCTTGAATGATGGGTATTTAAAATATAAAATTATTTGTAGTGAAGTTATGATAATCTACTTGCTGAATACAGGGTGGACCAGTTTTAATTCCTGGATTCTGTCTCCCTAAAGCACTTCAGCCTGTGCTGCCGATTTTTCTCCAGGTACTTCCAACTCAATTAGTGGAAGTTAATGACTACTGTCAATCATACTGCACTCATTTCCCTGTGCCATCATTGTTAATTGAATATTACCAGTTGGCCTGTTGAATGGTACTGTATTAAATGTTGCATCTTTTTATCAGTGTCTTGCACTATATGAATGAAGGTCATGTGCTTTAAATGTTAATTTAGGGTGGTTTGTTTTCCTGATGTGCAATTCCACTTTCCAGAGTCTTACAAGTGGATCAGCTGAGCTGAGGGAGCAAGCAGCGTTGGGTCTAGGAGAGTTGATTGAAGTGACCAGTGAAAAGGCCCTAAAAGACTTTGTTATTCCAGTTACAGGGTATGTTGTGTTACTTTTTGCAGTTTTATTCTAGATACTGAGCTGCATCATTGAAAGTCATTAGGTTTTATCAGAAGAATACCAGTTTGATCAACCAATTTAGTTTTAGGCAGAAGATAATTGTTTGGTCGTGTTATAATTTTGTGGGATGTAGCAAATTTCTAGATTGTCTTACAAAGATATTATGCCTTGTCTTATGATTGTTATCAAATATCACTTATTAATAATGAAGGAAACTCCGTTATAGATTATGTTCATTTCTCCTCTTTTTTTTTCAATGCTATTTTTGGTTTTCAATTTTAATCAAGCACGCATGCATGCTCCTGTATGTTTTACCTTTGGGTTTCAGTTACATTTATTTTGTTTAATTCATGGAGTCAATCTTGTTTATGGTTTCTTGTTAACTGGATTAAGTCTCGTACATACACAAGTTTTGGTTAAACATTCACATTGATCTCACTCTTGGCTTCTATAGGCCGCTGATTCGCATTATAGGGGACAGATTTCCTTGGCAAGTGAAGAGTGCAATTTTGTCAACTTTGACCATTATGATACAGAAGGGTGGGATTGCTCTAAAGCCTTTTCTTCCCCAACTTCAAACTACTTTTGTCAAGTGCCTTCAGGACAGCACAAGGTTAGTTCTAGGGGAAATACACTCATGTCACATATGGGCTGTTGTTTTGTGGTGCTTTTACTTCGGATGTTTTACTGATTGTTAAAGGTAAGAAAAAGGTATATTGTGTTTATGTTAACTCTTCAGGTCTGTTCGTTCAAGTGCTGCCTTTGCTCTTGGGAAGCTCAGTGCTCTAAGTACTAGGATTGATCCTTTAGTCGGTGATCTTTTATCTGCCCTGCAGGTATATTAATAATTTTATGCTTTCTTGCACCTTCTGAAGTTCTATAAAATAACCTGCTTATTATTGCTTACAGGTATCAGATATTGCAATTAAGGAGGCAATATTGAAGGCTCTAGAAGGTGTGATAAGGAATGCTGGAAAAAGTTTGAGTGCTGTAGTTATAACTCGTGTCCACACTCAGCTGAAGGATTTGATGTATAGTGAAGATGATCAAATAAGAAGTTCTGCTGCTAGCATCCTGGGAGTTCTATTGCAGGTGAATGTCAGTAATTTTGGGGTAGTTTGTCTATCTAGTTCAGAATAAAATTTGATTAAGTGGAAAATTGCATTTGTCTATTCTCAGTGTCCCATGTTCAATGTTTCACACACATTACCCCTCTTCTCCATTGCAGTATATCTTATCCTTTAGAACTTATCTCAGCACAAAAGCCTGATCCAATTTTGAATAACAACTTCACATATATGTGAAATCTTCTTGATGATTATTAATGCTGTGTGACAGTACCTGGAAAATTCTCAACTTTCTGAAATACTCATGGGGATAGTAGATTCAGCCTCATCTTCTACTTGGACTACGAGACATGGATCTATACTTGCTATTTCGTCCATGCTGAAGTATAATCCGGCCATAGTTTGCACTTCTCCGTTGTTTACAAGCATCATTGATTGCCTGAAAGTTTCGTTGAGGGATGAAAAAGTAAGTAATTATCTTGACGTGAACTTCATGAGATCTATTTAGCACCATTTTAAGCTTAATACAAGTTATAGTCAATTGCTGAATACCATATTGCAATCTATTTTAAAATATTATGGTTGCTGCCGGGTATGATGCTCTTTAAATTGGATGTTTTTCGAGCCTATAATTCAAGCAAGCTTATTGTGTATATATTTTGACAAAAAATTATCTATGCTATGCGATGGGATAGGTATCACATGCTTCATCATACTTGCCTACTGATTCTTACACTTTTTTTTTTTTTTTTTTTTTTTATGTAGTTCCCTGTCCGTGAATCATCGGTTCGAGCTCTTGGCAGTCTACTGCTTTATCAAGTCAAGAATGATCCTTCAAACGCCAATGTTCATGTGGCAACTTTGAGTCATTTAGTAATGGCCATGAGGGATGACTCCAGCGAAGTCAGAAGAAGGGCTTTAAGCGCTTTGAAGGCAGTTGCCAAAGTACACATTTCATGATGATCACCTTGAGTATTTTTTATGAAGTTTTTTATAACAATCGTACCTAATCGCAACATTAACGTTTTATGCATTATACAGGCTAACCCTCAGGGTGTCTTAATTCACATTTCTATATTTGGACCCGCGCTAGCTGAATGTTTAAAGGATGGGTCCACACCAGTTAAGGTAGCAGCAGAAAGATGTGCTTTGCACAGCTTCCAACTGACGAAGGGTACTTCCTAATGTACCTTAATAGCTTATTATACAATTCACAGAATCAGAATCTACTTATAAATTCATGTTCTTGCCATTCCCTTTACCCTTCCTGCAATTATAGCCATCTCAAGTTCTGTCTTTCTGCCTTCCAGGTGCAGAATACGTTCAAGCTGCACAAAAATATATCACCGGTTTGGATGCTAGAAGAATATCAAAACTCCCCGAACAGAGGTGACAAATCTTATGTTTGCATAATCTAATCTTAAATGATTCGTTGTGTTAATTATTCATGCACAAAATGCTGCTAAAATCAGTTTAATGCCCCTTATGAACTTATTATTACTAGTGTTTAGATAACAAAGTAGCTCTGCCTAAGACATGTTCTTTTACTGTTGTAGTGATGACAGTGAAGGCAGTGAAGACGAGGCTAGTGGCTAACTCGAAGCACGAGCGATGCGATAGATTTTTGTGGTTTGGCGATGGTATATTTTAATCATGGAGGGCATTGCAGATGAGGGATCCAAGCTGAAGTGATGAACTCCGCGATTTTTTTGTTGTTGAGATTAGAACATATAGATACCAAGTCATAGAAACAAATATTATATGCCCTATGTTGGAAGTGTGCTGTTCTTGTACTTGCATGGGTTTGTTTGTGCTGTGTAATTAATGGCATGTAATTGAGATCGGCCATTTTGATGTTGCTGGAAGGAACTTGAGTGAGCTCCTATAAAAGTATAAATTGTTGGCCTCTGAAAATAGTTTTGAATTTAACTATTTACAAACGAGAAACTCTTTCAATTTTACTCTCCGTCTATGAATAATAAAACAGAAAGATATCAAGTGATAATTCATCTCCTATAAAAAAAATTTAACTTAGTACGATACTATTTATTTATTTATTTTTAATATACAATGAATTATATTGTGCAATTTGTCCTCTCTGCGTTTAGTTTTCCATTGTTGGTTATTTCTGATGAAAAGTGGAGTATTTCCACTAGAGAGGATGCTCTCATTAAAGGTCTTTCTGTTTCATTCATTGATTGTCTTTTTAAGTATTCCTTTCACTGCCGTAACTAGCAGGACATGCTTATCCCATTTTGTAGGGGCAAAAATGGTTCCTATAAGCTGGAGAGAGACGCAATGTCTTGTTGGATGAGAACCCCAAATCAGAACAGTGAAATCCGTAGAAAGGACAAGAATAATGTCAGTTTCCCGGTTTTGATTTTGTCTTGGTACATTTTCGTAGAAGGCTTCTTGGTACATTTTCCCTGTTATTATTGTTCGAAGAATTACAGTTAATACCAATGGATTGGTGCCACTTGTCAGCACGATGTGGGCTGATTAAAATTGCCTCAATCCAAATCCCGAACCAAAAACACGGAGAGAAATGAACATACACATACCTGTTTCTACTTTACTACTACTATACAATACTAATGGCTACTGCTTCATCCCTTTCACTTGTCCATTTTCTACCCCCTTCCAAATTCCCTTCTTCTGCCCACCATTTCCTCCATATCCCTCTTTGCCTGCCCTCTTTTCCGCGTTACAGGACCCTCCCATCCAAATCCTTCGCCAAAATATTAGTTTTTGCCCTCACGGAATCATCGTCAGATTCCTCCAAATCCCTAGACCCCGACCCTCAAAGCCTTCTCCAGGAGCTTGCTGTACGACCCAACCAATTTCTTCTTTCTCTTTTCTTTTCGTTTTTTTGTTTATTTCGTGGGTTTGTTCTTGCTTTGATTGAAATTTACTTCTTTGCGTCCGGGATTGAGTGCTGTTTTTATATACATGATGATGATTGCGGAAATAGTTTTTGCCTGGGTACTCCTGTGTTGATAAATTTTTTCGGAAATGTAGGATTGTTTTGTACTACCGGATGATTATTTTCAGAAACTACCACAGGACCTTCGGCTGGATGTAAGTTCAAATTGCTACTAAGGTGTTCGTGCGAACATTGTTTGATATTGTGGACACAAAAGTGCGTCCTGCTTTCCAGCTGTGGTGGTTTTGATTATTGATGCACGTTTTTGGAGTTGAAGCATAGTTGTTTATACGGATAGACATGGGGATATCTATGCTTGAAGTTGGGATCTGATGAGTTTAAATGTCGATCCCAGTTGTTTGTTTTATTAAATAATTAGTTAATTCATACTCCCTCCGTTTTTATTTTCTTGCCCCACCGAATTGGGTGAATTGATACTATTCACACTCACAATTTTACTTAAAAGTTTTTTTTTTTTTTTTTTAGTTATACAAGTTAAAATATAGTCAAGTTGGATCTTGTTAGATACAAGTTAAAATATAGTCAAGTTGGATCTTGTTAGATTCGTTGTAGTTTTTAAATATGAAACTTTTAGAATTTTTACTTGTACCGAACATGAATTATTAATGATTTAAATGTGCATTGGATTGCGTGCTGGGTGGATCCGTAGCTAGAATAAAAAACCGGAGGGAGTACTAAATATAATTCTATGATGCAGTAACAATACATAATATGTTTGATAATTAGCCAACTCATCCTTTTAAGCTTTGCTTTTATTGATACACAGTAATAATATTAAAATTTTTTACTATATGCTCAGAGGACTCCCCAAGGTTATAATGCCTTTGCCTTTTACTATATGTCTGCGGAAGATTGCCTTATGCATTCGGGGGCAAGTTTGGCAAACTCATTGAGTATTTGGGGCCGTACTCTATTGTAGGAAGTTGGAAAGTTTCCCTGAGTTATTAGCTAACTGATGTTATTTTAAAATGTTGAAGTTGAACGATGCGGCTTTTGATCTTTCAAGTGGGCCTGTCAAAGCTGAGGTCAGTTTTGCACCTGATGTTATGTTTACTTTAAATTTTGAAATGTAATTCATAACCTCAAACAAAAGCTGATATATCTGCATCAACCTAATGTAGATTGTGCCAAAACTATATATTCGGAGTTCACATGTGATTGAAAAACAACATTTTGCTTCTTGCTTTTCAATGAGATTAGATTTGCCCTCAGCAAACATAATAGCTTGAAGTAGACCTTTGATTTTCTTTGCATCATGCCTAGTATCACTAATAAAATAATACGTACTTGATTCAATTTTCTTGTAAATAGAATTATTAGTTTCACTTTTGTGTATCCCAAATTATCAATGACTTAAATAAGAACTTGTTCGTTTAACTCATTCATTACTTTAACCTGATGAACTTGGATCTGATTATGACAGTTGATAGCAATGAACACAATATCTTAATTGAATTTCATGAATATAACCTAACTTGCACTTAGATGATAATCTTATCGTTTAAGTTTGGTTGAAGAGAATGCCCAAATGTGGGGTTGTATATATATACACAGAAAGTCCAGGAGGTTGCAAGGTATATAATTTTTTAAGATTCTCATGAAGGAATGCATTCTTAATGTATAAGAGTATAAGACAAATGCATATACGTAACACTTTGATGTTGAATCTCATTCAATATGTGGGATAAATTAGTCAAGCCATGTACTTGTGTCCACTTTGATGGATAGCATAAAGGGTTTACAAACCCAAAATAATCAGTATAGTGTACTTATCAATTCCTCCAACGGTTTTGTTACCTATGTATTGCAGTGTGGTGATGAACTGGGACAGATTTTACTAAATATTACTCGAGCATGGGAGCTTGCGGACGCTTCTACTTCAGAAAAATTAATGAGCAGGCTCCCTCTGTTAGTGGGCTCTCTCACCAGCAACAAGAAATCAGGCAAGTATGCAATGATATCTTTATTTCCCTTTCACATTTTGTAGAACAAAGTTTGCTGTACTTGTAGTTGATTTTGACTTTATCGCTGGTTAGCACTTGGCAAGCGTTTGGTTTCTGCTTCCAGGAGGTTTCAATCCATGGGCCAGTATGGTCAAGGTGAACTACAGCAGGTTAGCCTTTGGAATTTGCCTTGAAAGGTTTATGCTAATGTTTCTCTGCCTAAATCATAAGGGAAGTCCTCAACACTTACCCTCAGGATTTATTATTTAATTTTTTTTTATTGGGTTTAATTTGGATTACAGCAAGAAATCTCTTTCAAGTGAAGCTAGATAAAATTGTGCTGCCTTATCAATTGCCTAAATTATATGAATTACATCCCTCACTGGAAATGTGAGTTCGGTAGAATTTTGAGGGGTGGACATGAACAATGTTGAATTCTAAATTTGGTCAACAATATTTATTGAGATTGATTGTATGCTGGATGAAGCATTTTTAATATAGTTTCGGATACTTGAGTTCATTCTGAGATTTCAACAAACCAAGATTTTTTTCCCAGTGTTTCTTCAAGCTTTCCGACTGATATTTCTTAATCAGCATAGATTTCCAAAGTGATGAACAGGGCAGGAAAGCTATTGTCTGCGAGTCCAGTAACTCAGGAAGCTAGTGAAGAACCTGAACAGGAAGCCAGAGTTTTCAAGGTATAGTTTCTTTTAATAGAAATAAATGACATTTGTGTGGGATATCCTTACATAATAAGCCATCCCTGTGGTACACGTACAGTTTGGCGAGCTTCAGGTTGAATTGACTGCAGATAAGGCATATATTGGTGCTGTCATAGGATTTGTTTTCGGGTAATCAATCATCAATCAATGAGTCTTCATTCTTGAACCTGAGTTGGAGAAAGAATTTACTTTTCTGCATTGAAACTCAAATTGTAGGATTCTTTCATGGCAAGTGAGTCGAGGCGTCCAAAGTATACCGGAGAGCGCACTGGAGTACGCTAATGATAATGCTGTGCTTCTGGCCAAGGTGCCTAAAAAAACTCAATTCTTGAGTAGTGCAATTTCTTTATAATTCTTGGTCCTAATCAGGAAACTGAAATGCACCTCACAGTCGCTGCGTGGATTTCTACTTGGGATCTTCTATTCATCAACAGTTTTATCTGGTTTCGCAAGTATAGGACTTATCCTGCTTGGGGGCCAATTAAAGTCCAAAGATAAGTGAGCTGCAGTGATTTCCATACTTTGGAATCGAGAATTTCCTTTCCATCTGTATATGTGTCACCAATTGCACATATCTGTATCTGAACGAACATATATTCACTGAATATATTTCTTTTTACCCTGACACAGATGGGAAGTTTCAGTTGTAATGGAGAATATTCAAAAAGCTTGCTTATCATTTTGATTTGCTTGGTAATATCATATTCTCACATATACAGTGGCGAAACTAGGAATGCTCTTTAAGGAAAAAGCCGGTTTCTACCAAAAAAAATTGTCGCAACAAAGAAAGGGCTTAAAAAATTATGGAGGAGCTGATCGAGGCCACTCCATCATTACACATAGTTTCGCGTCGCTGCACATATACGTGACTTTCTGTGATGTAGGTTGGATATGGTTGCTTCACCTTATGTCTTGCAACCCTTCTTCGTCGTCTTTGTATACCAGTAGTATTACCCCGCCCAATGTGCGTAAATATGGAAAATGAGAATAAAAATATCTAATTTAATAAATAAAATTATTCAATTTTATTATATCGATTATATTCCTCAAACTATTTAAACTATTTTATGCATTACATGATTACATTTTTATATCCATATAGCATAGAAATTGACCAATAGACATGTGTCATTACCAATATTTATATATTACAACTTAGTACCTTAAAAATATTATAATAAAAAAATAGTTGAAAAGACAAAAAAAGAAAAAGAAAAAGCAAAGATAAAAAACTTTCTATTGATATTGACTCACCCTAAAGCGTTGAGAAATTAGAAATTTCATAAAGATATAAATATTTTCCAAATTAAATTTGAAAAATATAAGAAAATACTATAGTGAATGAATCCATTGACAAATTAAAATAACTATAGTTTCATCAACTTGTTGTCGTATTGCATTTTATCTAATTTAGTTAATTTATCTAATAAAAATATTTGCTATTCATTAATAAATATAATATCCAGTCTACAAAGTACTTATAAATAATTCACAATATATTCTCTAACTATAATTTCAATTAATAGAAGAATAATAACAAATATTGATATTATATTTAAAGAATAAATATAATATCAACCCATAAAATTTTTGTTGCATACTTTATTTGATACTACTTTTATCTATAATAATTACTTAATTAAATTATCTAATTTGAATTTCGCTCAAATTTGATTGTATTATATTTTGAAATTGCATTATGGTTTTATATAATTCCTTCACTTTTATAATGAAAAGGGATTGACATTTACTACTGTTTATTATACAACTTTGACCAATGCTTATACAACATCTGTATAATAAAAATGTTCGTCCCAGATATTACTAAAATCTTGTGTTAGCACGGTCGTCGAGCGGTGATTAAAACTACGTGTGAACGATAGTGTGTGCAAATCAGTGTACGCAGCAGAAAGTAAAGACACGTGATTTGGTAACCCAGTTCGGCTTTCGGCCTACGTCTGGGGGATTCCAATCCAGGATCTTAAACTAACACTCAAAAATCCTAGACCTAAAAGATTACACAATCAAAACAGATTCTGTTACCAAGACTTCCCTGCTTGTAGAATGATCGTGGTCAGGACTCCCCCACAACTACGATCACTGGACAGCTCGTCCAATCTTGTTTCTCCGATTGTTTGAATCCTCAGATCTTGAAACTCTGGTGCAGCAGATCGCCTGAATTCATCCTTCAGATCCCTTCAAAGCCTCTTCGCCAAGACGACTTTGAAACACAAAATGTAGAAATGGGTTTCTTCAACAAGATGAATCCGTCGAAGAAGAATAAGCGCAGACCTTGATGATAAACGAAAGTTCTTCTTAAAGTGCAGAAATCACATCAAGGGATTTTCTAATCTCTCCAAGAATCAATCTATGAAAACTAGAGAGTAACCGACTCACAAAATCTCTCAAAATGAAACTTTACAACTCAATGAAACTAAAAACAAATTACAGAAAGTCTAAACACAGGTATATATACTCAGAAATACGAATTAGACTCTCCTGAATCGGTTAGACACGCGCACAGAAAAAGAAACTGTCGCACATGTCTGACTGTAACTGCTTCGATCGTCTTGTCGTGGTTTCAACAACCATGGAACTACCTCATCTGCACAAGAGCACGTTAATAACAACAATCTCCCCCACTCTTGTGGAGATGATAATTCCATCACCAAATGGTGTTGAAACTATCTAAGTCCAAAGAGTATAAGAGATCATAACAGAGCAACATAATGTGATACACAAATAGGATGTTAAAGAAGGGTCAAAACAAATCAGAAACAACATCCATCAAGCATTCCGAGCATAATCACAGTGCAGACATAAAAATACGTAATTCCATTGTCGTCTCAATAACGATCGAACGACTGATTCTCGAATTCCTTGCCATGATCAGTTCGGATTCGTGCAATCTTCCCTTGCTTCTCATTCATGAGTCTTTTACTCAGAGCCTCAAAGTACTCAAAAGTCTCATCTTTTGACCTAAGAAAGAAAACCCAACAATATCTAGAGAAATCATCAACACATACTAAAATGTACCTTTTACCATTTAAGATCTCCACTTCGGTTGGACCCATAAGATCCATTTGAATCAGGTCGAGATATTCTTTTGTTTTAATGTCATCAGTCTTCTTATGTCTCGATCTGGTTTGCTTTCCTTTGGCGCAATCTCCGCAGATAGTTTGGTCGTTCTTCTGTAGTTGCGGCAACCCGCGAACAGCATTCGAATTACTCAGCTTATGCAGTGACTGAAAATTGAGGTGTCCAAGTCGCTTGTGCCATAGAGTAGTCTGATCATCTTTAGTCAGTAGAACCCGTGGAATGTCATCCTTTAAGATGTAACAATTATTCTTGCTACGACCTCCGATCATGATAATCTCCTTTTGATCATTATATACTATGCATGTGTGTTTAGTAAACTTAACCACTAAATCTTCATCACAAAGTTGACTAATAGAGATAAGATTAGTAGTAAGACCATTTACATAGTAAATTCTAGAAAGTTTAGAAAGAGTATTATCCTTAGATTTACCATAACCCGCAATTTTGCTTCGAGTACCATCACCATACATGACGGCTCCGCAATCCTTCTCAGTAAAGTCCTTTAAGACTTTTTTCTTTCCCGTCATATGCCTTGAACATCCCGAATCAAAATACCATTTTTCGTTTCGATGTTGTTCCTGCACCGAAAGAACTACAAAACAAGCAGAATCTTTATTATTAGTTTTACCTTTAGGTATCCATGCCTTCTGCATTTTGAATTTCTTTCGAAGCTCTTGATCAGGCCATACGACTGGTTTACCGTTCATGAGATCTCTTAGAATCCGCATGCATGTTTCAGCGGTGTGTCCAGGAAAATTGCAGTACAGGCAATCTTTCCGTCGTTTGGACGACTCTCCAACGAACTCTTCAGGTGGTGCTTCAGTAGTTGAAGTGAGGAAACCTCCACTTGTAAACTTTGTTTTGCTAGGTGTGCTTTGCTTCTTATAACCTAAAGCTGTTTGATCCCCAACACGTTTTCCCAAAGATAAAACTTCATCAAGTTGATTTTTACCTTTAGATACCTTTTGAAGTTCATTGTTCTTTGCCTTGAGATCTTCAAGCTCTTTCTCCATAACATGAATTCTGTCTTTAAGAGTATTGTTCGCCTTTTGCAAGTCTTCATTCTTTTCAACCTCAAGATCATAAGCAATTCCGACGTCTGCCAGTTGTCCTAACAACTTCTTGTTTTCCTGAACAGCAACCTCGAAATCCTCTTTGAGCTCATTGTAATCCGCAAGTAGTTGATCATACTCATCATCGCTTTCACCTGAATCATAAGCATTATTGTTAGATGAAAAACATATTGACTTGACAATACCTTTTATAGTGGGACTGGTTTCTCTTAGAGTGAATGAAACGACTTCATCAGAATCTGAAATCTGTGCTTCAGTGGTTCTGTCATCGTCCTGATCACCTAGAGTAGCATGCAGTGCCTTTTTTTTTTCTCTCATTTCCTTCCTTTTGGCAGTGGCACATTCAGATCGAACATGTCCTTTGCCTCTACATTCATAGCAGATCACCGAGGTAAACTTGTCCGGCTTGTCATAGTCTTTCTTGTTGTTGTTGGAACGATCAACTTTGCTGTTGTCTTTTCTTTTGAAATCTCTGCGAGGTTGTTTGTCCGTCGTCTGAACAGCGTTGGAACTACGACCTTGTTGTTTGTAGAACTGCTTTGCACGTCTGTCTTGCAACATCTTTGCAACTTTTCTGGAAATGTAAGATACATCATCTTCAGAAGAGTTTCCAGAATCTTCTTCTTCCACATTGACGATTCTTCTTCGAGGTGGTTCATTTCATAAGTTTGAAGAATTCCTACTAGACCATCCAAGGTAATAGTGTTCAATTTATCCAATTCTTCTAATGTAGCAACCTTCGGAGCATACTTCTTGGTGAGAGTCCTCAACATCTTTCGAACTAATTTTTTATTATCATAAATCAATCCTAAGGAGTAGGCTTGATTTACGATGTCTTTAAACCACCCGTAATAGGTTGAGATCGATTCGTCCTTGTTCTCTTCAAATTTTCGAACATTGTCTCAACTCGCTGTAGCTTGGTAGCTCGAACATCCTCCGAACCCTCATACATCACTTCTAGGGTTTTCCATGCGTCATGAGCCAGTGTGTGGTTTGTGACTAGCTTGAACTGCGTCTCGTCCATGGCGCTAAAAATCGCATTTAGGGCCGTATAATTTCCTTTCTTGGCGTCTTTTTCAGCTTGAGTATATTCAGCCTTGGTTGCCGGCCGACTACCAGGTGGTTCTGTAGAACCTGCTGGAGCAGTCTGTGGTCGAGTCGGTGGTTGCCAGGCTATCTCGACTGCGTCCCAAACTTCATCTCCTAGTGCCATAAGGTGGATCTTCATCCGAGTTCTCCAATATATGTAATTCGTGCCATCAAACAATGGTGGTCTTGACAAAGATGCGCCTTCTCTATTCATCTCTCCAAGATTCTCAGATCGCCTCTACTATATCAGAGTCTGCCGCTCTGATACCAAGTGTTGGTCCCAGATATTACTAAAATCTTGTGTTAGCGCGGTCGTCGAGCGGTGATTAAAACTACGTGTGAACGATAGTGTGTGCAAATCAGTGTACGCAGCAGAAAGTAAAGACACGTGATTTGGTAACCCAGTTCGGCTTTCGGCCTACGTCTGGGGGATTCCATTCCAGGATCTTAAACTAACACTCAAAAATCCTAGACCTAAAAGATTACACAATCAAAACAGATTCTGTTACCAAGACTTCCCTGCTTGTAGAATGATCGTGATCAGGACTCCCCCACAACTACGATCACTGGACAGCTCGTCCAATCTTGTTTCTCCGATTGTTTGAATCCTTAGATCTTGAAACTCTGGTGCAGCAGATCGCCTGAATTCATCCTTCAGATCCCTTCAAAGCCTCTTCGCCAAGACGACTTTGAAACACAAAAATGTAGAAACGGGTTTCTTCAACAAGATGAATCCGTCGAAGCAGAATAAGCGCAGACCTTGATGATAAACGGAAGTTCTTCTTAAAGTGCAGAAATCACATCAAGGGATTTTCTAATCTCTCCAAGAATCAATCTATGGAAACTAGAGAGTAACCGCTCACAAAATCTCTCAAAATGAAACTTTACAACTCAATGAAACTCAAAACTAATTACAGAAAGTCTAAACACCGGTATATATACTCAGAAATACGAATTAGACTCTCCTGAATCGGTTAGACACGCGCACAGAAAAGAAACTGTCGCACATGTCTGACTGTAACTGCTTCGGTCGTCTTGTCGTGGTTTCAACAACTATGGAACTACCTCATCTGCACAAGAGCACGTTAATAACAACAATCTCCCCCACTCTTGTGGAGATGATAATTCCATCACCAAATGGTGTTGAAACTAACTAAGTCCAAAGAGTATAAGAGATCATAACAGAGCAACATAATGTGATACACAAATAGGATGTTAAAGAAGGGTCAAAACGAATCAGAAACAACATCCATCAAGCATTCCGAGCATAATCACAGTGCAGACATAAAAATATCAGAGCAGAGAAAAACAAGTAGTTCAGCAGTCATCAGAATTACCTAACTATTACAGACCAATAGTAATCCAGTTTCAGAAATCATCTAGATACCAAAACAGTTCAAAAACCAAAGCAGTCATCAAACATCCACAAATATTGTCCAGTAGAAATATTAGTCAGAATTCAGCATCAACACCAAATCTCCCCCATGATGGAATATTACTCTTCATCATCAAGTGCAATGTCCTCATCCTTATCCTGCAAATCAGCAGCATCAAAAGACAAAGGAAGCATATGAAGAATTTTAAGATTCTCCCTTTTTATAGCCATTGCTTCCTGGCTCCAGGTGGTCAGCCTCTCGTTCTGACGAAGTATCCTCTGCTTCAGCTGGTGTACAAGGGCAGGACCAGTCAAAGGATGACCGTTCTTAAAGTCGTTATGCATGTCCATCTAATTCGGAGGTGGTTTGTACTCAATGAGAGCAACCATGTGCTTGTCTTTGATCTTCACACCAATGGATAGGAGGAATTCGGTGATGAGTGCAGGGTAGGGTAGATTGGCCGTCTTCCATCATAGAGCTGACTTGATACTGATTAGTCGTCGGAAGGATGTTGGCACTACAGAACTGGTACAGGCAGTAGTACTTCAATGTAAGTTCTTTAACATTGAACTTATTGCGGCCAAAACTCTTGACCTTCTGATTAGAAATCGCCAGTGCAGTAGTGAGAGTGTCTTCCGGCATTAGATCCAAACAGTCACTCATGTCGTCGTTTGGTGATAGCTTTAACAACTTGAGAATCACAACAGGTGTTAGTTCATGAAATTTACCACGAATATAAATTTTACCGAACCAGGCAGAATGTGGAGTGAGGATCTCAGGATGTAGATTCGCATAGAACTCGCGAACATGACTTGGTGAGTAGTGCGTGAGACCCTTAGCCCAAAAAATTAAATGCCTTTCCTGCAGGTGGTCCGAGAAACCTAGAACGTCATAATGATTGTGCTTGAAGATTTCTTCGGGCTTAAACTCCTTCCCTTTGAGAACTTCCTTCGAAAATGCTCGCATTTCTCCAGTGTAGAACTTGAGACTATAGGCATCTTCGGCTTTCAAAGCAGCAGGGGGTTTCCGTGGTTCCTTGCGTGGCTTCTTCGAAGTTGTGGCTACTGGTGCTGGAGTGGGCGTAGGAGTGGGCTCCTTTCGCTTTCTGGTTGATTTCCTCCGTGGTTCCGGCGTGGTTGCAACAGCATTAGGACCTCCAGTTTGCTGTGAAGCAGTGACATCAGCAAGTTCCTCTTGACTCATGTCGTGCAAACCTTGATTTTGTAGGGGGGAAAGTGGTGGAGTGTGATGCTCAGCATTTAACTCTCGAACAACTTCATCAATAATTGAGGGATCAATGGCAATTTCAGGGTTAGGGTTAGGACGATTTTGAGTGGGTGGCTCATTTTCAGTGGGTAGCTGCTCGGAAGTTGCAGCGGCAGTAGGAGCAGGAATATAAAGAACAGGGGGTAGGACAGAAAGAGGTTTGGCGTCTATGGGTGATCCAGACGGCGAGCTCATCATAGAGGAGGTGGCGGAGTGAGGAGCGTCGGGGTCGGAGACGTTCTCCATTTTTGAATTCTTGTAGAAACTTAAACTCAAGAAATGGTTAGAAAGAAAGCTTAAGGAAAGTGGAGAAATAGTGGACCTTAAATGGAGAGAGTGGCCTTGTAACACCCCGGTTTTTGGTCACCCAGGTCGGGATGTCACCGCCACATCCCCCTAGTAAGACACGGTTTCTCCGAGCTTACTAAAGAGATGCAAGGCTAGGTATTGCAGTATTTAAAACATTTAAATCATTCAAAATAGCCCATACAATATAATTCGAAAATAATATTAACATAGCGCAGCGGAAATAATTGTTTTAGTACAGTATCGCAGCGGAAAATATAAATAGGGCCGACATGGCCAAAACACGGGTTAAACAGGCCCGTTCATAATATAGTCTAAAGTATGAATTTTAAAGCAAAATAATGTTCCCCAAAATCCCTTGCATGAATCGTGCTCACACATGCTCATTCCACATATTCTCTAAGAAAAGGAATAAAAACGGTTTTGGTCAGCAAACTTGCTGAGTAAGTTAACACATGCATGATCGTAGGGTTTAAAAGCCATTAATTTAACACTTAAATAAAAACGTGATAATAATATAATATTCAATTTAATCTAATCGACTATCCAACAGCATAACTTATTTCAGGGCTCTATTTAATAACACATATTGCATGATTTAGAATAATAGCCATAATTTAAATAAAGCATTTAAATAATTTAATTGGATAACATAACTTAATCTAATTTAATTAAATTTAATATCCCCATTACATCCCCGATTTGGTATTTCAAGTTTCACGATAGCATTGCGATGTCAACAAGTTTAGCCGGTAGCCCGGCGGCCGCAACCGTATCAGCCATACCCAGTACCACTCCGGAGCCTCGGGAAACCCATGTGGATATTCACGAGAGTGTAGGCTCTGTATTTCGCCATTTTGGCAATATCATATCTCAAGTTTAGCGCGCGGGGTCACCATCGTCCATTAAGGCACGAAGTGAAGCAGTTAGGGGGCACCCTGCAGAGCACTCACCCCTAATTTTAATTTATCAAGTTTGTAAGGGGATTTAATTTTAAAAATCTGACTTTAATTGTATTCATTTAAAAATAATATCTCAACTCATTTCAACCCTAAAGGTTAATTCCATGTTTCAACAAGATTTCAAGATTTTGTTTCCGGTAAACCACAGTTTACTCTAAAATTCGTCTAAAATCAGATTTAATTCCAAAAATTCCAAAATTTCACATCTGACTCAGAAACGTCGAGATCTACAACTTTCGTGTTTTAACTTTTTCAATCCGAGATACCTAAACAGGTCAAAATCACCAATTTTCGTAGAAGAATAACTCTGTCCGAATTTAATGTATCACAGTTCAAAGATTTCGAATTCTACCATAGCAATTCAATTCCAAATTTGATGAAATTTTACAGAGATCATCTTAAGACAATTATCTACGACTTTTATGTTTGGCCAAAGATCTAAAACAGTCTAGATCCTATGTCAAAAATGTGATCAAGATCATATCTAAGTTCTGTCCAGAATTTCGAGATCTAGATTCAAACAGTTGTGTTTCGGATGGTTTTCACCTATCAAATCATTTCTAAAAATTCTCAAAAATTTACAGTAGATAGATCTAAGCCTTAAGAATGTTTTTTGTGTTTTAAGTTTTTCCATTTGAAGTCGTTTTAAGGTTCGGAAAAATTCATCAAATCTGTTGCGTCGGTAGAAAGTATAAATTGACAGATTTTCGATTCCTTTTGTTAATCTTTTAGTTTTGAATGTTTTAATTCATCCCAAAACCATGTAAGAGTTAACTTACAGAGGTGTGAACGTCCGGGATCGTCTATTTCGAAGGCGTGGCTTCCAGTCCACCGTTTCTCCTCTCCGTTCGTCGGGTTCTACGATCTAGATCCAATTCGAGGTGTAGAAAGAAAAAGGAGATGATTAGGATTCGTTTTCGAATCGTATATAGAACAAGGTTTGGATCGAGACTTA
This sequence comes from Hygrophila difformis, assembly GCA_030278955.1. Classification (NCBI taxonomy): domain Eukaryota; kingdom Viridiplantae; phylum Streptophyta; class Magnoliopsida; order Lamiales; family Acanthaceae; genus Hygrophila; species Hygrophila difformis. The sequence continues at coordinate 36,165,188 of JAOANR010000015.1, forward strand.
CCACGACTATGAGATCTTAGAATTTTCGTCCAACAGTATTCGCCTTGGTTTCGTGCCTCCGACGACTCCGGATTTAGGGTTTCGAATGTGTAGAAAGTTGTAGGGTTTTGTAAAAGTATTCGGAGCCCCTAGGAGGTCTTATTTATAGATATCTAAGACCTAGCGTCCAAAATCTGACCCCAAGGGTCTTGGGTCGAGAGACGTTCAACCGAAAGTCGAAAAATCCGCGTTCGGGCGAGAGATTCGCGCAACGGGCGAATCTGTCGCGTGGCGCGGTCGTGGCGCGCCCCATGCCTATGGACCGCGCGGCCACCGCGCCGACTTCGCCTGGACTTCGGTCCGGGCGGGTCGTGCGATCCGTCGTGCCTTTCCTCCTCTCTTTCGGATTTCTATCCCTCTATGCTCCCGAATTCCGATTTCCGGGGTATCTTCGGGTTTCTACTTTCTCTCTAAATTTTTACTCGGGTCTAATTGGATGTTTGGACTCGAATCCTCGAGTTCATTAGTGTCGGGTTTCGGTGTACAATTTACTTACCTTAAATAATTCCTTTTTATGTAATTAAATTCCTTTAATTCCTTTTTAAGTTAAATCTCATTTCTCATTTCCTTATCTTTATTCATTTATTTATTTGCTGGATTTATCTATTTATTTTATTTATTGTATTTATTGTTTATTTATTTAATTATTATTTTATTTTATGTTGGAAAATTCTCGGGTATTACAGTCTACCCTCCTTAAGAATCAACTTCGTCCTCGAAGTTGTGTTTCGGCTTTTCTCCTGCTAAGGTCTTGTGTTTGTTTTCTTATGTTGTGACTGAACTTAGAATTAAAACTTCTAAGCTGCCTACGTACCCGGTAAAGGGATCAAGCCATAACGTAGTTCAAAAGTTTACAAAAATGCACGAAAAATAGGTGGTATGACATCCTCTCCCCCTTAAGATTGCAGTTATGTCCCCATAACTGTGTCGGTATCGGTTTGGAACAATGTCGGGTAGCGTTCTCTCATGTCGGATTCTACTTCCCAAGTTGCCGTCTCACTTTCGTGGTTTGACCAAAGAACCTTGATCATTTTGACGGTTTTGTTCCCTGTTACTCGTTCCTTAGTGTCAAGAATACGCACTGGGACTTCTTCGCAAGTCAAGTCTTCATCGAGCTCAATTATCTCCGGTTGAAGTACATGTGTCGGGTCCGGCACATACTTCTTTAGTTGCGAGACATGGAAGACATTATGAACTCTATCTAAGTGTGGCGGTAAAGCCAATCGGTAGGCTAGAGTTCCGACTCGTTCTAGAATTTCGTAAGGTCCTATATATCGAGGACTTAACTTCCCTCGTTTGCCAAAGCGCATCACCCCCTTCATGGGTGATATCTTTAGCATGACCCTATCTCCCACTTGAAATTCTAGGTCTCGTCGTCTCACGTCGGCATAACTCTTTTGACGGTCTTGTGCGGCTTTCATCTTCCCTTGAATCACTTTGATTCGTTGAGCCATGTCCTCGATAAGTTGTGGTCCCACTACCACGGACTTATCATTTTCTTCCCAGCTCAACGGGCTTCGGCACTTTCGTCCATACAACGCCTCGAAAGGTGCCATGCCGATGCTAGCATGGTAGCTATTATTATAAGAAAACTCAATCAAGGGTAAATGAGATTCCCAATTCCCTTTGAATTCCAACACACATGCTCTCAGCATGTCTTCTAGTGTTTGGATTGTCCTCTCGGTTTGTCCATCCGTCATCGGGTGGAATGCGGTGCTCATTTTGATTTGAGTACCGAGAGCTTTTTATAACTCCGTCCAGAAATGAGAGACAAATCTACTGTCTCTATCGGAAATGATATCATGTGGTACTCCATGTCGGCGTACCACATTATCAATGTAGGCTCGGGCCAATTGGTCCATAGTCCACGTGTCTTTCATTGGGATAAATATGGCTGTCTTCGTTAGCCTATCCACAATCACCCAAATCTTGTTCATGCCTTTAGGTGATCGGGGTAATCCCGAGACAAAGTCCATTGAGATGCTATCCCACTTCCAACTTGGAATCTCTAGTGGTTGCATCAATCCTAAGGGTTTATGTCGCACTGCCTTAACCTTTTGGCAGGTGAGACATCTCGCCACGAAGTTCGACACTTCCTTCTTCATTCCCGGCCACCAATAGATATTCTTCAGATCTTTGTATAGCTTGTCACCTCTGGGATGTACGGAATATGGCGTGTTGTGCCCTTCCTCCATCAACCTTTGCTTCAACTCGGCACATCTAAGGGGCACACACCATCTCCCTTTAAAACGGATGCTTCCATCCTCGTGGACAGCAAATCCTATTGCCTTTCCTTCGGCAATATATCCTTTTATCTTCTCGAGTTTCGGGTCGCCCGGTTGAGCGAGTCGAATCTCGTCCAATATTGGAGTTTCTACGATCATGGCATTGACTGTTTCTCTCACTGTACCAGGATGCACAAGTTCTAACTCCAATCTTGCCATCTCCATATACAATGCCGGCGGAATTACCAACGAGTTTGTCATGTGTTGGGTTTTCTGACTTAGGGCATCGGCTACCACATTCGCCTTCCCCTCGTGGTATGCTATCTCTAAATCGTAGTCTTTAATAAGTTCCAACCACCTTCGCTGTCTCAAATTCAACTCCTTCTGAGTGAATATATATTTCAAGCTCTTGTGGTCGGTGAACATTCGACACTTCCGCCCATAAAGATAATGTCTCCATATCTTTAGAGCGAAAACGACCGCTGCCACCTCCAGGTCGTGGGTCGGATAATTCTCCTCGTGAGGTTTTAGTTGGCGTGATACATACGCTACGACTCTCGAGTCTTGCATCAAGACACAACCTAAACCTTCCTTCGAAGCATCGCTATATACTTCGAAGTCACCATTCTCTGATGGTAGGGTTAATACGGGTGTGGTTGTGAGTCGTTTCTTCAGCTCTTGAAACGCAATCTCACACGCTTCGGTCCACTCGTATTTTGCTCCTTTCTTCAGTAGCTGGGTCAAAGGACGTGCAATTCTTGAAAAGTCCTTCACAAATCGTCTATAATACCCGACTAATCCAAGGAAACTCCTTATTTCCGTTGGACTCTTCGGAGTTGCCCACTCCGTCACGGCAGAAACCTTTGCCGGATCCACTGATACGCCATCAGCGGATACTATGTGTCCGAGAAATGCCACTTCTTTCAACCAGAAATCGCATTTCGACAGCTTGCCGTATAGCTGATTTCTTCGCAAGATTTCTAACACTTGATGTAAGTGTTTTGCATGCTCTTCCTCGCTCTTTGAGTAGATCATGATGTCGTCGATGAACACTACGACGCACTGATCTAACAATTCTCGGAACACGTTGTTCATGAGATTCATGAACATGGCCGGAGCATTTGTTAACCCGAAGGATAACACTGTGAACTCGTAATGGCCATATCGCGTTCGAAATGCCGTCTTCGGAATGTCCTTCTCGGCGATCCTCAATTGATGATACCCAGATCGCAAATCGATCTTCGAGAATACTGAAGATCCCTTCAGTTGATCAAACAGATCCTCTATTCTCGGTAGGGGGTATTTATTCTTGATGGTCACTTGGTTTAATCCTCGATAATCTATGCAAAGACGTAGTCCTCCGTCTTTCTTCTTGACAAATAAAACCGGTGCTCCCCAAGGGGACGTACTCGGTCTTATGTAACCTTTTCCCAATAGTTCCTCGAGTTGTTCCTTTAACTCCTTCATTTCCAGTGGTGCCATCCGGTATGGAGCTTTTGAGACAGGCTCTGTCCCCGGAATGAGATCTATAGTGAATTCAAGATCTCTCTCAGGTGGCATGCCCGGAACGTCCTCAGGGAACACGTCCGGGTATTCTCTTACCACTGGTATGCTATCAACCTTGTTTTCTTCCGCCTCAAGGTTGTGCACATAGCACGCATATAGTTCATACCCCTTACGCATGAAGTTACTTAATTTGAGTGCACTAACGATTTTGATACTCTTCTTAGGGGGCTGAGAGTAAAAGATAACTCTCTTTCCCCTACTTTTTGACAAGGTGATCTTTTGCTTTTGGCATTCGATCACCGCCTTATACTGGGATAACCAATCCATCCCCAGTATGATGTCAAAGTCTCTTAAGTTAAATTCTACCAAGTTCGCGAAGAATTCTACGTTCTTTATCACTATAGGAATTCCGTTATATCGTTTAGAGCAAGACACTACTTCTCCAGAAGGCAATTGAATTCCTAAGCTGATTCTCTCGCACTTAGGTAGATCTAACTCAGGCACTATTCTTGATGCTATAATTGAGCAACTAGCTCCAGAATCAAATAGAATTCTAAGGGGCGTATTCAGCATATAAAATGTACCTGCCATCATTTCTCCTTGCGCAGGCACGTCCGCTTGGTTCACCACGTTCAGCCTCCCCATAGGGCGTCCCTGATTGCCCTGCTGATTCGCATTCGGCTGCTGATTTTGTTGCTGGTTATGATTCTGAGGGGGCGGAGGTCGTTGGTTCTGGTTCTGGTTTTGCGGCCTATTTTGAGGGGGTCTGTACCCTTGGTTATTCCTGTTTCGCCCGTTTTGATTTTGAGGCTGTTCTTGCCCCGCGACCAAATCGTCCCTCATTGTTATGTTCTCGAGCCTAGTCCGGCAATCCCGTCGAACGTGACCCATTCGACCGCATCGGTAACAGGCGCCTTGTTGCGGGCATCCCCTTGCCAGATGGGGTCGTCCACATCTCGGGCAAGGTGGTACCGGATCTTCTTGGTTGAACTTCCTCCCAGTGTTGTTTTGTTGGGGCCTATTTGACCCTCTGATAATGGCCAAAAATGACCATTATTTTCAATCCATTTCCGTGTCTTAAACGGGCATTTGATCGCATTCCGGTCTTACATTAAGTAAGAAAGCAGTCGAATTGGACTAATTTATGCATAATTGTAAAAATAATAAGCTGGTGTGAAAAAGACATAAATATGTAATTTTATTACATATTTATGTTAGAAAAATCCAAAAACATGAGAAAAAGAAAAGGAATGAAAAAGATGGGAAAAAGAGAGAAAAGCCCACAAAAGAATATTTTCGGCCCATCTGGCCCAATCCAGCAGGCCCAGGAAGACCTTTGTCGCGGAAGCCCTTGGCGCGATGCAGTATTCCGCGACAAAGGCATGTTCCGCGACCAACTGGCCCCAAATGAAGAGGAGACCAGCCAAGCCCCTGGCGCGATGACCCTTGTCGCGATGGCATGCTCCGCGACAAAGGTCCATTCCGCGACCAAGATACATTTTTAGAGACACAAGACCCAGTCGAGAAGCTTTGCCACATGCAGTGTGTTCCGCGACCAAACTTGGTGCTCCGAGACAAAGCTGTGATGTGTGTGATGTCTTGAGACACAATGGGCTCAAATCAAGACCCATGAGCTTAGGGTTTCCCCTCTATAAATATGAGGTGTTTCCTTTGAGCTAAAGGTTGGAAGAATCTTAGAAAAACTACACCTTCTTGAAGACAAGTTGGGGAGTTCAGTAGTTTAGTTTAGTTTAGGGTAGTTTAGTTAGATTTTTCTTGTATTATTTACTTCTTGCACTAGTCAGAAATAGTTTACTGCACTTTGATTAGATAGCCAGTTTTATACCTTGTTTTTGTTCTAAGCTTTTGTTTAAGGGTTTGTGGTACTCAAACCATGGGTATGAACAACACCTTTTAATAATATGGGAAAACATTCTCCATTTGTGTCCCAAAATCATGAAATGGGTCTCACACCCCATGGATCTTACTGTTTTCATCTTCCTTGGGTCATTTGATCCTTGTTTTGCATTTTAATGTTACTGCTTGGTAACTTTTTCTTTGGATAATGTTGCATGCTTATGGATGATCAAGCTTAGATTAGGGTTTCTTAAGTTTTAAGCTTGCTTTATTTCTATTTTGTTCAAGCATGTTCTAGCTAGATTCAAATTCTGTTTTGTTATTTTGAGCTTAGTTTAGCTTTTGAATCTGAAATGGGTGAGATCACACATAATGCATGCCACTGTTCCACTTTACTTTTCTGACATGTGTACTGGACACACCTTTGTCGCGGAACAACCCTTGTCGCGGAACCACGTTCCGCGACAAAATGATGCTTTGGCGACAAAGGTGCCGAAGAACATTTGTTGACCATTATTTTTAAAACCCTTGGTCGCGAAACACCCCTTGGCGCGGAACCACGTTCCGCGACAAAATCTTGATTAGCGACCAAGGACCCAAATACTTGTGATTTTATTCTGGAAGGGCTTTGTCGCGAAGCAACCTTGTCGCGGAACCACGTTCCGCGCCAAAATATCTTGTTCCGCGACAAGAATTATGCCTTGTCCAATTTTCAACCTTTTTGTCGCTATGACCTTGTCGCGGAACCACGTTCCGCGACAAAATTTTCTTTACTTAGCGACAAAACAAACCCTAAGCTTTCAAAATTCCATTTCTCTTATTTCCCACCCCTTTGTCGCGGAGCCATGCTCCGCGACACGAACCCTGTATCGCGACAAGGTGGCACCTTTTGCCAAATTCTCATTCTTCATCTCATTCCATTAATTAATTGAACCTTTGTATTAATATTTTGAGGTTGAAATCCAATGATCTCAACCCATGATTAATTTGATATAAAGAACTTTGTTCAATTCCCTATTAAAAGATTCTTCTACAAATGATTAAACTCTAATGATCTAAGTATATAATCCGGACTGTAATTAATTAATTAATTATGGAATGAGTGATTATTTAGACATGAAGAGTAATTATGGATTCATCTCCATACCTTGCATGAGAAACCAATGTCTCTCATGCAAGATGACCCAAAAACATTTTCTTTTATTTTATTCTGTCTTTTCCGTGATGTGTGAAACAACTAATAAGGAATATATCAGATTAATGTTGGCGGGTATTCCCACACGGATAACTAGCTCGTATTCTGTATATTAATTATTAGATGTTATTTTTGCATGGTCCGGATAGTGGTCGGTGGAAGCCTTGGCGGTTCATCCCTCCGGGATTATAATAGCTGCTCAGCTGACTCCCATCCGGATACAGTTCTCTTTTCTTACTTTAATTTCAAACCTGAATCTGGAGCTGTAGTAATTTTAGATGATATATGCCAATGTCATCTAATTATTATTGCAGTAATAGAACATGTGGGTTTTTATCCAAATTCACAGATAGTGGAGTCTGAGATGACGGCGGCAACTGTCATTTGAGGCATCCCATTGTCTAAAAGTCATCCCACCTGAAATGATCAGGACCTGGATAGCAGATGTTTGCAGTCCGGATCATCCTGATTATTTTTGTCATCTTTTTAGCCAAATAAATTCTTCTCATCTCCGGCTATTTCATTTCTATGTTTCACATTCTGTCTAAACCCACCTTATATTTTGGGTTATTTTATTTTACACTTCTCTATAAATTTATGCATGATACTATTATGTAGATATTGTGGTCGATATTATTTTGGGATCCTTCCCTTGGGCATAGAAGTCTTGATTTAAATCAGATGTTTCATATTAAATTTCCAACAAAAATTCCTTTATAAAATCCGGATCTGAGTACGGGATAAATTCGACAGTTATGACTAATTCATATCCGACTGGGGGTTGATTTTGGGAAATTAGAAGCAGAGTCAGCGATTAGGTCTCACCTAGACTGAAAGGGTCTGTGTTCTTATTGAGAGTCTAGTACCTGATAGGGAATGATTTTCAGATTTATTATTTTCCGAAATTGCTGTATGTTGGAAATCTTGTATTAAATATTGCACTGGGTCGGAGTCTACTTGGATTCTGATAAAGTGTGACAGATAATACTAGAGGAACAACATTCGGGCCTTGGTTATTTTCTAAGGTAAGGTTGAGTTTTCTTTCAATCACTATCTTCTTCTGCCAAAGCCTATTCTTGAGTCCTGAGTGAGTGCATCCGGAACGAACTAATTTATTAGTTCGTTTCATTAGTTTGTATCTCATAACCACCCGACGAGAAGTGAACACTGCGAGCGGTTCACCGAGAATAGGGAATTCTTGATCCACATCCGGTCATTCTGACTGGGGGCTTTCTTTTACTACCAGGGTCAAACTTTCAGAAATCTCTGAGTGATAGGATTTTAAATGCTTTCTTTACTGCGTTCTTTTAACTGCTTTCTTTAGAGGTCACTCGGGTGTATTGAGAGTTGTGTAACTGCTACTAGGACTAAGAGTTAAGGGATAGTTCAGGGCTTAATTAGAATCTTTGGGCGTGACATGGGGGAATGATAGCGGTACTTGACAGTTCAACTAATGATTTGTCAGGTGTTGCTTGTCCACCACCGATAATTAACATACCTTAGCAATGCATTGCGAGGGTGGTTATGCGTCTGTGGTATCTTAGAATTTATTTTCTTAAGAACATGTAAACTCTTACTGTAAGTACCTGTCTGTTAAAGGGAACATGGTACAGAGAGCATGAGAAGTAGCTAACTGAACGGATTATCCCAAGCTAAGATCTGTGTAACAAAATGGAAGTTTAATTGTGTTTGATCTGAATCTTGTCCAATCTTTATTCTTTTCTTCCTGTCCCTTCTGTCCCATTTTAAATCTGCTTTCTTAGAATAATCTTAATCGCTTTCTTAGAATAATTTTATTGCTTTCTTAGATTAAATTTAATTCGCTTTCTAGAATAATTTTATCTGCTTTATTTTAATTGCTTTCATAACTCAGTTTAAATTCTGTCAAGTAGTTGTTAGTCATTTCACAAACTTGATTCGAGTAACCGAGTGGAAAATCTTAGTAAATGACGTGGGACCTGCTTCTATCGCACATCCTCCAGTGAACGATCCGGTCTTACTATAAATTACTGCAATTTTTGACACCGTGCGCTTTCGGGAGCACAGTTTCTTAACTACGAGCAATAAAAACATGACTACGTATAAATATATCCTTAATCATAACACCGCCATCATAAATTGGTTTCATTAAATAAAACCTAAACCAGGATCACGAATTTTCAGAAAATACTCATGTAGTGGGAATTAGTCAAAAGTTTCATGGCAGGAAATCTTATGGCAAGAATTGATGAGAAGTATCATGGAGTATTTGCCGGGGATCCTCAGTGTGACAGGCTGAAGGTCAACCTATCCCGGCTATGCCATGAGATTTGTCAGCATTTCATGACAGAGAGGACCACAGCGCCATTTGAAACCAAAGCACCATACTTGAGTAATAAAAAGAATAATAATCTTGATATATCCCTAAACCCTTTCCCGTGAACCATAACTCTTTTCATTTAATAAATCTAACCTGGTATAATTTTAGAAAAAGCTCGGGTTAACGAAACTTGTCAAAAGTTTCATGGCGCCGTTGCCGGGGAGGATGCAGCGTCGTTTATTAAGAGGATTACACTCCTGATTACTCCTAGATTAGCTTAGATTAGTCTAGTTTAGTGTAATATATCTAATCCAGAACAGAAAAAGTACCCTCAAGATTAATTGAACATTTAGAGTACCAAGACTCTAAATGTGAGGATGTTGAACTGAGGAGAAAACCTAACCTAATGGGTATTTATCTGTCTTGCAGGAAATTCGGAACCAACCAAAAAGAAGGAGCAGAAAAAGCAAGGAAAACCAGGTTCTTGGTTGGTAAAATTCCACAAATCTGAGAAATTATTTTCGGAATTTAAAGGAATTTAAGATCCGGAATAAATCTTGCAGATAAATGGAACTGACCCAACCTAATTTTATGCAAGTAGATTATTCTAAATAATGGCCCAATGATTTGAATTTACTTGGACTGAATCCATTCAGGTCCAACTCAAATAAAATGGACGCAGGCCCAATATCACACTCGGGCCCAATCCGTTGAAAATTTGAAAATTCAAAAAGTTTGTCGCGGACTGACCATCCGCGACAAAACACCCCTTATCGGCAACCCTTGTTTGTCTTTGTCGCGGAATGACCATTTTGTCGCGGAACAACGTTTCGCGACCAGGTGCAATTCCGCGACAAAATCTCACTCACCTCTGAACCCTTGTTTGTCTTTGTCGCGGAGTGATCATTTTGTCGCGATGGCCAGCATCGCGCCCATGTGCAAATTCCGCGACAAAGTTATACTCATCCCTAAACTCTGCTTGTCTTTGTCGCGGAACATTTTTTCGCGGAGCATGACTCCGCGACAGAGTTCCTATTCCGCGACACGGACACACCACTCCATTCTTCCTCGCCATTTTGTCGCGGTACACTTTGTCGCGGTGCATGACTCCGCGACAAAGTCCCACACTCCGCGACACTTCTAATGTCGCTAAGCCTGGTCGCGTAATCCTGTTCCGCGACCATGGGCTAGGGTTCCGCGACCGGCCCATTACTATTTAAACCTCTCCGCCTCCCTCTTCTTCCTCACGCATTCGGACTTAGAAAATTTTTGAAAAACCTCTCATACTCGAAACCTCTCCCGAAGTACACCACTGTGTTCTTCGCACCTTTCGAACGCAAAACCCAAGGGAAACTCTGCCCAAATTTTCGCAACCCTTATGGAGCCATCAGAACCTTCATCTTCGTCTTCTCCGAAGCAAACCGAGCCTTGGTAAGCATTCCCCACACTTTTCGTACGCGAACCACTGCCCTGTTTCTGTGATTTTGGGGATTCCTGCGTTATTACTCTCGATAATGTGCTAATGGGCCTCCTCATGGTTGTTTTCACTTAGTTGATTTTCAATTTTAGTGGTTCTGTGTATTGGGCATGTATGGATTTCGATTCCCTGTTTTTATCGTTAATGGCCGAGTGTGGTGTTGGGGTTTGGTACTTTGGTTGGTTGATGCAGGGGCACAGATAGAAGTGTTAGGGGTTGTAGAAATTTTGATTCCATGATGGCTGGGGTTTGGCAGTGGTAGATTCCGCCATGGTTGTGGGTTTTGAGTTTTAAGATTCTTTTGCTTTTGTTTGTCCTAGCCCATATGCTCATGTTTTGTCTGCTTGATCTTGATTCCTCCTGGATTGTTGAAAAATCTTGAAAAAAGTAAGGATTAATGAACATAGGAATACTGCATGAGTATCAATATGCTGTTGATTTTCTTGATTATAGAGCATGAATGATCTTGTGGTTTTTGAATATGTGAGGGATGAAAATGTTCTTAAGCCCATGTTTTGGCTCGAATGAAGGCATGATCCTGTGTTAGTGTTTCACTTTGCTCATGTTGCTTGCATGCCACTGTCCTCTTTGCTCCACATTAAATGCAAAGCTGTTGTGTTTGATTATTTGTATGTGGGAGGACTGAGGAAGTTGGCTCTGATCTGTTTTGGCAAGTATTTGAGAGTATGTGGCAATCTGTGTAAAGTGTATGTTTGTTTGGTTTTGGGCAGCCTGCGCCACCACCAATCCCCTTTCCATCAGATTTCACTTTTTCACTAAAAGACAAAATAGTACTAGGAATTTTGGTTGACAATGTGTTTTTGTTCCCAATGGAGCTATGTAGTGTGAGTTAAGTAGCAGTATTTTGCCACCTCAACTGCTACCTTTTTACAAAAATCCAAAAATGGGACCACACACATCCCACTTTTCATTAAATAAAATCAAGTCAACCTTTTCAAAAATTAAAAATAGTGTTTGCATTTTCTTGAACGTTTTAACTGTCCAATGACAGTCCAAACAATCCGGAAAAAGCGAATCCATCCCGCCATGCCTCCATTGCACATTCCATTTTCAAGCTATCCATTCCATCATCATCATCTCGTTCCATTTTCAACAAGTGCCTCGAGCTTGTTTAATAAAATTGGAAAAACAAACTTTTGGGCCCAATGGCCCACACAAAAAAAAGAAATTTTTGGTCCAATGACCACTTCATTTTTATTTTCATTTATATTTCCCCCTTTTTTTTTTTTTTTTTTGATTGGACTCAATAATCCAATTAAGTTATCTCCTTCTAGGTCCTAAGGGATAATACCTTGTCTTTGGATCTTTTAATAAACTCAAGATTAAATCACTTAAATCACATTTCGAGCTTAGCAAAGCTCAAAATGTGAGGATGTTGGTTTTCACACCTGAGTAGTCTTTGAAAACTCATATAAAAAATTTTTTTTGGATGTATCTAAGCACTTTGACCTTTTTCAGGAATGCATTGGTAGTGCACTCAGGCATCGGGTTGCCTGACTGCACATATGAAGCTGCTGGCAACCAGGCCTCAATTGATCGAACAGAGATTAAGGACGCAAGAGATGCCATCAGATCAGTTTATAAGGTGCCTCTGGACCACACTACGGACGAAAAATTGAAACTTTCTCCGGGATGGGACGTGCATATTCCTCCACAGGAAAGGTCGATAGTTGCTGCATCGATAGAAAGGGACTACTATCACTTCCTGAAGAAGTTTTGGATAAGGATGATGGGGTATGCCCCCCAAGACGAAAAGACAACTCCTGAAGTCCATCATGAGCGCATCCAATTGAGGTTCAGAGAGCACAGGGCTGTGTGGAATCGGCATGTGGAAAAGGGAACAAAAGATCCAAATATAGCTGACTTCGACATCATCATCCCTAACCAGATCGTAGATCCTCAAGTTCGGATGGCCTTCGAACACAAACACATGGATCTAAGTAGGGTTATCAACAGTGGGGCCATCATGATGTATGAAGCATTTCCATTTAAGTGGAACCAGTATCAGTTTGAAGCAAAAGGACCAGTGGAGCAGAGATGGATTACAGATCTAGCTCGGGCCAGGCATCGAGAGCTGACCTTCAACCTGTACAAACGCCTCAAAAATGCGGAGAAATTTGAACAAAGCCGCAACACCTCACTGCTGAACACAATGAGGAAGATGATCAAGGATGCACGCGAACAATGGGACGATTTGACTACTGTCTGGGGAAAAGGCAATCCAAGTATCACTGAGTCCTTTCTGGAAGAAGGAGTAGTACTACCTGCAGATGAGGTACTTGAAACCATCTTCACACACAGAAAGTATGGACGGTACGGGACGAACAAAGATGATGAATTTCCCCAGCACATAGCAGTACTAAGGGATCAGCTACAAGTGGATATACGCAAAGGTGGCTGGAAACCCAAAAGGAAAAATGAAAGGCAGTTCAATTTACTATCAAAAGCTGAGGCTGGGGTGTATCTCACGTACGATTCGGCAGAAGACATGTCCTACCTGGAAGGGATTCAAAAGGATCTGGTAGGGGGCATGATAGATCAGTACAGGGACTCCTACTGGGAATTGATCATGGAAATGGACAAGTTTGCACTGGAATACTGTAATAGTACTGCTAATGGAAAGAAGGTCTTGCACTACAACAACAATGTTCGGAGTAAGTTCTGCTCCAAGATCAAGAAGGACTGGGAGGACCAACTGAGGAGAATCACTCAAAGGAGTTTTATTGAGGATTATTTGCAGCGCGCCGAGAAGCAACTAGGCTACGAGGGTGAACCGAACAGGGAAGAGGATCCTGACGCTGAAATTGATGCATACTTCTCCACTCCTCCTGAGGCCAACCCACAGCCTACCCAGCCAGCAGTACAGGCTTCGGCATTACCACCAAGAGGACAGACCGAAGTACAAAAAGTTGCTACGTCCGAGCCAGTGGTGCAGCAAGAAGCAGTCCGGACCCCAGTACAACCAGCTCAGACTGAAACGACAACATCTGCTGTAGCACCTGCCACCACTAAGGCACCCATACAGCCCGAGAAAACCTCCACTGCTGTTGTTACATCTGAAGGTCATCAGCCAGCACCTCAACCGGGAACGAGGAGAAGGTTGATAAAGTCCGCTGATAAGGATAAGCCAGCAAGGGCTCCGGAAAAGAAAGTGGAGATCAAGGAACCGGAACCAACTGTTAGGAAAGTGGCAGAGCCCACGGATCCTAAGGACAGAGGTAAAAAGCCAATGCCGCCGCCACCCCCGAAAAAGAAGCACCAGGTGATATCCGATGCTGAGCTAGCCATGAAGATGCACAATGAAGAGCTTGCATTAGCTGGTTTGCTGGATCAAGTAACAGGTGGTTCGGGAATAGAAAAATTGACTGAGGAAGAACGCCTGGAAATGGAAAAGAAAGCTGCAGAGGAAGAGCAGATCCGAAAGAATATCCAGCAGACAAAGGATGAAGAAACTGCCAGAAAGATGCAGGCTGAGCTGGAAAGCAGGAAATCTGGAGAGGTTGAGCGGGGTAATGAGGAGGACTTTGAGCTGAAGATCACTGGAGAAGTGCAGGGGCGTGGTTTGAAAATCAAAGAAGAACAACCTCCTGCATGGACTGGTTCCACTGCACATGATGCTGAGACCATCCGAGGGGATATAAGGAAAAGGCTTAACGAACAGATCGAAACAAGAATCGATGCTGGAGAAAAGCCACATCAAATCAAATATCAGACAAAAGTAGGTCAAGTGATCGATCCTCTCGTGGGCACAGCCAGAATTGAAGAATTCATCACTCAAGGAGGCCCGTCGCACCAACCTGAACAATCAGAAGGACCACAAGACTCCATAGATCCGGTAGCACTGGCCAAAACCTTGGAAAAGCAGCCAGACGACCCTCTCATGACCTATGCACTTAAAGAAAAGGTTCAAGGAATTTTGACTGAAGCTGCAGATGGGAATGATTCGGAAGAAGAAGCTCGGCAGGAGGAGCAAGAATTCATGAACCAAATGGCGCCTATTTTCCAACGTCCAGTTGGACAAGCTGCAAGAATTAGGGAGGAGGAGGAGGTATCAACTGAGGTTGAGGAGGAAGTCGGAGATGAAACAGCTCATGGAGAGCGAGAGCCAAGTCAGAGGGGAGATGAGGCTGAACCAAGGGATGACCAGCCACAGGAGGGAGACGATCAAACAGACTGGCACACAAGCGATGACGAGTCCGTCGGATCCATTCGACCAGTCGAGTTTTGGTCTGAAAATACTGTAAGGCAAAGAATGGGCGTTGCAAAGGAATATGGGAAGAAAAAGCTGAGTGAAGAGCAGGTTCAGATCAAGTTCAATGGCAACAAAGAGAATGCAGAGAAGTATAAGAAGTTGCAGAAGATGATAGTGCCAGATAAAGGGTTCAGACCCGATGCGTTGTCACACCCCACTGTTGAGACTTTCTACAGAAATCAAGAGTGGGGTAACTTCATGCTGCATCATGACGAAGATGGCTTCGTGGAGCTAACAAAGGAATTCTTCTGCAACATCGATGAAGCTGCCAGAACAACATGGATCCGGGGACAAGTGATAAACATTGCACCTGATTGGCTGAACCAGTTCTTTGGGACTCCAGATATCCAAAGCGAATTCCCCCCTGGTGAGATCATGACAAAGAGAGCCAAAACGACTGAATATGCGAAGTATGCAACATTGGCTAACAGCATGACAAGCGTGACCGCCCTTGGACACACATTCAATGCAAAATGGCTGCGGATACAATTCATGCCAACCTATGAGTTCTACATGTCCAAGATCCGGCCCAACTCGCATCCGCACACCACATCCGGGAATGTGCTAATGGGATTTGCAAGAATGTGGAGCGGAGCAAAACTTAATGTAGGGAGGCATGTATTCGAGGTGATGATAACCCGGATAAAGGATAGACAGGTGCTGTGCTATCCAAATCTGATTAGGAGAATCTGCATAGCTCAGGGAGTTGATTTGAGCGCGTTTGAGGGCGACACTGTGGTGAAGGTGAACCCACCTATCAGTGTGCCAAGACTTCCTTTGTGTGAGAGTATCAAATATTCCCTTCCCCAACTGTCCGTCAGAGGAGATTCAGACGCTCAATCCTCTTTCATATCGGGTGAGCAGGCATCAAGGAAGCGAAAGAGGCAGCCGAAGACAAAGAAGGGAACACAAAACATCTGTGCTGATGCAGGACCTTCGAATGTTCAAGAGGAGCCTCCTGCAGACCAAGAACGGACTGAGGTTCCAATTCCACCTCCGACTCAACCTCAACCTCAGATGCCTCCTCAAAGCCAGAACGTATCTCAGTTCCCTGCTGATTCCCAAACGATTGAGATGGTGAGCA
The DNA here is from genome assembly GCA_030278955.1 of Hygrophila difformis. Lineage (NCBI taxonomy): Eukaryota > Viridiplantae > Streptophyta > Magnoliopsida > Lamiales > Acanthaceae > Hygrophila > Hygrophila difformis. Next base: position 36,181,143 of record JAOANR010000015.1, read on the forward strand.
GAATGAGTCAGTCTATGCTCGAGGGAATGAAATCCATGACTGATGTAATTTTGGCAAGCCAAGAGGGACAGCAGAAAAGGGCAGAAGAGGAGCGTGAAGAGCGAAGGAGGGAGAGAGAAGAGGAACGCGAGGAGCGTAGGAGAGAAAAGGAAGAGAAACGGAAGGAGAAGTTGGAGAAGGAAAGGAGAGACGAGGAATTCAGAATGATGATGCTGGAAAAAGAAGAGAAGAATCGAAAAATGGTGGAATCACTGATCCTTAGCCAAAATCAGCTCCTGCAAACCTTACTCAAGAAGATCCCTGATGAAGCTGGCTCCTCCAAGAAATCAGACGAGAAGAAAGATGGCGATCCCTGACTCCTTCATTTCTGAGCTTAATTGTAAATATCATATAAGAGAATTTCAATTCATCCATGCAAGATAGATTTGATTGCAAATGAAATCTCTTGTAATTGATATAATTACTGCTTTCAGATTGGGATTTTGCAGCCCCAACAACAATCTTTGTTTTTATTTGGTTCTTTTATTTCTGAAAAGATGTCTGACAGTCCGAGATGAATAAGTGACTGTCAGGCCAAAAATATGCTGTTGACATACCCAGTATGTCAGCAGTGCCTCTTTAATGCTTTCAATTAAATACCCAGCAAAATATGCATAAAACTGCTCTAAATTCACATGTTGAATTTAGGCTTATGATTAAATTTTCAAACTTTTTAATTGGGATAATATAATTGAGAACATGCATGAAATGAATTCCTGAGGTTTTGAGCTATAAAAATTTAATGATGCGATCAGCTTATTGGGTAATAAATCTGCATGTTAGAGATTTCGATTGAATAAATTGTTAGAATTAAGCTTTGATTAAATTTGAGAATATTGTATGACATGAATCAACCAACCTTGTGAGATTTGAGCCATGAGTCATTTTTACTCATTCATTTTCTTTGATGTGTGAATCATTTTGATTAAAGGAAACTAGAACTTGCGATTGGGACCGATTCAAGACCATGCCATATTCCCGAAATCGAGCATATGATCGAGGCACCTAGAAAACCCAAATTTTTGGCCTTCGTTTGAAATCCAAACCCAAAAATATTTTCCCCTTAGGATTAACCAATTTGAGCCTATAAGCCTAATTTTTCTTTGAAGCCTTCTATATTATTCCTAGCCTTACAAAAAGACCAAGAAATTCAAACTCAAGTGTGCAAGAATAAATTTTATCAAGGCATTAAATTTATGATCATGAATTCATCAAGTCGGTATTCAATAAACCGATTCAAAAAAAAAAAAAAAAAAAAGAGAAAATTGTTGAGTTCCATTCAACACAAAAAAAAAGAAGAAGAAGAAGAAGTTGAATTTCATTCAACATCAATAAATTGCAAATGACAAAGCAGATTAGACATAGTCTAATGTCATGCAATAGAAAAAGAAAAGCAAAAGAAAGAAAAACATATTGATGATCATAAACTTTTAAATAAAAAATATGCCATGTTATGATAATATTAATTCTTGCCACTTCTTAACCCAATAAATTCCTTTTCCTACCCAATGTTACAACCGTACGCCCCGTTATAACCCTCAAATAAGACCTCGTGATCTTGATTTGGAGAAATGAGCCGGTGGCGAGTTGGTCTGATTGCAAGCTTATGGGATAATTTAATTAAATGTGATTTTGAGCGTACATAATTAAACCCCAATTGAGAGTGAGTGAAATCTTCCGATTCTCCTATATGTGAGGCTCCATTCCATGAATTATGTTCATGTCATGCCTTAATTCTCATATTTTTAATCTTTGCATCTTTCAGACATGATGTTCATGAAGGATTGATAATACTGTTTGATTTGTAGGCCCGATATAGTGAGCAAGTATCATTTCATTAAACACTGCAATCAAGGGAATTCAATACTTGTAATTTTTGATTGTCTTATCCCAATCTAAAAAGAATGATATTTTTGAAGCCACGAAAATGAATTGAATATGTAGAGTCCGTGTTCTTACAAACATTGACTCTGACTGCTCGGGGACGATCAGTATTAAATGTGAGGATGTTGATAATGGCCAAAAATGACCATTATTTTCAATCCATTTCCGTGTCTTAAACGGGCATTTGATCGCATTCCGGTCTTACATTAAGTAAGAAAGCAGTCGAATTGGACTAATTTATGCATAATTGTAAAAATAATAAGCTGGTGTGAAAAAGACATAAATATGTAATTTTATTACATATTTATGTTAGAAAAATCCAAAAACATGAGAAAAAGAAAAGGAATGAAAAAGATGGGAAAAAGAGAGAAAAGCCCACAAAAGAATATTTTCGGCCCATCTGGCCCAATCCAGCAGGCCCAGGAAGACCTTTGTCGCGGAAGCCCTTGGCGCGATGCAGTATTCCGCGACAAAGGCATGTTCCGCGACCAACTGGCCCCAAATGAAGAGGAGACCAGCCAAGCCCCTGGCGCGATGACCCTTGTCGCGATGGCATGCTCCGCGACAAAGGTCCATTCCGCGACCAAGATACATTTTTAGAGACACAAGACCCAGTCGAGAAGCTTTGCCACATGCAGTGTGTTCCGCGACCAAACTTGGTGCTCCGAGACAAAGCTGTGATGTGTGTGATGTCTTGAGACACAATGGGCTCAAATCAAGGCCCATGAGCTTAGGGTTTCCCCTCTATAAATATGAGGTGTTTCCTTTGAGCTAAAGGTTGGAAGAATCTTAGAAAAACTACACCTTCTTGAAGACAAGTTGGGGAGTTCAGTAGTTTAGTTTAGTTTAGGGTAGTTTAGTTAGATTTTTCTTGTATTATTTACTTCTTGCACTAGTCAGAAATAGTTTACTGCACTTTGATTAGATAGCCAGTTTTATACCTTGTTTTTGTTCTAAGCTTTTGTTTAAGGGTTTGTGGTACTCAAACCATGGGTATGAACAACACATTTTAATAATATGGGAAAACATTCTCCATTTGTGTCCCAAAATCATGAAATGGGTCTCACACCCCATGGATCTTACTGTTTTCATCTTCCTTGGGTCATTTGATCCTTGTTTTGCATTTTAATGTTACTGCTTGGTAACTTTTTCTTTGGATAATGTTGCATGCTTATGGATGATCAAGCTTAGATTAGGGTTTCTTAAGTTTTAAGCTTGCTTTATTTCTATTTTGTTCAAGCATGTTCTAGCTAGATTCAAATTCTGTTTTGTTATTTTGAGCTTAGTTTAGCTTTTGAATCTGAAATGGGTGAGATCACACATAATGCATGCCACTGTTCCACTTTACTTTTCTGACATGTGTACTGGACACACCTTTGTCGCGGAACAACCCTTGTCGTGGAACCACGTTCCGCGACAAAATGATGCTTTGGCGACAAAGGTGCCAAAGAACATTTGTTGACCATTATTTTTAAAACCCTTGGTCGCGAAACACCCCTTGGCGCGGAACCACGTTCCGCGACAAAATCTTGATTAGCGACCAAGGACCCAAATACTTGTGATTTTATTCTGGAAGGGCTTTGTCGCGAAGCAACCTTGTCGCGGAACCACGTTCCGCGCCAAAATATCTTGTTCCGCGACAAGAATTATGCCTTGTCCAATTTTCAACCTTTTTGTCGCTATGACCTTGTCGCGGAACCACGTTCCGCGACAAAATTTTCTTTACTTAGCGACAAAACAAACCCTAAGCTTTCAAAATTCCATTTCTCTTATTTCCCACCCCTTTGTCGCGAAATCTTTGTCGCGGAGCCATGCTCCGCGACACGAACCCTGTATCGCGACAAGGTGTCACCTTTTGCCAAATTCTCATTCTTCATCTCATTCCATTAATTAATTGAACCTTTGTATTAATATTTTGAGGTTGAAATCCAATGATCTCAACCCATGATTAATTTGATATAAAGAACTTTGTTCAATTCCCTATTAAAAGATTCTTCTACAAATGATTAAACTCTAATGATCTAAGTATATAATCCGGACTGTAATTAATTAATTAATTATGGAATGAGTGATTATTTAGACATGAAGAGTAATTATGGATTCATCTCCATACCTTGCATGAGAAACCAATGTCTCTCATGCAAGATGACCCAAAAACATTTTCTTTTATTTTATTCTGTCTTTTCCGTGATGTGTGAAACAACTAATAAGGAATATATCAGATTAATGTTGGCGGGTATTCCCACACGGATAACTAGCTCGTATTCTGTATATTAATTATTAGATGTTATTTTTGCATGGTCCGGATAGTGGTCGGTGGAAGCCTTGGCGGTTCATCCCTCCGGGATTATAATAGCTGCTCAGCTGACTCCCATCCGGATACAGTTTTCTTTTCTTACTTTAATTTCAAACCTGAATCTGGAGCTGTAGTAATTTTAGATGATATATGCCAATGTCATCTAATTATTATTGCAGTAATAGAACATGTGGGTTTTTATCCAAATTCACAGATAGTGGAGTCTGAGATGACGGCGGCAACTGTCATTTGAGGCATCCCATTGTCTAAAAGTCATCCCACCTGAAATGATCAGGACCTGGATAGCAGATGTTTGCAGTCCGGATCATCCTGATTATTTTTGTCATCTTTTTAGCCAAATAAATTCTTCTCATCTCCGGCTATTTCATTTCTATGTTTCACATTCTGTCTAAACCCACCTTATATTTTGGGTTATTTTATTTTACACTTCTCTATAAATTTATGCATGATACTATTATGTAGATATTGTGGTCGATATTATTTTGGGATCCTTCCCTTGGGCATAGAAGTCTTGATTTAAATCAGATGTTTCATATTAAATTTCCAACAAAAATTCCTTTATAAAATCCGGATCTGAGTACGGGATAAATTCGACAGTTATGACTAATTCATATCCGACTGGGGGTTGATTTTGGGAAATTAGAAGCAGAGTCAGCGATTAGGTCTCACCTAGACTGAAAGGGTCTGTGTTCTTATTGAGAGTCTAGTACCTGATAGGGAATGATTTTCAGATTTATTATTTTCCGAAATTGCTGTATGTTGGAAATCTTGTATTAAATATTGCACTGGGTCGGAGTCTACTTGGATTCTGATAAAGTGTGACAGATAATACTAGAGGAACAACATTCGGGCCTTGGTTATTTTCTAAGGTAAGGTTGAGTTTTCTTTCAATCACTATCTTCTTCTGCCAAAGCCTATTCTTGAGTCCTGAGTGAGTGCATCCGGAACGAACTAATTTATTAGTTCGTTTCATTAGTTTGTATCTCATAACCACCCGACGAGAAGTGAACACTGCGAGCGGTTCACCGAGAATAGGGAATTCTTGATCCACATCCGGTCATTCTGACTGGGGGCTTTCTTTTACTACCAGGGTCAAACTTTCAGAAATCTCTGAGTGATAGGATTTTAAATGCTTTCTTTACTGCGTTCTTTTAACTGCTTTCTTTAGAGGTCACTCGGGTGTATTGAGAGTTGTGTAACTGCTACTAGGACTAAGAGTTAAGGGATAGTTCAGGGCTTAATTAGAATCTTTGGGCGTGACATGGGGGAATGATAGCGGTACTTGACAGTTCAACTAATGATTTGTCAGGTGTTGCTTGTCCACCACCGATAATTAACATACCTTAGCAATGCATTGCGAGGGTGGTTATGCGTCTGTGGTATCTTAGAATTTATTTTCTTAAGAACATGTAAACTCTTACTGTAAGTACCTGTCTGTTAAAGGGAACATGGTACAGAGAGCATGAGAAGTAGCTAACTGAACGGATTATCCCAAGCTAAGATCTGTGTAACAAAATGGAAGTTTAATTGTGTTTGATCTGAATCTTGTCCAATCTTTATTCTTTTCTTCCTGTCCCTTCTGTCCCATTTTAAATCTGCTTTCTTAGAATAATCTTAATCGCTTTCTTAGAATAATTTTATTGCTTTCTTAGATTAAATTTAATTCGCTTTCTAGAATAATTTTATCTGCTTTATTTTAATTGCTTTCATAACTCAGTTTAAATTCTGTCAAGTAGTTGTTAGTCATTTCACAAACTTGATTCGAGTAACCGAGTGGAAAATCTTAGTAAATGACGTGGGACCTGCTTCTATCGCACATCCTCCAGTGAACGATCCGGTCTTACTATAAATTACTGCAATTTTTGACACCGTGCGCTTTCGGGAGCACAGTTTCTTAACTACGAGCAATAAAAACATGACTACGTATAAATATATCCTTAATCATAACACCGCCATCATAAATTGGTTTCATTAAATAAAACCTAAACCAGGATCACGAATTTTCAGAAAATACTCATGTAGTGGGAATTAGTCAAAAGTTTCATGGCAGGAAATCTTATGGCAAGAATTGATGAGAAGTATCATGGAGTATTTGCCGGGGATCCTCAGTGTGACAGGCTGAAGGTCAACCTATCCCGGCTATGCCATGAGATTTGTCAGCATTTCATGACAGAGAGGACCACAGCGCCATTTGAAACCAAAGCACCATACTTGAGTAATAAAAAGAATAATAATCTTGATATATCCCTAAACCCTTTCCCGTGAACCATAACTCTTTTCATTTAATAAATCTAACCTGGTATAATTTTAGAAAAAGCTCGGGTTAACGAAACTTGTCAAAAGTTTCACCCTCTGCGCTGCTCGTTCCTTCCAGTGTTGTTCTCGTTTCTTGAGTCTCGGCTTCTCTTGTCTTGGGGGCCCCTGCTGGACTCCCCACTCACCCTTCTCTTCAGCTGCTGCACACGTGCTACCGCCACAGCGCGGTCATACACAGCTTGCAAATCGGGGTAGTGTACCCCCGCGATCACCTCGCGCACAGACAGGTTCAGTCCCATCTCGAACTTCTGTGCCTTTTCTGCATCAGTAGGCACTAGCCTTGGTGCGAACCTCACCAGCTCCTTGAAGCGTGTGTAGTATTCCTGCACCGTTTGGCCTCCTTGCTTCAGCGACAGGAATTCTTCGTACATGGCAGCTTTAGTACTCAAGGGATAGAATCGATCCCTGAGTAGTTCCATCATCTCCATCCACGAGTAGGGCTCGTCATCTTCAGTCAGTTTGGCTTGCGTCGCCTGCCACCAGTCGTCAGCCTCGCCTCCCAAGTAGTATGAGGCGACATGCACTCTTTCTCCTTCCGGACATTTAACTGCTCCCAGCAGCTTGTCGAAGGTCCGGATCCACTCTTCCAGTTTAGCTGGATCTTTCTCACCAGCATAGTGGGGCGGCTGGTAAGGATTCACCATCGCCAGGTAGTTAGGGCGAGCTTGGGGCGGAGGTACCGCCGCAGCTTGACCCTGGTTGACTTGCGCTTTTCCGAGAGCAATCAACACTTCCTCTATCGTCCTAAGACGATCGCCCACATTGTTCGGTGCGGGGGCGTCCTGCGCACCTTGGGGTTGTTCCATCCCAGGTTGAATCGGTTCCGTGTCGTTTGGTAGTGTCTCATTAGGAGTTTCAGTGGTGGTTTGGGGAGTGGGTTGGGTTCTTCCTCTTCCTCTTCCTCTGGGTGCCATTCTGGTACAAATAGGATAGATTAGGACTGTGAATTTAGCATATAGTCTAAGCAATGTATATGTGTTTTGTGATTTAGCACGTGGTGCTCGATCGAATTAAGAAGCGTCGTACGCTTCGGGGTTTTTATTTTAATTTGTTCTTATTTCGATTTTTTTTTTCACGGCTGTACGGACAGATCTGTCCGATTTTTTTTTCGATTTATTACAAATAAATCGGACATTTTATTTTCTCAAAAGAAATTTTAGTACAAAGGTAGAAATATTTTCCTAGCAAAATAGTATCTAACAATAGAATCTCTAGTGTCTCATGACGTCCTCCGGTGGGGTAGCAGGATCTTCCTCCGGATCTTCCTCCTCCGAACTCGGCGGCAGTAGCTCGTCAAAGATAGTGTTTAAGTCTTGCCCGTGGGCATCGATGTATTCCTTTAGTATTAAGTTTTCTGTAGTGAGGGTTTGGACTTGGCGTTCGAGTTGGTTTATGCGGTGATGATCCGCCTCTCTCAAGTTGCCCATGTGATGTAAATTGGCCTCCAATTGAGCCATACGGTACTTCATTTGCTCTAGGGTTTGGTGGGAATCGAGATGAACGCTCATCATCCTGACCATCAACTGCATCATGTCTTGACTAGCCATCTAGCGCAAGCAAGAGATCTAAGTTAATATTCACCAAGATTCTAAGTTCAATTCGCCATGATTCCAAGATTCTAAGTTTCAAGTTCGCGAAGATTCTAAGTTCAATTCACCAAGATTCTAAGTTTAATTCGCCAAGATCCTAAGTTCATAGGAGAGATGCAATATGCCAATGCAAATAATGATTCCCCCCCCAAAAATAATAATTTAATGCACCATACATATATATTTTTCCATGGGGTTTAAAATAAAAATTTTCCATGGAAATAATACTTTAAAATTTAAAATAATAGTCAAAATACTAATAATAGTTTAAAAATAGTAATGGTTTAAAAATAGTAGTTTTAAAAATAGCCGGGCTCTGATACCAACTTGTAACACCCCGGTTTTTGGTCACCCAGGTCGGGATGTCACCGCCACATCCCCCTAGTAAGACACGGTTTCTCCGAGCTTACTAAAGAGATGCAAGGCTAGGTATTGCAGTATTTAAAACATTTAAATCATTCAAAATAGCCTATACAATATAATTCGAAAATAATATTAACATAGCGCAGCGGAAATAATTGTTTTAGTACAGTATCGCAGCGGAAAATATAAATAGGGCCGACATGGTCAAAACACGGGTTAAACAGGCCCGTTCATAATATAGTCTAAAGTATGAATTTTAAAGCAAAATAATGTTTCCCAAAATCCATGCATGAATCGTGCTCACGCATGCTCATTCCCCATATTCTGTAAGAAAAGGAATAAAAACGGTTTTGGTCAGCAAACTTGCTGAGTAAGTTAGCACATGCATGATAGTATGGTTTAAAAGCCATTAATTTAACACTTAAATAAAAACGTGATAATAATATCATATTCAATTTAATCTAATCGACTATCCAACAGCATAACTTATTTCAGGGTTCTATTTAATAACACATATTGCATGATTTAGAATAATAGCCATAATTTAAATAAAGCATTTAAATAATTTAATTGGACAACATAACTTAATCTAATTTAATTAAATTTAATATCCCCATTACATCCCCGATTTGGTATTTCAAGTTTCACGATAGCATCGCGATGTCAACAAGTTTAGCCGGTAGCCCGGCGGCCGCAACCGTATCAGCCATACCCATTACCACTCCGGAGCCTCGGGAAACCCATGTGGATATTCACGAGAGTGTAGGCTCTGTATTTCGCCATTTTGGCAATATCATATCTCAAGTTTAGCGCGCGGGGTCACCATCGTCCATTAAGGCACGAAGTGAAGCAGTTAGGGGGCACCCTGCAGAGCACTCACCCCTAATTTTAATTTATCAAGTTTGTAAGGGGATTTAATTTTAAAAATCTGACTTTAATTGTATTCATCTAAAAATAATATCTCAACTCATTTCAACCCTAAAGGTTAATTCCATGTTTCAACAAGATTTCAAGATTTTGTTTCTGGTAAACCACAGTTTACTCTAAAATTCGTCTAAAATCAGATTTAATTTCAAAAATTCCAAAATTTCACATCTGACTCAGAAACGTCGAGATCTACAACTTTTGTGTTTTAACTTTTTCAATCCGAGATACCTAAACAGGTCAAAATCACCAATTTTCGTAGAAGAATAACTATGTCCGAATTTAATGTATCACAGTTCAAAGATTTCGAATTCTACCATAGCAATTCAATTCCAAATTTGATGAAATTTTATAGAGATCATCTTAAGACAATTATCTACGACTTTCATGTTTGGCCAAAGATCTAAAACAGTCTAGATCCTATGTCAAAAACGTGATCAAGATCATATCTAAGTTCTGTCCAGGATTTCGAGATCTAGATTCAAACAGTTCGGTTTTGGATGGTTTTCACCCATCAAATCGTTTCTAAAAATTCTCAATAATTTACAGTAGATAGATCTAAGCCTTAGGAACGTTTTTTGTGTTTTAAGTTTTTCCGTTTGAAGTCGTTTTAAGGTTCGGAAAAATTCATCAAATCTGTTGCGTCGGTGGAAAGTATAAATTGACAGATTTTCGATTCCATGTTAATCTTTTAGTTTTGAATGTTTTAATTCATCCCAAAACCATGTAAGAGTTAACTTACAGAGGTGTGAACATCCGGGATCGTCTATTTCGAAGGCGTGGCTTCCAGTCCACCGTTTCTCCTCTCCGTTCGTCGGGTTCTACGATCTAGATCCAATTCGAGGTGTAGAAAGAAAAAGGAGATGATTAGGATTCGTTTTCGAATTGTATATAGAACAAGGTTTGGATCGAGACTTACCACGACTATGGAGATCTTAGAATTTTCGTCCAACAGTATTCGCCTTGGTTTCGTGCCTCCGACGACTCCGGATTTAGGGTTTCGAATGTGTAGAAAGTTGTAGGGTTTTGTAAAAGTATTCGGAGCCCCTAGGAGGTCTTATTTATAGATATCTAAGACCTAGCGTCCAAAATCTGACCCCAAGGGTCTTGGGTCGAGAGACGTTCAACCGAAAGTCGAAAAATCCGCGTTCGGGCGAGAGATTCGCGCAACAGGCGAATCTGTCGCGTGGCGCGGTCGTGGCGCGCCCCATGCCTATGGACCGCGCGGCCACCGCGCCTACTTCGCCTGGACTTCGGTCCGGGCGGGTCGTGCGATCCGTCGTGCCTTTCCTCCTCTCTTTCGGATTTCTATCCCTCTATGCTCCCGAATTCCGATTTCCGGGGTATCTTCGGGTTTCTACTTTCTCTCTAAATTTTTACTCGGGTCTAATTGGATGTTTGGACTCGAATCCTCGAGTTCATTAGTGTCGGGTTTCGGTGTACAATTGACTTACCTTAAATAATTCCTTTTTATGTAATTAAATTCCTTTAATTCCTTTTTAAGTTAAATCTCATTTCTCATTTCCTTATCTTTATTCATTTATTTATTTGCTGGATTTATCTATTTATTTTATTTATTGTATTTGTTGTTTATTTATTTAATTATTGTTTTATTTTATGTTGGAAAATTCTCGGGTATTACAGAGTGGTCGGAAGTTTAAGAGTCGTTCGGCGGTTCTGGAGACGTGCGACGTGATTGATGGAGGGGCTGCAGTTACAGAGGAGCTGCAGAGGTGTGATGACGTCATAGAAACGGCCGAGAGTAATAATGTCATTCCGGATAGAGTTCCTCCATTTGGGCTTATGTTGGGCCTTCAAAAATGATACTTATACACTAAAAATAGTCAGGCCCGAGTTATAACAACTTAATTGTGGTAGGAAAGACCCAAGGTACTTCTTAGGCCTTCAAATTTTTCTCCATCTAAAGCTTTGGTTAGGATGTCCGCCCGTTGTTCCAACGACGCTATATGCTCAATCCTGCAAACATTATCCTCTACAAGATCTCTAATAAAATGATAACGAATATCAATATGCTTACTCCTACTATGTAAAACAGGATTTTTAGAGATATTTATTGCACTAGTATTATCACAGAAAACTAAAAAATTATCCTTATGAATATCGTAGTCCTCGAGTAGTTGCTTCATCCAAAGAAGTTGTGAACAACAACATATAGCAGCAATATACTCTGCTTCGGATATTGATAGAGCTGCGATGTTTTGCTTTCTGGAATACCAGCTTACTAGATTGTTTCCCAAGTAGAAGCAGCCGCCAGTGGTAGATCTCATGTCGTCGCAACAACCTGCCCAATCAGAATCTGTAAATCCAATCAAGTCAAGTGATGACCTCTTTGAAAACCAAATTTCAATATTCATTGTCCCTTTAACGTATCTCATGATCCGCTTTATTGCTTTCATATGAGACTCCTTAGGATCGGATTGGAACCTTGCACATACACCTACACTAAATGAAATATCTGGTCTTGTTGCAGTGAGGTACAGTAGACTTCCATGCTCCTATAAGTCTTTTGATCCACTGATTTTCCATTATCATCTTTGCTCAGTTTCTCTTGTTGTCCTAGCGGAGTTCTGACTACCTTGCAATCATCCATGTCAAACTTTTTCAACATATTCCTTGCATACTTCTCCTGACATAGAAAAATACCACATCCTCTTGCTTAACCTGTAATCCCAAAAAGTAGTGTTATTCTCCCATCATAGACATCTCAAACTCTGATTTCATGGCATCAACAAATTCCTTTCTGAGTTTGACTGAAGTCGATCCAAAAATAATGTCGTCAACATACACTTGAGCTATCGTTAAGTGGTCGTTCTAACGCTTCACAAACAACGTCTTGTCTGCATTTCCTCTTTTAAATCCATTGTCCACCAAATACTTAGACAATCTCTCATACCAGGCTCTAGGTGCCTGTTTCAATCCATATAAAGCGCCTTTGACTCGATAAACATGATTTGGATACTTCGGGTCTTCATATCCAATCGGTTGTGCAACATAGATCTCTTCATTGATTTTACCATTAAGGAAGGCTGTCTTAATATCCATTTGGTACAGCTTCAAATTCAAAGAGCATGTTAATGCAAGTAGTATCCTTACGGTTTCCATCCTTTCCATGGGAGCAAATGTTTCGCCATAATCCAATCCTTCAATTTGGGTATAGCCTTGTGCTACTAGCCTTGCTTTATTCCTTATGATATTGCCTTTCTCATCCGTCTTATTCCTATAAACCCATTTGGTTCCAATAATGTTGGCGTTCTGTGGTGGTTCTGTCAACTCCTAGACAGCATTCCTCTCAAATTGCAGTAGCTCGTCTTGCATTGCAGCAATCCAGTACTCATCTTTCAACGCCTCAGAGATATTCTTTGGCTCAACCATAGAAACAAAACAATTATAGCTTGCTAGATCCTTGAAATTAATCTCTTTATGCCTAGTCTGTCTCTGACCTTGTGGATCTCCAATAATATCCTGAGTTGAATGATGTTTATGCACTCTAGATCCTTTTCTGTTGTTCTGAACTTCAGAGGGTGGTTCTGCTGTAGTCTCGACAACAGTGTCTGTATCAGCATCCTTTTCCGGAACAGAATCTTTATCAGGGCCTTTATCTGGAACACTAGGACTGGCATGTTCTTCTTCAGTGACAGATTGCTCAACACCATTAGCATTCTCATGATTTTGATTAAGAGGTAACTCATCATCGTCTACCCTGTTTTCTAAAAGATCAAGATCCTCAAAGAGAACATTAGTAGATTCTATAACCTTCTTATCACTAGTAAGATAGACATGATATGCTTTAGAATTGTTAGAATAACCAATGAAATATCCATCCAAAGATTTATAATCAAATTTATGCAATTGATTTCTATCATTTAAAACATAACATTTGCAACCAAAAACATGAAAGTATTTTACTGTGGGAGTTTTACCATTCCAAAGTTGGTAAGGTGTGCAGTTGGAGTGTGGTCTCAACAACACTCGGTTGATGATGTGACAGTCAGTGTTAATAGCTTCCGCCCAAAATCTTTTGCTCATTGAACTGGTGTGAAGCATTGATCTGGCCATCTCTTGCAATGTTCGGTTCTTCTTTTCAGCAACACCATTTTGCTGTGGTGTTTTGGGGGCTGAGTACTCATGCGTAATTCTATTGTCGTCTCAATAACGATCGAACGACTGATTCTCGAATTCCTTGCCATGATCAGTTCGGATTCGTGCAATCTTCCTTTGCTTCTCATTCATGAGTCTTTTACTCAGAGCCTCAAAGTACTCAAAAGTCTCATCTTTTGACCTAAGAAAGAAAACCCAACAATATCTAGAGAAATCATCAACACATACTAAAATGTACCTTTTACCATTTAAGATCTCCACTTCGGTTGGACCCATAAGATCCATGTGAATCAGGTCGAGGCATTCTTTTGTTTTATTGTCATCAGTCTTCTTATGTCTCGATCTGGTTTGCTTTCCTTTGGCGCAATCTCTGCAGATAGTTTGGTCGTTCTTCTGTAGTTGCGGCAACCCGCGAACAGCATTCGAATTACTCAACTTATGCAGTGACTGAAAATTGAGGTGTCCAAGTCGCTTGTGCCATAGAGTAGTCTGATCATCTTTAGTCAATAGAACACGTGGAATGTCATCCTTTAAGATGTAACAATTATTCTTGCTACGACCTCCCATCATGATAATCTCCTTTTGATCATTATATACTATGCATGTGTGTTTAGTAAACTTAACCACTAAATCTTCATCACAAAGTTGACTAATAGAGATAAGATTAGTAGTAAGACCATTTACATGGTAAATTCTAGAAAGGTTAGAAAGAGTATTATCCTTAGATTTACCATAACCCGCAATTTTGCTTCGAGTACCATCACCATACATGACGGATCCGCAATCCTTCTCAGTAAAGTCCTTTAAGACTTCTTTCTTTCCCGTCATATGCCTTGAACATCCCGAATCAAAATACCATTTTTCGTTTCGATGTTGTTCCTGCACCGAAAGAGCTACAAAACAAGCAGAATCTTTATTATTAGTTTTACCTTTAGGTATCCATGCCTTCTGCATTTTGAATTTCTTTCGAAGCTCTTGATCAGGCCATACGACTGGTCTACCGTTCATGAGATCTCTTAGAATCCGTATGCATGTTTCAGCAGTGTGTCCAAGCAAATTGCAGTATAGGCAATCTTTCCGTCGTTTGGACGACTCTCCAACGAACTCTTCAGGTGGTGCTTCAGTAGTTGAAGTGAGGAAACCTCCACTTGTAAACTTTGTTTTGCTAGGTGTGCTTTGCTTCTTATAACCTAAACCTGTTTGATCTCCAACACGTTTTCCCAAAGATAAAACTTCATCAAGTTGATTTCTACATTTAGATACCTTTTGAAGTTCATTGTTCTTTGCTTTGAGATCTTCAAGCTCTTTCTCCATAACATGAATTCTGTCTTTAAGAGTATTGTTCGCCTTTTGCAAGTCTTCATTCTTTTCAACCTCAAGATCATAAGCAATTCCGACGTCTGCCAGTTGTCCTAACAACTTCTTGTTTTCCTGAACAGCAACCTCGAAATCCTCTTTAAGCTCATTGTAGTCCACAAGTAGTTGATCATACTCATCATCGCTTTCACCTGAATCATAAGCATTATTGTTAGATGAAAAACATATTGACTTGACAATACCTTTTATAGTGGGACTGGTTTCTCTTAGAGTGAATTCAACGACTTCATCAGAATCTGAAATCTGTGCTTCAGTGGTTCTGTCATCGTCCTGATCACCTAGAGTAGCCTGCAATGCCTTCTTTTCTCTCATTTCCTTCCTTTTGGCAGTGGCACATTCAGACCGAACATGTCCATTGCCTCCACATTCATACCAGATCACCGAGGCAAACTTATCCGGCTTGTCATTGTCTTTCTTGTTGTTGTTGTTGGAACGATCAACTTTGCTGCTGTCTTTTCTTTTGAAATCTCTGCGAGGTTGTTTGTCCGTCGTCTGAACAGCGTTGGAACTACGACCTTGTTGTTTGTAGAACTGCTTTGCACGTCTGTCTTGCAACATCTTTGCAACTTTTCTGGAAATGTAAGATACATCATCTTCAGAAGAGTTTCCAGAATCTTCTTCTTCCACATTGAGGGCAATGTTCCTTGACGATTCTTCTTCGAGGTGGTTCATTTCATAAGTTTGAAGAAATCCTACTAGACCATCCAAGGTAATAGTGTTCAACTTATCCAATTCTTCCAATGTAGCAACCTTCGGAGCATACTTCTTGGTGAGAGTCCTCAACATCTTTCGAACTAATTTTTGATTATCATAAATCAATCCTAAGGAGTAGGCTTGATTTACGATGTCTTTAAACCTCCCGTAATAGGTTGAGATCGATTCGTCCTTGTTCATCTTCAAATTTTCTAACATTATCTCAACAACCATGGAACTACCTCATCTGCACAAGAGCACGTTAATAACAACAAAAAACATAGTCAAGTGAGATCTTGTTAGATTCGTCTCATCATGTAGTTTTAAAATATCAAATTTTTAGAATTTTTACTTGTACACATTTTGAGTTATTGATTAGTTATGATCATTAAAAATGTGTATTAGATTGCATGTAGAAAGTGAATATTGAGAAAATAGGTAGATTACTGTTCATAAGGGCATTTTTGTGAGAGAGAATTGATAGGTTATTGTTCATAAGAATGGGTTACTATCCAAACTGTACGTGCGGGTCTCTCCGCATGCGGCTCACAGTTCAACTCCGAGCCGGTAAGCAAGACAAAGCAAGTCAACGTGGGGTCAAACTCTCGATGGCCATAGACCTGAGTGGTTGGAGTGTGCAGGATCACTCCTTAAACTTTCTTCCTTCATCTAAGGAATCCTCTTGGTTGGTCGAAGCTAGAAGACGGCTGGACCAACTGCTATTTTTCGAGGAGCTTTCCCTATCCTCTCTTCAAAGTCGACCAAATTGAACAAATGATAGGTTAAGGGATATTGTTTTTATATAGTATATAGACAGTGGCGGTGGCAGGGGGCTTGAGGGTGGTCAGCTGACCACCCTCAAATTTTTTTTTAAATATATATATTTTCTTTATGTTTTTATATGTACTATATAATATTTGTATTATATATTAGTTATACATATATATGTTTGTATATATTCATATATATATATTAATATTTTCTTATAGATATATATATATCTATTTTTAATTAATTTAATTTGATCAGCTAATTTTTAAATATCTTCTATATCTATTTATTATTCTTCTTCACTTTGTTTTCTCAATTTCATTTCTTCAATTAGAAGCCCAAACTATTGAATATGCCAACTCACTTTAATCATTTTTTCAAAATTCAACTCCAGATCTTCCATTGGATGAATATAAAATTTGCATTCGCCATTCATTGCTTTATCACCATTTTTGCTTACTATTAACTGAAAATTTTGACTTTTCATCACTATTTGATTCCAACATTAATTAGAAAATGTCTAAGAAATGTAGTATTTAAATTCTATTATTTATTGATTTTTGGAGTTTCAGTGAGATAATTAATATTGTCAAATTATGGGTAATTAAATGTTAAATGAATCACTATTGTTTGATGGTGAAAAGTAAATATTAGATGAAGTAGATGTGGATGAAGTTATGAATTTTTTTTTTCCAGTGTGTCAAGAGTGTTGCAAGTGACATACTTATTCTGTAAAAATTTCTTCAAGTTCGCACACCCTGAACTTTATTCCTGCAATCGCCACTGTATATAGATATAGATTGTCAAAATAACACTTGATTTACGCAGTGTTCTCAAATTTTTATTTTTTAAAAATGAGGGAAAGTAAAGGAAAAATGAGAGAAATAAAATAAAATAGAAAATGAAAAGAAATGGTTGGGACCAGGTTTTGTTGTATGTGTTTCACCCGATATTCGAACACCAGACTGAACTCCACGGAAAATCTTATATAGAGGCGAAGTATTTATGGTAATGACAGCTGCTGATCTCTGGAGATTCTCCCAACGGATCTTGACGGATTTTCAGGGATAGGGATTATCAAATATGACAAGAAAATTTGATATCATTGGAAACTTTGGGTTATGGAATGTTTTTGCTAAATGGAAAGAATCTCCACCTTCCTTAGCAGATATTTGGCTGCCTATTTCTACCATTGTCATGGGTTGAATGGAGACATCTTTTTCCTGGACGTGAATTGCACCAGACATTATACACAAAAATCGTCCAAGGGTGAGGAAGAAAATACGAGTTCTTCAACCATGAATTAATCAATTAAAATCATTTGGTTGAAGAACTCTAAAAGCAGTGACATTCCGATTCTCATGTTATATCTATGAATGTCATTACGCCTTGGTTGAACATTTGGAGAAGATGGAGTTCATGAGTCTACACATAAAGGTGACGATAATATGTGTGGGCATCTTCCAAGGCATTCGTCATGTTGACACCATGCTTTCAAAGAGGATGAGAAGATCAAGGAGGATCGCATCACAGGCTTCGTTCGAGGGAAACTTGAAGCGGGGAGTTTTGAGGGTTGGAGAAAGGTCTTGGAGGGATCTTCACCAAAACGAGGATGTTTTGGTCAATACAACTTTACAATTTTCTGCTTGGCGATTGGATTGATGGCAGATTTACGTTCGCTAATGTTCGGGTCGGGACCCGGTGTTGGAACATTTAGTGGAACTCTCCTAGATTGGTATCTCCCAGACGTAAGCCTTGGCCGGAACTGGGTCAACAACTTTCTGTTTGTTCATTTTTACTTTCACGCATTTTATTCCGATGTGCTTGATTTTAGTACTAACCTACTAATAATGTTTGAAGCGTGTGTTTGAATTCTGTGTTGAACAAACAAATTTAATAAGTTACAGATCTCGACAAGAAAAAGGGCCCAACAGAAATAATATGGAGTGAATTGGATGGATCATTTTCTTTCTTTTACCCTCAAAATCATCCAAACTGAAAAACATGAATGATTTTTTTTTTCCCCCAAAAAAAAAGAAAAAAAGAAAAAGAAATCTTTCGTTTTGTTGACTACTTATCTTAAAACTTGAAAACATGTAATTATATAGGATGCTATTGAGATAGAACCTAAAAGGGATGGGATGGATGGCCTTTAAATCATTTATCGACACGTTTATCCATCTTGCATAAATGAAGTTAAAGTATGTGTCAATGTGTGATATGATGTTTAGCATTATATATATACTTATATTGTTGAAGACTTTAAGGTTGAAAATGACTTTGCAATGGATATTTTCTGGTGTCATTTCTTGGTAGTACGTACCATATCAGACAGTAGAGCGGGTAAGACTTAAAAAGCTCCAGTGCTTTGTTGAAAGCTACTATAATTAGTCTATAACAAACAACAATTAATGAAATTGTTGTGTTAGTGTTAGGGTTGGTTTCTTTCTACCCTACGATTGATTATTGGATTGATTACTACAATCCCACATAGAAATTATGCATAGAAACATAGTATAAATAAATAAAGAAAAAAAGCTAATGAATGGTGTATGAAACCATGAATGTACATAACATGGTATCCAATTAGGCAAATCACATTTTGAAGAAAACCATTATATTTTTTGACTTTCGACACAACACCCATTACATGTATATAAAAGACAATAATGCTAACAAAGATTTGGTCGATCCAAATCCCAATTATTATTTGGCTTTATTAAACCATACCAAACCCATCATTTCAATTGCAAAATTTTTTTTAGGTGTTTTTCTTTTTACTTGTCATGAAGTATTAGGTGAGTGTTGGAAATTAGAGTCGAGCATCAATTAATAACTAACTTTTCTTGTTTAATGGATAGAGATTCAAACTTTTCTTGATGCCTTTATGTAAAAGCTCATGTCTTTATCACTTCAGACTCACATTTCCAAATGCCAATATTACAATAGTATACTATAACGGCATGATCCTCTTAATTAGTGGCCAGGAAGGCTGTCTCATCTGCGACATTATCAATAAACCAGAATATATGTTTATTTAGTAATTAATTAGTTTTAGCTTAAGTGTTTTTTTTAAAAATATATATTTACGAATTATCTGAGAATGGAGTATTTATTATTACGTATGTGAATAATATGTATATAAAAAAAAATTAAAGCCCTGAATTAGGAATTTAGGAGCCATCTAAAAAAAATAATAATAACAACAATACTATTAATCATGTTTTTCATCTTCAATTCATTATTTATAGCTTTTGCCTGCGCATTATTGATTTATGCATTAAATATTTCTTAGTCTGCGGATTTGACGACCCACAAATTTTCATGGACCATCCCTCATATCGCACAAACTTTCTTTATTTAATTTTAATCACTTCATCAGTTGTCTTATTGCAAATTCAGACGTGTAAATTTGTCTATTCTTCTCCTGTGGGTTAATTAGTTAAATAGTGAAAGAATACTCGCATATATTTAGGGGCTCAAGACTAATATTTATGCGTGAATTCAAACACTAATATTTTTTTTTAAAACATTGACACTCATGTTTCGGCGAAGGTGTGTGGGAGCCCAAGCCACACAAATTATAAAGGGGAACAAATGGATGGATAAAGGGCCGGATGTGGATCTAACTCCCAACCTATTGGTTGGAAGCGGGCGGGGACTTGATCACTAGAATTCAAACACTAATATTTAACAATTTAATAATGATAATTATGAGAAGTATTTATTTAATTCACCAATGCTTATTCATTTAAGAAAACACGAGATAAATTTTTACAGATTATTCTAAATATTATGAGTAATACGTTTTTAATACGGCACCTATTTCTTTAATAAGATATACTCCCTATTTAATTAATCTTGGCTGCAATTTTTTTTTTAAAAAAAAGTGAGGACATTGTAGCCCATGCACTTCAACAAAGTAAAGATTGTTTAACTTGTAGGCCCTTTGGTCACACACCATTATTATTGTTTTTGCCTATTCAATTCATTTCAACCCTCCTTTGTACCTTTCGCCCTTTGTTTATTTTGCAATGGAACAAAATCATTCACCAATATTTATGTAGTCCTACTATATTCTCTTTCAAACCTCTTAATCCTTCTCAACCCTCCTTGTTTGTTTCTTCTTTTTCTTCTTCTTCTTCTTCTTCTTCGTCGTCGCTCTCTTCTCCGATGGATACTTCCGACTTACTTTGTGCGCGTGGAAGGGGGAAGGCGTTGTGGAGTCATCAAGGGGGATCAGGCCATTGGTCATGTGATGAGGAAGATGATCGAGATTGTGATGAAATGTTGAAGAAGGGACATAATATTATTGGGAAGGAATTGCCTCCAAGGGGTTGAATTTTTCAAGAAGAAATGCAAATTCCTAGGCAAGTCTAATTCTTGGCTTCCATTATTTACCTATTTTTGTGTTTTTTTATGAACACAAAATTTGTATTTTGCTTTCTTCTTGATTGGATTTTGGCACATCAAATTTGTGGGAGAATAAACTTACACCTAGGGTTTAGGAATCTTCCAACTATGATGAGGTGGTTGTCTAAAGATGCCCTAGGTTTACATACCCCCAAAAAAAATATTATGTTTAATTTCTATATCCCTTTTTTTGTGTCATGTGTCTTTTGATGCTCCTATAGTTTTTTATGGGATCAGTTCTTGTAATTCTTTTCAACTTGTAAGAGATCAGAGGCCAGTTTTTCTTTTTAATGATTGGTATTTAACTTGTGCCTTGACAGTATGCATTTGGATATTATCAGTATGCTGAGTTGGTTTCTGGTGGTTACAGTAACTATATATTAATTTGATTAATTTTATTTAACCCGAAAATTACCACTTGTTTGGGTATATACTATTGGGATCAACTCCCCAATCCTAAAATTTATTGCCATTGTGATTAAATAATAAGTAACTAGCTAGAATGTAATTAACAATCTCATAATAACATAAACATATATATACCTGCACAGGTGTTTTTTGGTCATTTAAGGTTAATTATAAGAGGGTATTCTATTCAGTATTCAATACCTTACTAATATACTCATAAACTTCAAACAAATAATTTCTCAATATTGGTCCCGATAATCCTATGTTTCAATGGATTAATTTATTTTGTCTATAAAAAGCCACGAAGATGGAAAAAAAAAAAAAACAGAGGAGAAAAAAAAATGGTAAACATTGACACCCGTGTGTCAGTAAAGGTGTGTAGGAATTCAAGTCACACAAAATTACAAAATGGAATAAATTAAAGGGGAGGGAGAAAAAATGTTAATAAACATACTATGAACTTAATTAATTTATAAATGATACGTATTGCATGGTGGCATGCTAATATTAATTAATTTAAAATATGAAATTATAAAGAAAATTAGGTGAAGTAACTCATTTTAATCTCCCTGACCCTTAACTCAAAGATTCAATATTAATAGTAAATAACTAAAGATAACCATCTCGATCTACCTTAACTCAAAGATTCAATATTAATAGTAAATAACTAAAGATAACCATCTCTCGATCTAATTAAAGTGTTTTTTTAATTCATAAAATTAATTATATCAAATCAAAATACTTATGAATACAACTTTTATAAATGATATGAAAAGTAGGATTAATAATGTTTATGCATGTAGGATGTGCCAAACTAAAATATGCAAGAAATCGCCATCTTTAATTAATTAATTTTATATAATTAAACTTTAGGTTTAAGATATGATGAATGATGGATGATGATGAGTGGGGAAATTAAAGCAGAAAACGCAGCAGTTATAATTAATTGCAAGTAGGAATAATTAATAATAGTACAAGCAAAGTAATGAATCAATTGTGAAATTTCAATTGGGTTAGACTTAATTAGGAGTTAGAACACATCATTAGTGAGTAAGCATTGCGGTGGCATAATAATTAATTAATTTAAGTGGGTGGGTGTAATACATGTGTTAGTTTATGATTAGAGATGAGGATTAGGACTATTATTAAGTTAAAAGGTGCGGGCTTTACACCAATCCCTCCACTAATAGCAATTAGACAGCTCTAATTACTATTTGCATTGATAGGTACAACACACGATTGAGGATGTAAAAGTATCAGGTAGGGATTCGGGTATGTTCCATAGGGTATTCGGATTATGCACGGGTAATTAAACGGATACCCACAATCTAGAATATCACTATATGGTTAACCGATCCTATCCAACTGATCTATCAACCCTATTTTAAATTTATAATTAAAAAAAAAGACTTACTTTTTATTATGAAAAAATAAATAAAAATAAAACCTTCATGTCATGCATTATTAAATTTCAGTTGAAAATATTGTAAGAGATTCAACCTACAAAAGACACATATATAAATATTAAGCAATGTATGTATATTTAAACATCAATTTTGATTTATAAATAAATAACTATATATATATACATACAGGTAATCGGGTTGGATAGCCGGGTAATATATAAAACTCGTACCCGTATCCGTATCCATATCCAGTATCGATTACCCGGTAGATAAAGTTGACATCCATAAGCAAAATATGATCATGTGGTGGATGGATGGTCCTCATCACTCCCAACTGCTGATTGATTACATATATACATACAGAATGAAGAAGTTGGATCGAGTCCAATTACATAGTACTATATACTCCCTCCGTTTTTTTTTTGTTTGCTACGGACCCACGCAGCACGCAGTCCAATGTACATTTTAAATCAGTAATAACTCAAGTTCGGTACAAGTAAAAATTCTAAAAGTTCGATAATTAAAAACTACTAGACGAGATGAATCTAACAAGATCTCAATTGACTATATTTTAACTTGAATAACTATGATAAAACTTCAAGTCAAAGTGATTGTGTGAATAGTGCCAAATTCTCCAACGTAGCTATCATTTAAAAACGGAGGGAGTATTACATATGGATCGGAGCTTCATGGGCAAATTCAATAATGTCCAATTAAATTACATATACTCCATATATATGTCCAATTGCATGCGAGCAAATATCATATCCCTCATTAATTATTAATTCACTTCACATATATACAGCCTCTTAAAAATAGCCTTTCGCGTTTAGAAAGACTACTCAAGTTCATCAGTACATTATAATTACTTAATAAGCAGTCGGAGCCTTTTGCTATTTAAATTGACTTTCATTAATATGTGGTGAGGTTCAAGAGTAATAAAACTCTATGATTTTTACATTTACAAAGTTCGAACTTGAAAACTTGCTTTAGGTGATTAAAGCTCTATGATCACTCGAATTAATTATCAGTTGGGTCTTGAATTAATTAATACACTTAACCAATGGAATATATTGTATGTGATGAATATAAAGATTGCGGATTCCTACATGAGTATTTTTATAGTGGGCTGGGTTACGTTCCTAATTGGAAAATATATAAAAGCCCGGCCGGTTATCAAACACACAATTTTGTTTGCAAGAAATGAACACTACTCTGGTTGAAAATCATTATTACTATTATATAAACACACGGGCCAAAAAAAAAAATGATATACTACGTACTATATTTTTAATTTTTATTTCAAGAAAACAAAAATGAACACTACTTTATCTTGGGGAATCATCATATGAGTATATAAAACAAGATAAAACAAAATCATAGTACTATATATTTGAAAGGAAAAAAAAAATTGATAGTCATACAATAGAAAACAATCCGTACACCGTTGAGTCATAATTACAATATTATATTACCAATGAATCAAATTTCTTAAAAACTCAAGTTGTTAAAGAAGAATAATTCACAAATTAAGTGGATTTAATTTGTTGAGAGAGGGCAACTCGGTTGCGGATGCCTTGGCTAAGAAGGGTGCTTGTTCGGAGGACTTTTCCACCACCTGGGCGTTCCCCCAGATGACATTTGTTCGCTCCTTGCAATTGACATGGCGGGTGTCTGGTTTCCCCATCGCTTGCTTATTTGATTTTCTCTCCTTCCCCTCCTCTTCATTTCTGTAGATTTTGTTAGTTTTTTTATTTAGACGACGCTTGTGCGTCACTTTCATCCAAAAAAAAAAATTGTAGTAGAAGAAAAAATGAGTTGATGATTGCTGGGTGTGGCCTTTGTATTATAATGTCCATTTATTCTCTGATGATATATACAGCAAACAAAAGAAGCAATTAAGTTTGCAAAACATGTCCACAATCCCATCCCCAATATAATGTAGTAATTTAGATGCTGCACTGCCCAAATCTATTAGTAATTAGTATTGTATTAATTATGGGCAATGAAGGACATTTAGTTGGTTAATTCAATCTGGCCATATTTTGTTAAATTTTACAAACATAGTACATGTTGAATTTTACCAACTAATTGAGAAAGAAGGCAGGCCTTCAATTCTCAAATCTCTCATCATTGGAATGATGGATGCATACAATCCCCTCCATATATAGTTTTCAAATACCAAGTAGTAGTATTTAATTAAGTTAGTGGAGTATAGGCAGCATGGTATAGTGTTTAATACTAGTAGTATATGTTTATATGTAGTATTATTATTATTATTCAAGCATATAGTAGTACTCACTCCGTCTTTTAAAAATATTAACGTTGACATAATAAACACTATTCATTGAGTAACTTTGATTCGGCTTTTTAACACAGTTACATAAGATAAAATATAGTCAAGTGAGATCTCGTCAGGTTCGTCTAATCACGTAGTTTTATAATATTAAAGTTTTATAATTTTTTATTTTATAAAATCTGAGATATTACTCTTTTAAAATGTATATTGAATTGCGTAAAAAGAAGAAATGTTAAAGATTTTCTGAATACCGAGGAAAGTTTTTTTTTTTAATTTTTATTTTTTATACAAATGTTTAGAATCAATGTTGCCAGGTGGGTTGCATGTGCTTTTCCAAATAATGGCACTGATGATCAGCAGTGAGAAACAGAGAGAGCGATAGAGAGACCATTGCATTTATTTACAAATTACAATAATTGTGTGTCTCTGTCAAGTGGAGAGGATTAGAATTAAATCATTATTATTTCTTTAATTTGATGGATTAATTATTGCTTAATTATCCTATATATATGTGCATTTAATTTCTAGTAGTAAATAACATGCACATATTCCTTGACAGCCCTTCTTTGCCCATCCCATATTTGATATTCCCATGCATCAATTTATTGTTTAATTTTATTTTATGCGCTACCAAAACAATTCATCAGATTCTTCAATTTCATTTCATCTGTATTCTGTACAACCAACGGATTTAGGGTTTTCAACTGCACCAATTGTGATTTTTGAGAAACATAATAGAAGTATTAACATGTACTAGTATTTACTATACTATACTATACTCCCCCCTTTTCTTTTATTTGCTACGGATTCATCCAGCGCGCAGTTCAATACATATTTTAAAGCATTAATAACTCAAGTTCGGTACAAGTAAAAATTCTAAAAGTTCGATATTTAAAAACTACACGACGAGACAAATTTAACAAGATCCCACTTGGCTATATTTTAACTTGTATAACTATGATAAAATATTAATTAAGTGAAAGTTTATGAGTGAATAGTGCCACCAAACCCAGCTGCAATGGGGCAATCTTTTAAGAATCGGATGAAGTACTACCTCCGTTCTTTTTTATTTGCACGTTTTGACTTTTGTCACTGTTCATTGAGTAGCTTTGACTCAACTTTTTAATACAATTATATAAGATAAAATATAGTCAATTGAGATCTTGTTGGATTCGTCTAATCGCATAGATTTAGAATATCAAATTTTCATAATTTTTACTTGTATGGAATTTGAGCTATTACAGATTAAAAATGTGCATTGGATTGCGTGAAATGTGAGTATGTTGCATTTATAAGCCAAGCATGATAAAGTTTTTCTTTTCCCCGTTTTTTTGCTACACCAGATTTAAAAAGTAGCTAATCAGCTATATATACCACAAAATATGAAGTGCTTATATAATAAGAATTTGATCCCATTTTTCTCCTGCAGGTCACGGCATGAAAATTTTGTAATAGAGTTGTATTGTATTAACTGTCATGCATTATATGTACATTATATTTAAATTTTATTTCATGGTATTTTATTAATTCACTAAGAGATTATATATTTTATGTCAATTAATCTATATATATAGTATGAAGGTGGCCATGTTTTGTTCCAAAAAAGGTGGCCATGTTCAGTTTCAATCAATGAGGTATAACAAATTAAAGAATTTTTTTTTTGATAATACATACCAAATTAAAGAATTGATTGATGGGATTCAATTAATCAACACCATAAAGCATCAATTAATTAAAACAAAATGCATAATTTTTCGTATTTAATATGTTACAAGAGTCAAGATGTCATATTGCAGTTTTCTAATTAAAATTTTAAATTGTTTAACAGTAATTTTTATTTATTATTAAATCATTACATACATCAAGTACTATTTTATGAAAGTATTTATTATGTTATTACAAATTATAAATAATTATTATTATATCTTTAGATGTTACATACATATTATTAATGGAATATTTATCTTTAGAAGTTACATATCTTTAGACTACTGTTCGATTCGTGCAACACAATTGGAATATTACTTTGATGTCAGAACTCACAACTGATGAGCCACATTAATCAGTCCATTGGGTGGTTCATTATAATTAAGAAAAAAAATTGGTTTACTTACCGCATCAAGTAACTTAATATTTGGATATAATTCTTAGCTACTAAATCCTTAGCTTTTTCTTTTTTTTAATAAAAACATTGACACCTAGTCTAAGCCACACAAATATAAAGAGGATAAAGGGGCGAGGGATAGGGGCCGGGTGAGAATCGAACCCCCAACCTATAATTAATAGGCAAGCAACATGCTCACTTGGGTCAAGTCTCATTCCCAAATGCTTGGCTATTGAATCTCAGTTGTAATTTTTTTTTTTATTATTATAGTGGTTGGTCCTCAACTGAACAAAAAACAATAAAAAATGTTATATATTATTAATTAAATTAAATCTAATATCTTTAATTTTCTTTTCTATTTTCCTTATTTAATCAATTATTGATATTTTTCTAATTAACTATTTCAATGAAGTACCAACAGCATTTGGTTTCATTGAGTACATATAGTGCTTTAGTCGTGTAAGATATTCAATTTGAATCTTAACTTGTAAAGGCGGAGAACTGCTTTGCGAAAGCTCTGTCCATTAAGTATATATATACCTATCTTGAAGTTAGGTCATGTTCTCTAAAACTTATTTTCAGAATTCATTACTTATTTTTTTTAAAATTCGATCAGACCAGACCATATCAAATCAGATCAGACCAGACACATTCAGACCAGATCAGATCATTATAATAAAATTATATAATCACACGTAATATTTTTCAAAAAAAAAAATAGCAATTTTATATATTATTTAAATATACTAATCACGTTCTTAATATATACTCCATTTTACTAATGTAAATAGTTTCAACTTTCAATATTGTATGAAGTATTTTTTATAATTAATGTGTGCGGATCAATAAAATATACTTCCTCCGTTTTCTAAAAATTGTAACGGACTCACTGTGCACGCAGTCCAATGCATATTCTAAACCATTAATAACTCAAGTTCGGTACAAGTAAAAATTCTAAAAGTTCGATATTTAAAAACTACTTGACAAGACGAATCTAATAAGATCCCAATTGGCTATGTTTTAACTTGTATAACTATGATAAAACTTTAAATCAAAGTACGTAGGTGAACAGTACCAAATTTATCAATGTTACATTCTTTCAAAAACGGAGGGAGTATTATAGTAAAAAATATTTAAATTATTAGTTATGATAACATGATATTTATTTTAAAAATATAAACACGCAAAATGCTGAAATTTTTAATATATCTATATATATACTTATAGTAAATAAATTTAATAAATTAAAATTAATATTATAATAATTTCAATAATAATAATAATCTAATAATAACAATTACAATACTATTATTATTGTAATAATAATTATTACAATAATAATATTATTATATTATTATAATAATAGTACTATATTATTATTACAATAATAATAGCATTGTAATAAAAATCTTATTATTATATTATTACAATAATAATATTATTATTACAATATAATATTATTATATTATTATATTATTATTACAGTAATATTATATTATTACAATACTATTATTATTTTAATAATAATATAATAATATTATTCTTAATAATAGTATTTTAATTATATTATTATTATTATTATTATTATTATTATTCCCTACTTTTTGTTTCTTTTTCCTCAATTTCATTTTTCTTCTTTCTTTTTAACTTCTTTATTTTATTTTCTATTATTATTATTATTATTATTATTATTATTATTATTATTATTATTATTATTATTATAAATAATTCAGCTATCA
The DNA here is from genome assembly GCA_030278955.1 of Hygrophila difformis. NCBI lineage: Eukaryota > Viridiplantae > Streptophyta > Magnoliopsida > Lamiales > Acanthaceae > Hygrophila > Hygrophila difformis. Next base: position 36,209,904 of record JAOANR010000015.1, read on the forward strand.
AATTTGATCCTAAATTTAGTCCTAATTATTTTAATTACTGAATTCCAAGGTTGTTAAGATCGAAATTCTATATTGGATCGTTTTTCTCTTGCAAGATCAGAATCGTATGAACGAATCGGGATCCTAAGATCTTATGAAATTGCAATAATGGATAAACTCAGTTATGTATACTAACAAATAAAAGCATTAATTCGTGTGTTTATGAATCTTGCAAGTTAATTAATACAATACAGTACGAAAACATCATAATTAAATATAAAAATTTTCCACATACATGCATATTATGGTTTTTTACACATCATACATAAATAGTACAAGTTATTAAGTTTAAAATTAAAGAAAAAAGTTACTTTGAACCCAAATTATAAAACATATAAAAATTTTATGTGTTTAAGAGGGTATGATCGTAAGATCGTAGAAGCGTTTCAGGGAGTATAATCGTATGATCGTAATATTCTATGACCATGATCGGGATCTTATACAGATCTTACTAATTTTAAGGTCCTACAAGGATCGAGATCGTTTCAGAGATGTATGATCGTAAAATCATAAGATTCTAAGATCAGGATCGGGATCTTAACAACTATGTTGAATTCCATTTTACCTATTAATTTTTTCAGTCAGTAAAATGTATTATTATGATTATTAAGAGATAATAATTAAAATAAGTCACCAGAAGGAGATCGTTTCACTTTTGCGCCATGATATTTGAATTTAGGAAAATGGGTCATTATAAGGATTTTGGGCTTACATTTAGGCCAGTCGACCAAATTCGGGTCACGGTGGTCTAAAATTGGATATGCCTCCTTCTGGTGGTATGTTTTAGTTTTTTATTTTTTTTTCCTTTGATGTAATTAAAATAAATAATACTCAATGGCTCCTCCTAAAATAAATAAATAAATAAATAATACTCATTTTGTCTCATTATTTATGTCTCACTTTCTTCTTCCTTTTTTTTTGTTCCAACATTTTTGTTCGATTTTCATTTTCATTTTCGTTCCAACATTCGCCGAACTTTCCTCCTTGGCTGCTGGTTTGAATTTTGCTCATCAAAACGGGATTAGGCGGATTCATTGCTATTCGGACTCAATAATTGCCATTGGTGCAATTGGTACTCCTAACAGATACCATCCTTATGCTCCTGTCATCATGCAAATCCGAGATCTCATGGACTCCTTTGATTCCATATCCATCCGGCATATCTTTCAGGAAGGGAAAAACGTGGCGGACACTTTAGCAAAATATGGGGCTTCGGCTGAAGAGTTCTATACGACCTGGGCCTTCCCACTGGACTTTGTTCGAGGGAACGTGGCGGCAGATGCTTCCGGCATGTGGTTCCCTCGCTTTTATTAGTTTCTCTTTTCTGCCTGTTTTCTTAGTTTGTTAGATTTTCTGTTGTTTTTTGATTTTTCGACTTGTTTTTTCTGGCTTCGGCTCACCCAAAAAAAAAATTGTCAAACCTATCACATCACGTCACATTAATAAATAAATATATTAAAATTTCAAAGCACTACCATTAATATCTAAATGATCATTATTTCATATTTTTATCTTTTTGTTATTCAATTCTTTAATTTTCTTTATTTTTATTTTATTAAATTACCATCTTAGTTCTTTTAATTTAATTGCAAGCAAACTAATAGCATGCACACTAAATATAGATATTGACGATAAATGAAACTATTCTGTTTTTTTGCAGCTTCTAATTTGTATGATTTTAATAAATTATTTAAAATATTTTATGTGAATTAATTATGTATATATGTATTTGGTAAATAATGAAAACTAATTTGATAGGAAAAAAAAAAAACTTTGTTAGTGAAAAATTACCGTAACTTTTCATTGAGGAAAACCTGCCCAAAAAAAAAAAAAAAAGAAAAGAAAAAAACAGAAAAAGAATTAGCATATGACAGAAAATCCTCACAGCTCCCAGAACTCCAACACCAGGCCGATCCATATAGGCATATACCCCAGATTGAGTGATTGACCTGTATGGTTCTGGGATCCAGGACCCCCTACCAAGAACGAACCCCATCATTCAAAAGGCAAAAGCTCAACACACCATGTGCTGAAATATTATTACAATATTATTGTCTCAAACAGTTCATCAGCCCTCTCACTCTCGACAACCACAGAACTACTAATAAAAGAAGCATCTTTAACAGTGGTGCCATAACTGATCAATAATTGGTAGTACAAATTATGTCCATCATTAAGGATCGATCGAAAACCCTCCCATTAAATCTGATCCCCTGAGTTGACCTGCTTCTCAATAATTATTACAAACCAAAGCACGAAATTAATTGCAGCTAATTGCACAATCCAATCTGTCAGCAGGTCTCTGCAGAGACACATTCCTTCCATGTTTCAATGTCTCCACAATGCACACATCAGTCCAAAGCTTTACAGGGGGATTATTACCAGCTTGTTCTAATCCCGAGGCTTCACGTACTGCCATTAAACTAATTAATCCCCCTCATTAACCAATGATTAGATCCAGGAAAGAAAATCCACACACATGGACCGAGGCCCCCCCCCGACTTCCAATGGGGCAACGCAAATAATTATGATCTGATCGATAACAGATAACTCATTCATCCAATCATTGATCCCTTTCATATAACATAACCCTTCATTGTAATATTCAGACAGGCTTTGTGACCTGTAAGAATTTCAAAAAATGGTGCAAGAGAGCTGAGTGGAAAGCAGTGCTCGATCAAAAGAGGGAAGAAGTGGTTCTGTTTTTGTACAGAATGAAGAAAACTGATCATCATCATCATCATCAGGTTTTTTTCTTGTTTGTCTACTGTTCTATTGGTTTGTTCTATTTTTTTGCCAGTGGAGCTGTGGAGGGTTCGGACAGTGATGAGATCAAGGCCGAATTCTCGGCCCTTTTGGAGGTGAAATCGAGCCTGGTCGATCCGTTGGATCACTTGAAAGATTGGAATGAGGTTTTACCTCACTGCAATTGGACGGGTGTTGTTTGCACCTCCAGAGGCTATGTCGAAACGCTGGACCTGTCGAACATGAACCTCAGCGGTCGCGTGTCCGATAGAATCCAGGATTTGGTCGGCCTTACATACCTGAACCTGTCCTGCAACGACCTGTCATCGTCGCTGCCTGGTTCGCTGGCGAATTTGACATCGCTGAAGAGCATAGATGTGAGCCAGAACAGCTTTGAGGGGAGATTTCCAGCAGGGCTCGGCAGGTTTCCAGGCCTGGCGAGCATCAACGCCTCGAGCAACAATTTCCAGGGCGTAATCCCGGACGATCTCGGCCGGGCGGCCGCCCTGGAAAGTCTCGATTTCAGGGGGAGTTTCTTCGAAGGCTCCATTCCGGCATCTTTCAAGAATTTGAAGAAACTGAAGTTTCTTGGCCTGTCGGGGAACAATCTGACAGGGAAACTGCCGGCCGAGCTTGGGGAGATGTCGGCCCTGGAGACGATGATTCTGGGGTACAATCTGTTCGAGGGTTCGATTCCAGGGGAGTTTGGGAACCTGTCGAATCTCCAGTATCTGGATTTGGCGGTCGGGGCGCTGAGCGGCCCGATTCCATGGGAATTAGGCAGGCTGAAAAGGCTGACAACTGTTTACTTGTATCGGAACAGCTTTGAAGGCAGAATCCCTCGTGAAATTGGGAATGCGACGTCGTTGGCGTACCTGGATTTATCGGACAACCTGCTTTCCGGACCGATACCGGACGAGATTGGAGACCTGAAGAACCTGCAGCTGCTGAACCTCATGTGCAACAACTTGACTGGTTCTATTCCAGGCAGGATTGGGGATCTGACGAAGCTCGAAATTCTTGAGGTTTGGAAGAATTCCCTGACAGGCCCTCTGCCCGTGAATCTCGGGAAGAACTCTCCCTTGCAATGGCTGGATGCGTCGTCTAATTCCCTGTCGGGCGAAATTCCAACAGGTTTATGCGACTCGGGCGTTCTCACGAAGCTCATCCTCTTCAACAACTCGTTGTCAGGCTCGATTCCAACGAGCCTGTCGAATTGCACGTCTTTGGTTCGTGTCAGGATCCAAGGCAACCGTCTCTCGGGCACAATACCGTACGGCTTTGGAGCTCTTCCAGAGCTCCAGAGATTGGAATTGGCTGGGAACAATATAAGCGGCGCAATACCTCAAGATTTCGCCCTCTCAACGTCGTTCTCTTTCATCGATGTCTCCAGGAATCGCCTGGATTCGGCGTTGCCTTCCAGCGTCCTGTCGATCCCCAGTCTTCAGACGTTCATCGCGTCTTCGAACAACCTTCGAGGAAACATCCCGGATCAGTTCCAGGACTGTCCTTCACTTTCCGTGCTCGACCTTTCGCACAATGATTTCGCAGGAAAAATTCCCCAGAGCATTGCTTCGTGTGAGAAAATGGTGACCTTAAATCTCGGGAGCAATCACTTCACAGGAGAGATACCGATGGCATTAGCCACAATGCCGACTCTATCCGTTCTCGACCTGTCCGATAACTCCCTTGTTGGAAGAATACCCGAGAACTTCGGAAGCTCGCCCGCTCTTGAAATGCTGAACATATCCTACAATAAGCTCGATGGCCCTGTCCCGAACAACGGCATTCTAACAACGATCAACGTGAATGACCTCAAAGGCAATGCAGGGCTCTGTGGCGCAGTGCTCCCGCCGTGTCCCAACAGCGTTGCCAGCAGCGCGCCAAAGGCGGGAAGAGTCCACATCAAGCACGTCGTAAAAGGGCTTACTGTAGGAATACTTGCTGCTTTAGCAGTTGGGATTGCAGTTTTCACCGGCATACATGTGTATAAGAAGTGGTACTTGTGCAGCAACTCCTTCACAGATTGGTTCAAGAAGAGCAGCACCGAATGGCCCTGGAGGCTCGTCGCATTCCAGAGGCTGAATTTCGCCACAACGGACATCCTCGCGTGCATCAAGGAATCGAACGTGATTGGCGTTGGCGGGACAGGGGTGGTCTACAGGGCGGAGATCCAACGGCCGCACGCCATTGTGGCTGTGAAGAAGCTGTGGCGAGCAGAAGGCGATGTGGAGACTGGGGACGATCTCTTCGCGGAGGTGGACCTTTTGGGCAAGCTGAGGCATAGGAACATAGTGAGGCTTCTGGGGTACCTTCACAACGAGACGGATGTCATGATGATATACGAGTACATGCCCAACGGGAGCCTTGGAGCCGCGCTGCACGGGAAAGAGGCCGGGAAGTTGCTGGTGGATTGGGTGTCGAGGTACAACATTGCCGTTGGAGTAGCACAGGGGCTGGCTTACCTCCACCACGACTGCCACCCACCGATCATCCACAGGGACGTGAAATCTAACAACATCTTGCTCGACTCGGACAATGAGGCAAGAATAGCCGATTTTGGCCTGGCTAGGACAATGCAGCACAAGAATGAGACTGTCTCAATGGTGGCCGGATCATACGGATACATTGCGCCAGGTACACACATTCGTCGCCATATATTTCAACAACAGTGTCTAACAATTAAACAACAATCAATATTTGAATGTAAAAACGGCTATGTAATTGCAGAGTATGGATACACATTGAAGGTGGACGAGAAGAGTGACATATACAGCTTTGGAGTGGTCCTTCTCGAGCTGATCACAGGGAAGATGCCACTGGACCCTTCATTCGGGGACTCATCCATCGACATTGTTGAATGGGTTCGAAGGAAGGCAGGACAGGCGGGCGCATCAGCCTTGGAAAACACGCTGGATCCGGACATTGCAGGGCAGTGCAAGCACGTGCAGGAGGAGATGCTTCTCGTCCTGAAGATCGCTCTGCTATGTACCGCGAAGCTCCCCAAGGACAGGCCGTCGATGAGGGACATTATAACAATGCTGGGCGAGGCAAAGCCCCGGAGAAAGAGCATTTGTCAGAGCTGGGGATATGGTGAAAACAAGGAGAAACTGATATTTGCACACTCACCGGTCATAGGGCTTTTGTAGTTCCATTGAAGCAGTAAAATGTTCAAATTCACTTGTCCAAAAATGTGTGGGATTGAATGATGTTCCATTGATGTAAAGGTTTGCTGTGTTTTTCTTGTGTATTTTGGTTGTGACAGGAAGCACAGAAACCTTATAAGTGTTCATATATAAATGGAGTAAACAAGTTTAAGTTACTAGTATTCCCTTTTTGTTACTTGTTTTATTGCAATATTATATGGTCAGAGTTGTGGCATTGAAAACAAGGCCTGGGAAGTCTGACAAATTGACAGTACTAGTAAAAACATGTCAACGTTTGAATATGCAGGTAGACTTTGATCTACTTAGTAAACTCTCTGGCCAAAATTTTCATTGCCAATACATATATACATATAATTTAAGTGTGTAGTTAATCCTTTTATTTTTCCTCTTGGCCTATTTGAAACCTAAAAGTAATATTTCACGTATGAGAGAACTTAATAGATAAATTTGTCCTAAAATAATTTGATATACTTTCACAAAATTCAAACACGAAACATTGCTTAAGCCTACCGTAGTACTATTATTTTCATACATACATTCATACATGCATATATAGATATGGTTGATGTCTATTTACTTAACTTCTACTTTCTCATGTTGTTGTACATGATTATGGGGCTAAGTTTCTTTATACATCCCTGATTAATATGAACTATGCTGTTGTTTTGAAATTATTCAATGCTAAATGTATTGGGGGGAATTTCTGGATACACCCATAATTAATAGGAACTGTGCTATTTTTGTGTATTTGCTCCATCATTATTGCATTTGTACCTTTTCTCATTTGTTTTGTTAGCTTCTGTTCAGTCACTTCTGATGGTCATCACTTCATGGCATGTTTGAAGGAGTTCCATGTTAGTTCAGAGAGCTTTGTGGATTAATGAGATAAATGACCTTGAAACCTCAGTCGAACAAAGGTGTTGCTATACCGTTGGAAAGAGCTGCAGGATTTAGGATGTTATACAACGTTGATATTTTGTCATTGGAATTTTCAAAGACCATTTAATGCCTTCTCCATGTTCCACCCAGTTTTCAAACTTCTGCATGGCATCCTCATTGAGAGTGATCAAGATTCCAATAGGAAGTTAAAACTCTTCTATAGTTACTCTTTATGAGTAATGGTTTTTTAGAAAGTTTTTGTACCTCATGTGACCTATACCTTCAGGTCGAGGAGGTTGATGATGTTTGATGGTACTTCCACCGACCCATTTATTGCAGATGCTGTTAGGTCCGTTTGCGTGGATAACCAATTAAGTAGTCCTGAAAACTAGTTCAAGCACCTTTCGTGGACACGTTAAACAGTTTAAGAAATTAAGCAGAGGAAAGTAAATAAACTGTAAAAATAAAAAAAACTCAAGGTTTGTTGACCCAGTTTGGCACAAGCCTACATCTTGGGGATACCAATCCAGGAGATTCACTAATTGTTTTGGTTTGATCCTCGATCTAAACAATAGTGAATTGTTTCGCCCAACTCCAATCACCAAGCGGACTGAATTGTCAAACCAAGACACTCCCCCTGTCTTGGTGAAGATCTCCCCGACCTTGCTTCAATCCCTTGAAGGCTCCTCCTTCAAGTTTGCCCTTGGTCGAAACCTGTTGGCGACTCTCCTTGATCTTTTCAATTAAGCTCTTGAGTTTGATGACTCCTCGAAACCCTTGATTGAATCTGTCAACTTCAACCAAGCTCTCAGTAACACTGTCGATCAATCCACCCGAGGAAGTGTTGATCGGATTTCTTCCTTTGAAATGATAAACTCACGAACACGGAAGGAATATGATTCTCTCTTCACAAAGCTTTCGATTGCACAAGGGTGTAGGTGAGTAATTCGTCGTGTTGATTCAATCCTTGGCCGTCCTATTTGAAGAGAATCGACTTTCCTCCATTCTAAGGCTGAAGATCTTGTTTCCATAAATATGCGGATCCTTAGAATAGAGTTGCCCAGATTAAGAGATCTTGGTTTCCATACTTCGTGTGCAAGATCTGGGCAGGGAATCAACTAGCCGTTAGGAGTAATACCAGAGCAGATTCGCCAGCATCTCTTCCCTTAATTTGTTTGTCGCCTGCTGATGTGGTTGGTCCAACAAAGTAGTTCGGACATCGGTTGTGAACACATTCGCTCAAAACTAGTTCCCAACAATCTCCCCCTTTTTGGCAGAATGTGGGCCAGTTTATGAGTTGGTCCAACCGATGTCTAAACAATAAATACAAGAACAGAAATAAAGAGAACTTCCCATTGATTCCCAACCACCGATTACAAGTATTCCCCAAGGCAAGACAAACTAAACTAATGCTCCATACAAGTATGCCTATTAGAAATCTAGGAGCATTCACAACAAAACAAGCACATGGCAATCATAATGAAATAAAGTATGTAAGAGCACAAAATAATTATTACAGGCCATAGTGCGATTGTCCATCAGTTCAAAAGAGTTCATAAAAGGAATGCAAAAAAACTTTACCCAGCAGCAGCAGCAGAGGTGGTGCAGACTCCTTCCTTCAAGTGTCCAGAGGAACCGATCAACATTATCGGTTAGATCAACTTCACTCCCCCTCTGGCACACAGTTTGCCCAAAAAGGGCATATCATTCTAATTCTTCAGAGGAATCCGCATCTGACTCGCTGGACTCCTCATCTGGATTGGTATCCGTTGGCTTATCATCATCCGACCATACATCAGGAAGTTGCCTGAACATCTTTTCAGCATGTTGAACTTGGAGGTGCACTTGAGCTTCCAGCGTCTTGAGGTGATTGATGTGGTCGATGAGATCATCACGGAGTGTAGAAAAGGCATCCTTCGCTGGGATCCTTCCTCCTGGGCCAGCCAAGTCTGGCTTCTTCTTGGCAAAGTTGGCCGAGAGCTTGAAGTCCACAATATCCTCAGGGCGGTCGTGTTTGCTACCAACGATGTGGAGATGCTTCAGGTACTCCGAGATGAGGCCAGGGAATGGGAGTGTGGTGTTGTACTTCCTCTTAATTTTGCCAGCAAATACCAGCATTTGATTGAGCACAAGTGCTCCATAATTGATCTCATACTTTTGGTCTATGGCAAATAAGAGTTTACACATGCTTTTGGACACGACAGAGTGATTAGCAGTAGGCATGATGTTATGAGCACACAATTTATAAAGCATGGAAAATTTCTGAGTCAGAACACCAGCACTCAATCCCTTTCCTTGAAATCTTTTCCCTTCTACTCCAGAAAGAGTCTCCGCAATGGTGTTCATAGGGAATTTAGCACCTTTAGCGTAAACAGATTTCAGAGATGTTCGGGGTACCTGGAGGAAGCGGTTCAGAGCCCTTGCCTTGAGTTCAAATAACTCACCATGAGCATAGCAGAGTTCGAACCAGGGGTTTTGGTGCTTGGGACTTCAGAGCTCAGGTTTGCATAAAACTACCTAACTAGCTGTCCTTTAAACTGTTTGATCTCTGTTCCCCAAAAGAAAAGAGACCTGTCCTCCAGGTACTTGTGCCACCCCATTTCCTCATAGCATTCAACAGCAAAGCGAATCTCCGGATGGACCCTCATCTTCTCCAGAACTGTTGAAAAGTAGTTCTTGGACACCTCATATTAGAACTCGGTGGAAAAGGCGTTCTCAGCATCTATGATCTCCGGCTCATGGTCCTCAGACGAGGATTCTGCAATCTTCCTTTTCTTGGATCCTGAGGCTTTGGCAGAGGCATCAGGTTCGGAACGTGTCCACTTTTTGGGTTCGGACTCCTTCGGGGAACTCCTGGCAGGTGGAGTTGGTACACGTGGCTCAGTCTGTGGTTCAACTTCTTCAATAGAATCTTCTTCAGCATCTTCATCAACTTTTTCTTCGAATTCGCCTTCCTCCTCTTCAGATTCTTCATGGGATTCTTCATCTCCGCTTTGGGTGTCTTGGGACCCCAATTCTTCGGACTTTTCTTCAGTCGGGTTCTCCCCCTCAGTTGGATCAGGGGCATCTTCCTGAAGATGTTCCGTGTCTCCTCTAGATTCTTTGTTTACATCATCATCGGAGCTTGAAGTTTCCTCATCTTCTTCGTCTTCTTCCTGTTCAATTTCAGTTTGAACTGCTTCTTTGACAGGTACAGTTTCCTCAGGTTCTGGTCTCAACATATGCTTTCGTTTTTGACTGGCAGTCCAGGAAATTTCTTCAGTGATCAGGTTCACAGCATAGTCCCTTTCATCATCACTTATATCGATCATTGATTCATCTCCAGAGCTTTCATCTGCATCCTCTTGAACATAGTCTGAGTCGAGTTCCTCTTCGTCCAGTGGTTCAATGACTGGTTCAGTCGCCTTTGGTGAACTGGTTTGAGTAGCTGAGGCAGTGATTTGCAGAGGTTCATCAGAGGTTGCTTCAGTGGTGGTGATGGGAGCAGGGTCGGTCACATCACTTGGTTCCACGGCAGCTTTCTTCGCGGGGGTTTTCTTCTTAGGCTTTGTAGTGGACACCTTCTGTGCATCCTTGGTGGTAGCAGATTTTGGGGGCGCAGCAGGTACATTCACTGATTTCGATCCCATGGTCGACAGATTCTTCAGAATAGAGTCCAAGGGCTTAAGTGCTTTGGCAACTTCTGTCTCCACAAGTTCACTTACGGAGGCGTTCTTCTTTGCAACAGCCTTCTCCTTGGTTTTTGAGGCAGAAACAGCTTTTCCTTTCGTCTTCGGAGCCTCTGAGCCTTTCTTCTTCAAGGCCATGGCACCAGCAACTTCGGCTCGAATGTCGAGCGGATCCTGAACACCACCAGGGGTTCCTCTTTCTCCGACAGTGGAAGGAGAAGAGGAGTGGAATGGAACAACAACTAAGGATGGAGTTTCAGAGATGGTCTGCTCCATGATCGCCTTCTGTACAGCCTTCGCACGTCCCTTGGCACTGGACTCCTCGGGTGAGATAACCTTTTTGCTTCCGGCAGTCGAGGAGGGGTGATGCACCCTGTGAAACCACACTTATACAAGCTTAAATTGTACTAAAATATGTCCAAAATGAGTGCATTTTACCTTAATTCATTGCACTTTTAGGTGTATTTCATGTGTTTTTATTTTTCAAGTGATCATGGTTAGATTTGGCTTATTTAGGTTAAATTTACCATGTTTTTATGTGTTTTTAATAAGACTTTGGCAAACCTAATGCATTGCAATGTTGTTTCAGGCATTTAAATGATGAAGAGCGATGTTCGGAAGCTTTATTTTGGAAAATAAGGAATATCTAATGTGATATGTGCCAAGATTCAGACTTAATAAAAGAAAAAAAAAAGAAAAAAAAAAGGAAAAAAAAAGAGTTGAAATCTTCCCAGAATGCACCGCACAGGCATGGCGGAGCCTAAACTGCCTTCTGAGCACCGCATCAGGCACCGCTTCAACACTTAGAAAAATTTCAGAGGTGAAAAAGCTTCAGAATGCACCGCACCTTCTTGGCGGTGCATAAAAACACCTTTCAGCGCCACTTTTTGCACCGCAGGGTAAATTTTAGGAAATTGTCAGAATGCACCGTTTCTTCTTGGCGGCGCCTAAAACCACCTTGGAGCGCCGTTTTATGCGCCATTTGCTGAAATTATGGAAAATCGTCAGGATGCGCCGACTCTTCTTGGTGGCGCCTAAAACCCCTTCCGAGCGCCGTTTTGGGCGCCACAGTCGCGGTTTGGAGGTTTTCTAACCTCCCGAACACGGTTTTAAAGCCCGTTTCTTCCTCATTTTCGTCGGGCACACTCATAATTTCGACAGAAAAGCTCTCCAACTTTGGAGAAGAAGGCCGATAACACCGAATCATGCCGGAGGAAGTGATCAGAGCGTCTTCTATGACTGTGTTCTTCGCATTCTAGGTGTTGTTTTCCTTTTTCTTGCTTTGTAATGTTTAGGATTTGCTTTTAAACATAATTTCCTACTGTTTTCATGTTTGTAAATGGATTTCTATGTTGTTCGTGTTAAAAGTATTCTAGAACGGGAGTTCAGAATCACTTTTGAACTACGAATTCATCTTTTATGGAAGTACAATAATAATGATCGATGTTTCTGTGTTAAATTTGGATTAATATGTAAAGATGTTAAAATTTGCATTAGGATTATGTGTTAGATGCCAACAATTTGATCGATACTCTGTGTTTTTCTAAATCTGCAATTCAAATCATTAATCTGCTAAAGCCTAAATTGATCGATCAATCTGTAATTCGCTATTTTTAGTAATCTGGCAATAATTCTAATCTATCTGCATTCTAATATTATTAATTTAATCCATTTTACCATGTTTTATCAATATTTTACCATGTTTATTAGATTATTTACACTATTCTGCATAATTAAATGTTAGAATCTAATCTGTTTGATTTCTGCTTTGCTAAATCGGGAGATAAAAAGTGGAAATTAGATTTTAGTACCGGTCTTGGGAATAAATCACATTAAAATAGATTCTGGCATGTACACGCTGATTTGGGAAATGAAATGTGTCGTTTAATCACAATAGGAAAATTTGTATGCTTGGGAAAGACTCAAATTTATGCCTAGACTGATGATTGCAGAATGTTAGATAATTTAATTTGCTTCCATGAAGTCTGTTTTTACAAATTATGAAAATTAGGAAATTGTCATATTTTTAATCTTTATAAAATCATTAATTCTGATGAAATTGATCTTTTTAGACATTGGGAAATGCTAAATCATTATGCAATTTCACTTTTATATAAAGATGACATGTTCTAAATCATTACAAGCATATATCTTATCTTTATTTTTATTATTTTAAATTTTTAACTTGCTTTATTTTTAAATTTAATGCTATCATTTTAATTTAATCACCATTAGAATTAAACAAACTCTTTTCAAAATATAATATATATTATTAATGAACTAAAAATGACTAAGTTTTCTCCAGAATGAAATAATATTCTGAATTCCCTTGGGTTCGACCCGGTATTCACCGGTTTTTATTACTTGATGACAACCATCCGCTTGTGGTAAAATATGAGTGGTGAAAATAACCCCATCAAGTTTTTGGCGCCGTTGCCGGGGAATTGTTGTGAAAATTATGTTGTTTTGAGTTCATTTAAATATATTTATATTATTTATACTTTTAAATATTGTTATAACTTTTTGCTATTCTATGTCGTGCAAGGGCATCGAGCTAAATCAGTGTGTGATCCAGAAATTTGAAAGAATATTGGGTTTCTCATCTAAAAAAGATGAAGATTTGCAAGAGAACAAGTGTGAGGTTGGCGGCGAGTTGTATGCAGCATATATAATTGAGGATTTCAAGTGGATAGCCTCGATTGAAAAGCCACCTACACTTCATTTAAAGGTATTAACAACACACTTGAGGTACATATTTCTCAATAAATTAGATTACTTTTAATTAAATGCATTACATCAAGTGTTGATATTGGATGCTAGAAAATTTGAGATTAAATTTCACCTCTTGACAATATTACAACTTTAATGAGTTTTTTTTTAGGGAATGCTGATATATTAGAATGTTAATCAATAATTCTCCTATGATTGCATTACCTTTATTTAAATTGTTGTATAAAGATGTGCAATTTGACCTTATAACTCATGAATGACAGGATCATGGAAGTGCACCCACCATTTAGACCTTTAATTTAGAAAATGGTGCATTTGTCTTTGAAAGCTGATTAGGAAAGGGAATCCACATACTGCCTTTGCATGCTTAGTAATAGTTATTTGTATCTTTTTCTTAATATGTTTGATTTTCTTTTATTTTAGTTTATATGTCTTACTAACTATTAAAAAAAAAAGTGGTTCTTGCATGATTTTCATTATATGTAATTTGAAGTGATTCTTATGCATTTGAAATGAGACGAAACAAGAAAGGAAGTGATCAATAACTGAAAGAATTTTTGTGGTGATTTAAGTAGAATAGGAGAAAGGCTGAAATAAATTGATAGAGGGGTTGACGAAAACGAACATAATTTCATAGATATTTATAGGGGATGATTAGAACTAATTAGGGTAGTTTTACTAAACGGATGAATAGGAATATGGATGCAATATTAGGTTTCATTTAAACAAATCGCACAATGTATTTTTGCTACAAAATTTGCACAAAACTGAATTTAGATGCCAGTCTTCGTAAATGGTTTTCAAAAACTCAGTTAAGCACCGAAAGTAGCACAAACAAGGCATTTTGGGTTTCATTCATACTAATAATGCGTAAAAACTTGTTTGAGCACCACATGTAGTATTAAATGGAATCGTTGGGTTTGTGCCAAACTTGAATTTTTACAAAAGTCCATTCTAATTCATCTCCAATTAGCTCAAATTTAATCATAGATCTTCTAATTGGGCTTAAAAACCTACCCATTTAATTTAAACCTTAAAAATAATAAATAAATAATAATAATATTAATAATAATAATAATAATAATAATAATAATAATAATAATAATAATAATAATAATAAAAAGAAAAATAATAACAATCTGTTTTTGTTTGTCTTTATTATCATATTTATGGTTTATGCATATTTTTATTTTCATTTGATGTCACGTTATGCTTAATTGTTTAGGTCTTTAATTTTGTTAATAAAATATGCCCCACCATATTTCTAATTTAATAATTAAGTAGTGCATGTTATGTGGTGAAAGTAGAAGCTGAAATGTACTCGATAATTGAAGCTGAAATTGAGGCTCAAGAACCCTAATTTCTCAAATTTGAGGATTCTTGTTCCAAGTGCTTCCAAAGCTTCACTTATGGTAAGAATATCTATCCTAGTCAATAATTCATTCAATTTTGTGATTGGGAATGTATTATTGTTGGTATTTGTGTTGTTGCTTTGATTTTGGGTTTATTAGAATGTGGGATTAAAACTTGGTTTAAGTACATGAATGTTAGGTTGAAGTGAACAATATGGTATTAGAACATGTTTTCAAGCTCAACTTCAAAAGTTTCAAATTATTTATCAAAATTTTAGGATTGCAGTGTTCTAAAAACTGAAATTACAGCTTGGGAATTCTGAAAATTTGTTTAAAATGAGTTAAAATAACATGTTTAATCTTTTAAGTTGATCTATAAATATTGTTAACCATGTTGTTTTAATCTACATTAATAAATTTTGGTAACATTAAAGCTTGAAACTTCATGTTTTTCTAATTTATGAAAAAGAAACATTTTATTATAAAAACTCATCCTATCAATTTTTAACTAAAAAGGCAAACTTATGTTATTTTTTTTAAAAAATAAAAAAATAAATAAACTAAAAGTTCTAGATCATTATTTCGAATCATTAATAAGAACTAGTTTGCTAATTTAGTGAACTTTAAGCATTAAATCTGAAATTTTTAACAAAAAGGGAGTTTTTATAACTTAAAAATGTGTTCTTTTTAATAATAAGTTTTAAGTTCTAGAAAGTGATTTTCTTAAATTTGTAAGAGACTTAGAACTTATAGGTTGTAAAATAAAATATATTGGTGTTGTTTAGATCCCACATTCTAGGTTGATATATGTTTGCTTTATATATTGCACTTAAGTTAAACTTTTGGTTTAAACTTAAGTGTGAGGATGGAGAGCAATGCATATATTTAACACTTACCCGAAGTTTTTGTGTAACCAGGTTCCACAAATAATGTATAAGAAATACCTTTGTTACTTGGTTGGATGTTTTTGCTATGAATATTGGTTTGCTCTGCTATGCACTACTTAGGTGTTTTATTTATAGTGAATATGGTAAGCATGTGGTTAAGTTTATATTTATATTTAAGTTATGTTTATGCATGTTTTTAATTCTAATAAAATAGCTCTTACTTGAATTATGTTAAACTGGAATGTTGTGAGCTGTTGATTTGATAATATGAAAGTAAATAACCGTGATAATAGATGAAAGAAGCGGGATTAATGTTGTTGAAGTGTCGAATCTTTATGATTTTACACAATGCAGGCATTAAAATCAATAAATTAAGATGGATAGATCATATTAAAAGAGCTGAAAATTTTTATCTATTTAAAAAAAATATGATCTAATTCAGTCTAACTTTTTAAATGCATGATATATTCTTATTTTTGAAATTAAAAAGTTTTAATCCCACATTTTAAATCTTTCGTTATGCACTTAAACTAAACTAGTAGTTCAGTTTAAGTGTGAGGATGGAGGAGTTTCTATTATGATCACATTCCCGAAATTCTTCATCAACAGGTCCATTTAGTTTATTCAATGCATAAACCATTTATTTAATACATCATACAGGGTTGAGTTATAATAAAGAATGAGGGTATACTTTGCTATAGTTGTTGGCATTTTGCTGTAAATTCTGCTATAGAACTTATGATGTTTTGCTTTTGGTGAATTCTGAAATTTATTATCTATCAAATCTGTCCATATTTATTTAATTGATGAAAATTGCTTAATATTAAAAATCAGAACTTTAACATTAAAATTCTGAAATTAAATATTAAAATCTGAATTATGGATGGAATTTAATTGGTCTACTTAATTTGAAATTCACTGTGTGCACTAATGATTGTCATTTGTTTGAGTGATCGCCATATATATGTACATATTAGAAGCAGGATATGCCAACATAGGAGCAAGATGACAGCCGTGATGATGAAGTGAAATTCAGAGTCCTAAACATTCCAGGTGTGATCTTTTCATGTTTTATGTTTACTGATTTGAATGGAATAAATTTGTAAGAGCTTAGTTATGTTTTCAATATTTCCCTATGCTTTAGAATAAATATGGTAAATGCTTTAGGTTGGATATGTTGAATATGTTAGATTAAAATGTGTTTTCACAGTGTGCTATTATTTGAATTACCACATCACAACCAATCTTAAGAGAAATCCGAATAAGTCTAATTGTTCTGCTTAGATCCGATTTTACAACTTAATGAGCATTATGATTCTCAGTTTAAAGTCCTAGACTTTGTTAAATTGTCATGCTAGTTGTTCGAACATGGGTGACAATTCTATTTACTTTGCAGAAAGCCTTCGATTAATTAGACTGGTTTATTTGTTATGTGGAGAGTTATCATTATTTTTATATGAATATGCTCGTTCCATGTCTCCTTAAATGCTTAATTACAATAAAGTCAGAGTAAAACCCCTATTTAAAAAAAAACAAACAAAATGAAATGAAGAAAAACAGTAATTATATCTTGCAAAAAGAAAAGAAAAGGAAAAATTAGAAAATGCAAGAGTAAAAAAAAATCCGAATAAAGGGGTATTAAACAGAATATTTATAAACTCTTGGCTATATGACTGGCACGTATTCTTAGACATGAGTAGCTTTTGGAATTCAACCGTCTACAACTCAGCCAAAGTGTCTAGAATAATTGTGAAACCGAGTCATTAATTGAGCAAATTTGAAGACAGGAATAGAAAAGCATATTTACATTATTCACTCTCTCATTTCGAGTTGCTATGTGTAATTAATCTACTTTTTGTACTGTAAGTGTTTTGGATATCTGGTTTTGACAACTGATGCATGATAATTTACCTTGTTCTAGCACATTAAACCTTTGAACCCTTTTAGCTCATTGCGTTGTTGAAATCTATGATTTGGCAGAACTGTAGAGACTTCATCTTTATTATCTTGATTGGCATGTTGATGTGTTAATTGACTTCATTGCTCAAGGGACGAGCAATATTTAAGTGTGAGGATGTTGATGCACCCTGTGAAACCACACTTATACAAGCTTAAATTGTACTAAAATATGTCCAAAATGAGTGCATTTTACCTTAATTCATTGCACTTTTAGGTGTATTTCATGTGTTTTTATTTTTCAAGTGATCATGGTTAGATTTGGCTTATTTAGGTTAAATTTACCATGTTTTTATGTGTTTTTAATAAGACTTTGGCAAACCTAATGCATTGCAATGTTGTTTCAGGCATTTAAATGATGAAGAGCGATGTTCGGAAGCTTTATTTTGGAAAATAAGGAATATCTAATGTGATATGTGCCAAGATTCAGACTTAATAAAAGAAAAAAAAAAGAAAAAAAAAGAAAAAAAAAGAGTTGAAATCTTCCCAGAATGCACCGCACAGGCATGGCGGAGCCTAAACTGCCTTCTGAGCACCGCATCAGGCACCGCTTCAACACTTAGAAAAATTTCAGAGGTGAAAAAGCTTCAGAATGCACCGCACCTTCTTGGCGGTGCATAAAAACACCTTTCAGCGCCACTTTTTGCACCGCAGGGTAAATTTTAGGAAATTGTCAGAATGCACCGTTTCTTCTTGGCGGCGCCTAAAACCACATTGGAGCGCCGTTTTATGCGCCATTTGCTGAAATTATGGAAAATCGTCAGGATGCGCCGACTCTTCTTGGTGGCGCCTAAAACCCCTTCCGAGCGCCGTTTTGGGCGCCACAGTCGCGGTTTGGAGGTTTTCTAACCTCCCGAACACGGTTTTAAAGCCCGTTTCTTCCTCATTTTCGTCGGGCACACTCATAATTTCGACAGAAAAGCTCTCCAACTTTGGAGAAGAAGGCCGATAACACCGAATCATGCCGGAGGAAGTGATCAGAGCGTCTTCTCTGACTGTGTTCTTCGCATTCTAGGTGTTGTTTTCCTTTTTCTTGCTTTGTAATGTTTAGGATTTGCTTTTAAACATAATTTCCTACTGTTTTCATGTTTGTAAATGGATTTCTATGTTGTTCGTGTTAAAAGTATTCTAGAACGGGAGTTCAGAATCACTTTTGAACTACGAATTCATCTTTTATGGAAGTACAATAATAATGATCGATGTTTCTGTGTTAAATTTGGATTAAATATGTAAAGATGTTAAAATTTGCATTAGGATTATGTGTTAGATGCCAACAATTTGATCGATACTCTGTGGTTTTCTAAATCTGCAATTCAAATCATTAATCTGCTAAAGCCTAAATTGATCGATCAATCTGTAATTCGCTATTTTTAGTAATCTGGCAATTATTCTAATCTATCTGCATTCTAATATTATTAATTTAATCCATTTTACCATGTTTTATCAATATTTTACCATGTTTATTAGATTATTTACACTATTCTGCATAATTAAATGTTAGAATCTAATCTGTTTGATTTCTGCTTTGCTAAATCGGGAGATAAAAAGTGGAAATTAGATTTTAGTACCGGTCTTGGGAATAAATCACATTAAAATAGATTCTGGCATGTACACGCTGATTTGGGAAATGAAATGTGTCGTTTAATCACAATAGGAAAATTTGTATGCTTGGGAAAGACTCAAATTTATGCCTAGACTGATGATTGCAGAATGTTAGATAATTTAATTTGCTTCCATGAAGTCTGTTTTTACAAATTATGAAAATTAGGAAATTGTCATATTTTTAATCTTTATAAAATCATTAATTCTGATGAAATTGATCTTTTTAGACATTGGGAAATGCTAAATCATTATGCAATTTCACTTTTATATAAAGATGACATGTTCTAAATCATTACAAGCATATATCTTATCTTTATTTTTTATTATTTTAAATTTTTAACTTGCTTTATTTTTAAATTTAGTGCTATCATTTTAATTTAATCACCATTAGAATTAAACAAACTCTTTTCAAAATATAATACTATATACTCCCTCCGTCCCACCCCAAGTGTCCTGTTACTGTTGGGCACGGGAATTAAGGTAGAGTTGGTTTGTGAGTATATAGTGGGGTCCACATAGTTGTTGGAGGGGAAAATTATTTCTATTTATAGAAAGAAGACATTTGTAATGGGACATCCAAAAATAGTAAGTAGGACATTTGGAATAGGACGGAGGGAGTATTATTAATGAACTAAAAATGACTAAGTTTTCTCCAGAATGAAATAATATTCTGAATTCCCTTGGGTTCGACCCGGTATTCACCGATTTTTATTACTTGATGACAACCATCCGCTTGTGGTAAAATATGAGTGGTGAAAATAACCCCATCAAGGGGGTCGGGTCTTGTGATTTGGAACCTTGGCTTCCTCGTGTCTTCACCATTGTAGCTGAAAGAGAGAACTTTTGGCAAGAACAAGTGAAGAGGAATGTGTGTTTTCTTGTGAAAAAGTGAGAGGGACTGGAGAGATTATATGAGATCGAGAGAAGAAAAATAGCTTAAGGAAATAAGATCACAGACGGATTTGGTAGAGGAGAAAGGAAACTTCCCTTAATTAAAGAAGGAAAGAAGATCACAACTTTCCATAACCATAATCATCACGTTTTTGAACGTGGTTTTGCAGGTAACCGTTCTCGCCTCACACGCCTGTCACATCAACTTCAAATTTGATTCAAAATTTTTACTCTTCTTCTCAAGGTATGATTTGGATTCTGCAAATAATGTCTTGAACGAAAAATAGTTAGTTCCAAATAAAATATTTAAGGTAATAAAATATATGTACTTAATTGAAATAAGGAAATTTGCAAAAATAAAACTTATTCCACAAATTTCGGGATTTATGTGATCGTTGAAACTTTTTGCACCCATGCCAAGTTCCATGATGCAGCCGGGGTAGATAATTCAGTCAGACATCAGCGCGCAATACTTAATATAGTATTGATTTATTACAACTGTCTGCATCTCCCCGGCAACGGCGCCATGAAACTGTTGATGAGTTTCATTAACACGAGTAATTTTCTGAAATATCAGGTTTGGATTTATTAAATGAAAAGAGTTATGATGTAGGGAAGGGGTTTAAGGATATGTTATGATTTCCCTTTTTATTACTCATGTGGGGTCTTTTAATTTCAAATGGCGCTGTGGTCCTTCCTGTCATGAAACTTTTGACAAATATCACGGTGCAACCGGGATTGACCTTCAGTCTGTCACCCTAAAAGTCCCTGGTATCTGCACCATGATGTTTCCCTAAATTTCATGTCAAGAAGACGCCTGCCATGAAGCTTTCGAACATCTTCCCACTGTATGAGTATTTTCCCAAAATATTATGTTTTTATTTACTCGTGTCAAGAAACTGTGCTCCCGAAAGCGCACGGAGTCAAAAAATTGCAGTAATTTATAGTAAGTACCGGATCGTTCACTGGAGGATGTGCGATGGAAGCAGGGCCCACGTCGTTTACTAAGATTTTCCACTTGGTTACTCGTTTCAAGTTTTGCAAGGGTTTCTATCAACTACTTGACATAAATTAAACCAGATCATGAAAGCAGTAAAAATTATTCTACAAAGCATGGTAAACTAGGTCGAAGAAAGCAATTGAATCTATACTACGAAAGCAATATAAAATTATGCTACACTATCTAGAAAGCAAGTTTAAATATGACAGAAGGGACAGGGAGGAAATAATAAAGATTGGACAAGATTCAGATGAAACACAATTAAACTTCCATTTTTATACACAGATCTTAGCTTGGGATAATCCTCTTGTTAGCTAACTCTCATGCTTTCTGCACCATGTTCCCTCTAACAGACAGGTACTTACGGTGAGAATTTACATGCTCTTAAGACAGCAATTTCTAAGATACCACAGACTTATAACTCCCTTCACAGGCCTTGTGAAATTACATTATTCATCTATGGTGGATGAGCAACACCTAACATATCATTAGTTGACATGCCAAGTACTCCTATCATTCCCCCATGTCACACCCAAAGTTTCAAATCAAGCCCCAAACCATTCCATAACTCTCAAACCTTTTAACAGATGGACAGCCCCTAATTCTTCCGAGTGACCTCTATGAAAGCATTTAAAGGAAAGCAGTAAAGAAAGCTGTAAAGAAAGCATTTAAATCTATCACTCGGAATCGTTAAAAACGTCTCTTTCCGTTAGTATAAAAGAGCCCCTGGTCTTGGTGACCAGATGCAGATCAAGAACCCCCGAGATATCAATAAGCCACAGGGCTTACAACATCTGGGTAGTTATGAGATACAAACTAAATGAAACAGATCTATAAATGAACCTATTCCGGATGTACTCACTCAAGACTCAATTCTAGACTTTGGTAGAAGAAGATAGTAGTCGAAGGAATACTCGACCTTACTTTATAAATTCACCAAGGCCTATATGTTGTTCCTCTAGTATTATTTATCACATCTCATCTACACCCAAGTGGATATTGACTTAATGCGATATCTAATATCAGATTCCCAACACACAGCAATTTTGAGAAGCAAATGAATATTTGAAAATCATTCCCTAAACAGGTACTAAACTCTCAATTAAAATACAGATCCTTTCAGTCTAGATGAGACCTAATCGCTGACTCTGCTTCTAAGCTCTCAAAATCAATCCCCAGTGGAATATGAATTAGTCATAACTGTCGAATTTATCCCTTACTCAAATCCCGATTTTATAAAGGAGTTTTTGTTGGAAGTTCATTGTGCAACATCAAATTTAAATCAAGACTTCTGTGTCCAAGGGGAAGGATCCCCAAAATAGCGATAAGACCAGAACATCTACATAATAGTATCATGCATACAAGTATATGAAAAGGAAAATAAAACACCCCAAAATATATGGTGGGGTTAGACAGAATGCGATACACAAAGGTGTATTAGCCTGAGATGAGAAGAAATCGGCTAAAGAGAGTGCCAGAGATAGTTGGGGTTCTCCGGACTGCAAACATCTGCTGTCCGGTTCCCAATTTTCCCAGATGATTGATTTTAGACAGAAAGAATTCCAAACAACGGTGACCGCCATCATTTAGTTTTCTTTTGTCTGTGAGTGGAAGAAAAACCCACATATTTCTTGCTGTAATATTTCTCAACTGATGTTGGTCGACATCAGTTAATGCTATTACACTTGAATTCAGGTTGAGAAATTAAGATAAAGAAAATTAAAATTGTATCTGATTAGGAATTGGCTGAGTGACTAATCGAAACTCTTAGTGAAGAGAACGCTCGCCGAAGCTTCCACCAACCACTAACCAGATCATGCAAAATAACAAATAATGATTGACACACAGAAGACGGGTTAGTCGATATCCCTATGAAGGGACCTTTCACCAACATTAATCTGTGCATTTCTCATTATCCGTTCATACACACAATGAAAGAGAAAAACATAAAAGTAAGAAAATATTTTTGGTATTGTGTGAGTGTTAAGCACACAATAAGTGGACACTAATGGGTTGAAATGTGTAATGGATAAAGTTAGGTGAAATGGGCCTAGGCCCAATACACCCATGCAACTTACACAAATCATGAAAGAAAATATTTTTGGAATTTTCAAAATAAAAGGATAGTTCAATTCGAATTATTGGGGTAATTCGAATTGAGAATGCATGAAGAATGAAGTATGACCTTACCCAATTAATCCTTGCAAAGGAATGAGATATCATCTAATTCGAATTGTTGAGCAATTCGAATTAATTCGAATTAGACAACTCGAATTGATGAAGTCCTTTCATTGCTCAAAATTGACTAAGGCACATACCTCAAGAGGAGAGTGAATTCGAATTGTTGAGCAATTCGAATTAATTCGAATTGCACAATTCGAATTGGTTAGAGATGGAAAAATAAACCAAGGCATGAAGGGATGGCAATTGATACAATGTGGTTTCCCTTCCCAATTCGAATTGTTGAACCAATTCGAATTAATTCGAATTAGAGAATTCGAATTGGTTGAAAACCACATGAAGGAAATTTTTGGGTATGCAATTCGAATTTCTTAGGCAATTCGAGATAATTTGAATTGCCTCAATTCGAATTACACATTTTCAAACAACAACAATTTGTTCTCACTAGTATGGGTTAGGTGAACACTGTGCTGTAATGATGGTTTTAGATTTACTAAATCCCTCATCTCACATCAATGTCATTTCACAGCCACCCTAGTGAAATTTTCAAGTAATAAGCAAATACATGTCCACTGGGTATTGGCAAGATTCAAACCCTATTTCTACAAACAAAGGATCAAAGATCAAAGAACCTAAAACATCTAGTTATCTAAGAACTGCATGAATAAACTAAGAACACTCAAGTTATCTAAGGAAGCATAAAATACAAAGCAAGGCAGGAAAAAAAGGCATGAAAATAAATATTAACAAACCTAAAAACATCTCAATCTAAGAACACTTATTTGAAGCTCTAAGGTACAAAATCAAGCCAAAAACCCACCAAACATGCATTTATGAAGTTTGAATGTCAACTAGAACATAATAAATGTAACCTAGTTGAAGCAAACAAACAAGCTAAGCATTTATTTCTAGAGAAAGCATTAAAGAGTGCCAAAACACATGAATAATACCATTTCTGGAAATTTTCCTTGTATTGACACTTTGAAAGCAAAATAAAGAACCCAAAACCATCATTAACTTGAAGGTAGGGTTTATTCTAACTAGAAAGCTTGTAAAAATTCTGGAAATGGCTACTCTAAGGGTTACACAAACTGTTTCTACACTAAACTAAGATCAAAGCATGTAAAGATTACACTATTTGCAAGAAAAATAAACTAAACTAAACTAACTACCTACCTAACCCTTAAGGGGTGTGGAACCTCCTGCTGATCTTTTTGTCCCAAGCTGCTTTTTGGTAAAATTCTTGATCTCCGGATTCTGTTGTGGAAGGTCTGCTTTTATAGACAAACTTCAAAACCCTAGGCCCACCAATGTTGTGCTCATGCTCCACAGCTTCAATGAGTGAAGTTCGAATTAATTCAATCAATTCGAATTAATTCGAATTGTGAGGTCTCCTCCTTGAGCTGGAAATGTGGCCTTCAGTTGTCAATTCGAATTGTTTGTGCCAATTCGAATTAATTCGAATTGGACAATTCGAATTGCATCTTCTTCTTGCCTTTGGGTGAGGGTTTCTGCTTGGCTTCCTTGCATTTGTTGGCAATTCGAATTGTTTGTGCCAATTCGAATTAATTCGAATTGGACAATTCGAATTGCATCTTCTTCTTGCCTTTGGTTCTCTTCTCTCTTCATTCCCTAATTCGAATTAATTCGAATTTGAACAATTCGAATTAGGCTTCTGCATCCCTTCCAACACTTAACCATTTCTTTGCTCTATTCACCAATTCGAATTGTGTGCAATTCGAATTAATTCGAATTGCATAATTCGAATTGTGCTTCAACACTTAACCAAATTTCAGTTGTGGGATTTTCAATCTTTTTCCCATCTTTTTGGATTTTTGTGGGCTCTTTTATTCTTTTGCCCATCTTTTCATTCCTTTTTCTTTTCTTTTTCCTTTTTTCATGTTTTTGGATTTTTCTAACACAAATACAATTAAAAATTGCATATTTTGTGTCTTTTTATTACCGGCTTGATGTTTTTACAAACTAGCATTAATCTGTCAAATTCAACTGCTTTCTTATTACAATAAGATGGAAACACGATCAAAATGTCCGTCTCAGACACGGAAATGGATTGGAAATAATGGACAATTTTGGCCATTATCAATCGTGCATAGCCCGAGATCTCTTCTCAATTTTTCGAATCTTTCTCGATCTAATGCCTTAGTAAGAATATCCGCATGCTGCTCAGTAGTCCCGACATGTTGTATGGACACTATTCCTTCTTCGACAAGATCCCTTATGAAGTGATGCCTAAGGTCAATGTGCTTAGTTCTTCCATGTTGAACTGGATTCTTTGAGATGTTGATTGCGCTCATGTTGTCACATAGTATAGTGAGGACTTCTTGACCAATCCTATAATCCAGCATCATTTGCTTCATCCATAGCAATTGTGCACAACAACTTCCAGCTGCAATGTATTCAGCTTCGGTAGTTGAGAGTGAGATGGAACTTTGCTTCTTGCTATACCAACTTACTAAGTTAGTTCCAATGTAAAAGCATCCTCCTGTTGTGCTTTTTCGATCGTCCGCATCACCTGCCCAATCTGCATCACTATAACCAAGTAGTGAAAGATTAGATTCTTTAGAATACCATATACCAAGATCACTTGTCCCTGAAACATATTTAATCACTCATTTGGCAGCTTTCAGGTGTGATTCCTTGGGATCGGCTTGGTAACGAGCACAAACTCCTACTGCATAGCTTATGTCTGGTCGACTTGCAGCTAGGTATAGAAGGCTTCCAATGATGCTTCGATAGAGTTTTTGATCAACACTTTGACCACTGGGATCTTTGCTCAGTTTATCATTTGTCCCTATAGGTGTTCGGACGGGTTTGCTGGACTCCATGCCAAACTTTTTAACAATGTTTCGGGCATACTTGGTCTGGCTTAGAAATATCCCATCTTTCTTCTGAGCAACCTGCAAGCCAAGGAAATAAGTCAGTTCTCCTACCATGCTCATTTTGAACTCCTTACCCATTATTTCGATGAACTGGTCTTTAAGCACATGGTGTGTTGATCCAAAGACAATGTCATCGACGTAGACTTGAGCAATGAGGATTCCTTTGTTTTCTCTTTTGATAAAGAGAGTCTTGTCCAAGCTTCCTCTTTCGAATCCATGTTCAAGCAGGTACTTGGAGAGCCTTTCGTACCAAGCCCTAGGAGCTTGTTTCAACCCATAGAGTGCCTTATTGAGCTTGTAGACATGTTGAGGATGATGGGGGTCTTCAAACCTTCTAGGCTGTTCTACATACACTTCCTCATTCAGCCATCCGTTTAGGAAGGCACTTTTGACATCCATTTGATAAAGCTTGAATCCTAGCGAGCATGCGATGGACAGCAGGAGTCGGATTGCTTCAAGTCTTGCTACAGGCGCAAATGTTTCACTGAAGTCCACGTCTTCGACCTGGGTGTAACCCTGAGCAACTAACCGAGCTTTGTTCCTTGTAATATTCCCTTTTTCATCACTTTTGTTGCGGAAGATCCACTTTGTTCCAATTATGTTCTTGTCTTGAGGTTGATGCACCCTGTGAAACCACATTTAAATAAGCTTAAATTATGTTAAAATGAACCTAAATTGCATGCATGAGACCTTATTTTACTGCTTTTTAGTGTATATTTCATGTAATATGTAAATATTAATAAGACCGGTTAAATTGAGCTTATTCGAGCCCAATTTACCTTATTTTATGCTTTATAATAAGACTTTGGCAATTCTAATACATTGCAATGATGTTTCAGGCATTAAAATGAAGAAAGAAGATGTTCGGAGGTCAAAGGATGCAAAATTCGGAATTTTCAACACTGGAAGGCTCTAGAATGCGCCACATAGGCATGGCGGCGCATAAAAATCTCTCCAGCGCCACTTTATGCGCCACCTCAACACTTGGGAAAATTTCGGATGGAAAAAGCTTCAGGATGCGCCACAATAGCTTGGTGGCGCCTAAAACTGCTTCGGAGCGCCACAAAATGCGCCGCAGGATAAAATTTGGGAAATTGTCAGAATGCACCGCACCTTCTTGGCGACGCATAAAAGTGCCCTTCTGCGCCATTTTTTGTGCCATTTTCGAAAATTCGGAAAATCTCCGTATGCGCCGCAGCTCCTTGGTGGCGCCGAAAACCTCTTCCGAGCGCCACTTTTTGCGCCACAGTCGCGGTTGAGCAGTTTTCTAACCTCCCGAACACGGTTTTAAGGTCCGTTTTTCTTCATTTCTTCAGCCCAGACTTCATTTTCATCGACAGAAACACTCTGAAAACATCTGGAAAATGGGAGAAGAAGGCCAGAAACACAAAATCAAGCCGGAGGAATTGGCCAGAATGCTGTTCTGATCGAGTTCTTCTTATCATAGGTGTTGCCTTTCTTTTTCTTGCTTTGTAATGAATTGAATTTGCCTCTAAATGTAATCTGCTATCATGTTCTTAATTTGTAGACGGATTTCTGTAATGTTCGTGTTAGAAGTGTTCTAGAACGGGAGTTCAGAATCACTTTGAAGTACGAAGTCATCTTTTATGGAAGTAATATAATATGTCGATGTTTTCTATTGGAATCTGGAATTATGATTAAAATGTCAGATTATGCCTACTCTAGATTGAACGCTATTCTGTATAAATGGTAGAAATGAAATTCCATGTTTTGGTATTAATCTGCTTTTTAATCGATTAAGTTGGTGTAATCTGTTTTGATCGCTCAAGATGGATAAATCTGCTATGATGTTAGAATCTGTATTAGAATTATATGTTAGATGCTATTAAACTAATCGATATTCTGTGTTTTTGCTAAATCTGCTATCCAAATTATTAATCTGCTAAAGCCTGAAATGATCGATCAATCTTAATTCCCTATTTTTAGTAATCTGGCATTAATTCTAATCTGTCTGCATTTTAATATTATTAATTAAATCCAGTTTACCATGTTTTGCTATTATTTTACCATAATTGTTAAATTATTTACACTGTTCTGCATAATTAAATGTTAGAATTCAATTCTGTGATTTCTGCTTTGCTAAATCGGGAGATAAAAAGTAGAATTAATATTTTAGTACCGGAATTGGGAATAAATTACATTATAAATGGATTCTGGCATGTGCACAATGATTTGGGAAATGAAAAGTGCCTTTTAATTGCTATAGGAAAATTTGTAAGCTTGGGAAAGACTCAAATTTAAGCCTAGAATAATGATTGCAGGATGTTAGATAATTTAACCAACTTCCATGAAATCTGTTTAAGCATAATTTGATTATTAGCAGATTATAATATTTTTAATCTTTATAAAATAATTAATTTTAAGAAATTGATCTTTTTAGATATTGGAAAATGCTAAATCAATATGCAATTTCTACTTTATATAAAGATGGCAATATTTAAAATATTACAAGCATCTCCCATTTATATCCTTATTAAATATAATTTTAATTTGCTTTATTTTAAATTTAACGTCACTATTTTTAATTATATCACCATTAGAATTAATCAAAATCTTTTTAAATATATTAAATATAATTAATGAACTTAAGAACAATTAAAATTTCTCCGGAATGAAATAATATTCTGAAATTCCCTGTGGATTCGACCCGGTATTCACCGGTTTTTATTACTTGATGACAACCATCCGCTTGTGGTAAAATATGAGTAGTGAAAATCACGCATCAAGTTTTTGGCGCCGTTGCCGGGGAATTTGTTGTGAATTTTTAATTGTTTTTAGTTTATTAATTTAAATTTATTAAGTTAAATATTAATTTAACTGTTACTTATTTTATTTTATTTTATTTTATTTAATATTTGCAGTGCGAAGCAAACAAGCAGAAATAGCTTATGATCCTGAAATTGAGCATACTCTTAGAGCTATTAGATTAGGGAAACGTAGGAGACCAGCTCAGTTGGAAATTTTAATTAATTCGTTCTCTGATGAAGAAGACTATTCTCCAACGACTGGAGTTTCAACAATTCAAACTAATCAATTAGTTGCTCAGTTCAATAGGTTAAACATGGCAGCGAATAATAATGATAATCAGGGTAATAATGGAGGTAACGGTGGTGATTTGGAGCACGATGATCAAGCTGAAATGACCATTGAAGAACATTTACAAGGAACTAGTGGAAATCTGCTTAATAGAACTCCAAGGCCAGATGTAGATGCTTTAAGCTTTACCCTTCAGCCTGCACTAATCACAATGGTTCAAGCTAATCAATATAATGGAGCACCTACTAATGATGCTGTAGAACACATAAGGAGCTTTCTGGACTATTGTGACACAGTGAAAATAAATGGTGTTACTAGTGATGAAATTAAGTTGAGATTGTTCTCGTTTTCACTCAGAGATAAAGCTAAAACTTGGTATAACTCACTTCAATTAAGGGATGTCACTACTTGGGATAAAATGTTAGAAGCTTTCTTAGAACAATTCTTCCCACCATCCAAGGTTATTGAATTACAAGAAAAAATCAAAGAATTTGTGCAAGATGAGGGTGAAACTTTACTTGAAGCATGGGATAGATATAACACTTTATTGGCGAGATGCCCGAATCATGGCTTTGAAGATTGGCAGCAAATGCACTTCTTCTACAATGGGTTGATTGATCATTGGAGGAACTTGTTGGATGCAGCAGCTGGAGATTCGTTTCTGTCTATAGGACCCTCTAGAGCTAAGGAAATCATAGAGAAAAAGATTTCTAATATGAAAAAATTTCCTGGTAAGAAGAATGCTAGAAATAAAACAAAAGGGGGAATCTATGAGGTAGAAAAGGCAGTTGCTATAGATTCTAAGTTAGATGCTTTAATGAGGGAGGTTTCTACACTTAAGAAAGGTCAAGCTAAAGTTGTGAGATGCGGTATTTGTCATGGACCTCACGAGTCATCAGCTTGTCACTTGCTTGATCAAGGACTTCAAGAGACTATGCAGTGTGAGGGGACTGAGGAGCAAGTGGAAGATGTGAACTACATGGGAAATAGGCAGCAAAACTACAACCAAAACCGTCCTCAAAATCAAAACTTCTATCCAAATCAGAATTCTCAATTTCAACCAAAACACCTATCCACAAAACAACCGTCAATCTTATCCACAAAACCAAAATCAAAATTACCCAAATCAAAATCCAAATCAAAACCAGAATTTTCAAAACCAAAATCAAAACCAAAACTATAATCAAAACAGAAATCAGAATCAACCTTTTTACCCTAACCAACAGCCTAGGAACTTTCAACCTCAACAACAGCTGCAACAAAATCAAGTAAGTGATGAGGTCAATTTAAAAGAGTTAATGAGCACAATCGTGTCTCAACAACAAACAATTCAGCAAATGCAAGCCTCAATGAGAAATTTAGAAGTACAAGTTGGTCAAATTGCTAGGGATACTTCAAATAGACAGCAAGGAACACTACCAAGCATGCCTGATCCTAATCCAAAAGAGCAATGTAAAGCAATCACTTTAAGGAACAAAAAGGAATTACCTAATCCTTACCCAACCTTAGATGATCCAGAGGTTTTAGCTGATGCTATAGAGGATCAAAATGAGGATACAGAGAAAGAAACTCAGCATAAAAACACTGATGAGCCTAAGGAGAGTGAGAAACTTCGAGTTGAACAAGATAAGGGTAAAGGAAAGTCTGCTGTCTCAGTCAAGCCATATCAGCCACCTATTCCATATCCACAGCGTCTTAAGAGGGCTAAAGAAGATAAAGATTATGCCAAATTCTTAGAAGTCTTTAAAAATTTAAGAATTGATATTCCTTTTTCTGATGCCATTGCACAAATGCCTGTGTATGCTAAGTTTTTAAAAGAAATTCTATCAAAAAAGAGGAGTGTTGATGATGAAGAGAAAGTGACACTTACGGGGGAATGCAGTGCAATTTTACAAAGAAGGCAACCTATTAAATAAAAAGATCCTGGGAGTTATAGTATTCCGTGCATTATTGGCACTAAAGAATTCAACAAAGCTCTGTGTGATCTCGGGTCTAGTATTAATCTGATGCCTCTACATGTCTTTAGAGAACTAGGAGTAGGAGTTGTGAAGCCTACTAGGATGCAGTTACAGCTTGCTGATAGATCTATTAGGACTCCCTTAGGCATTGTAGAAGATGTTCCTGTTCAAGTAGAGAGCTTCATTTTCCCTGTTGACTTTGTTGTTCTTGATATGGAAAAAGACATTGATATTCCTCTGATTTTAGGTAGACCATTTTTGCAAACTGGTAGGGCTATGGTTGATATGGATGATGGTAAAATTACACTTAAAGTAGGTAATGAACAAGTGTCGTTTGACATTTCTAAGACAACTAAAACACAACACGCTAGTTCTGACACCTACCCGTGTAATAGAGTCACAGCTATCTATCAGGAGGATAAAGTGATTGAGAGAGAGTTCTTTGCTAGACATGATCCCTATAGGAAATTTGAGCAGTTAGTGGAGATTTGTGAGGACTTAGCTGAAAGTAAGTGTGAGGGAGGATTATCTGTGCAAGCAACATGTGTGATAGAAGAATCCAAGTTAGTCCCGTCTGTTGAAAAGCCACCTACATTGACATTGAAAGAGCTGCCATCACATTTGAGGCATGTTTTTCTTGGTGAGAATGATACTTTACCAGTTATTGCAAGTAATAAATTAAATGATGATCAATTAAATGCATTAACCCAAGTGTTGAGTAAGCATGTTAGAGCAATAGGTTGGACGATAGCTGACATCAAGGGACTGAGTCCAGCATTGTGTACACATCGGATTTATATGGAGGAGGATGATAAGCCAGTGAGACAGCCCCAGAGGTGATTGAATCCACATCTACAAGAAGCTGTAAGATCAGAGGTTATTAAACTACTCGATGCAGGTATTATCTATCCTATCTCTGATAGTCAGTAGGTGAGTCCAGTTCAAGTAGTGACTAAAAAGGGAGGTATGACTGCGATTAGAAATGAAAATGGTGAATTAGTACCTACTAGACCTACTACTGGATGGCGTGTATGCATTGCTTATAGGAGATTGAATGATAAGACTAGGAAAGATCATTTCCCACTGCCTTTTATTGATCAAATGCTAGAGCGTTTAGCTGGTCATGAGTTTTATTGCTTTTTAGATGGCTACTCTGGTTATAATCAAGTTCCAATTGCACCTGAGGATCAAGATAAAACTACATTTACATGTCCTTACGGTACATTTGCATATAGGAGAATGCCATTTGGTTTGTGTAATGCTCCAGCTACATTTCAGAGATGCATGATGTCTATATTTTCTGATTTAATTGAGACATGCATTGAGGTATTTATGGATGATTTTTCTGTATTCGGGTCTGATTTTGAAAAATGCTTAATTAACTTGGAAAAAGTTCTGATTAGATGTGAAGAGTCAAATTTAGTTCTTAATTGGGAAAAATGTCATTTTATGGTTAATGAAGGTATTGTCTTAGGACATAGGATTTCTAAAAATGGCATTGAAGTTGATAGGGCTAAAGTAGAAGTGATTGCAAAAATTCCACCTCCTAATAATTTAAAAACTTTGAGAAGTTTCCTGGGACATGCTGGATTTTATCGGAGGTTCATAAAAGATTTTTCAAAAATTGCATTACCTCTGTTTAAGCTGCTATGTAAAGATGTTGAGTTTGATTTTACTGACGAGTGTATTGAGGCATTCAATAGGATCAAGGAAGCATTGGTAACAGCACCAATTATTCAGCCACCTGACTTGAGTTTGCTATTCGAGATCATGAGCGATGCTAGTGACTTTGCTGTTGGAGCAGTATTGGGTCAAGGAAAGGATAAGAAACTTCATGTTATTTATTATGCTAGTCAGGCTTTAAATACTGCACAGAGAAATTATGCCACCACTGAAAAAGAACTTTTATCTGTTGTTTATGCATGTGAAAAGTTTAGGCCATATCTGATAGGCTCAAAAACTGTAGTTTACACTGATCATGCTGCTATTAAATATCTGTTTGCAAAGAAAGATGCTAAACCACGGTTAATTAGATGAGTATTATTGTTACAGGAATTTGACTTGGAAATTAAAGATAGAAAAGGAGATGAGAATCCTGTAGCTGATCATTTATCTAGATTGGAGCATGAAAAAGGGGAAGAAAGATTAATTAATGATGCATTTCCTGATGAAAATTTGTATTTAATAAATAACACTTCCTCTGATCCATGGTTTGCTGATTTTGTGAATTATTTAGCATGTGGTGTAATTCCTGATCATTTAAAATGGCATAGCCAAAAACAAAAATTTAAAACTGATGCTAAATATTTTATTTGGGATGAACCTTATTTGTTTAGACTCTGTTCAGATCAAATCGTAAGGAGATGCATCCCTGATGAAGATTTTGAAAAAGTATTAAAGGCTTGCCACGAAGGACTTGGAGGAGGACATGTTGGATCGAATAGGACAGCTCATAAGGTACTCGAAGGTGGTTTATATTGGCCTAATATTTATCGTGATGCTAGATCATTTGTGCTAAAATGTGATGTATGTCAAAGGGCTGATAATATCACTAAAAGGGATGAAATGCCATTAAAAGGAATTATGCCTGTTGAGTTGTTTGATTTGTGGGGAATTGATTTCATGGGTCCATTTCCACCATCTAATGGGAAATTGTATATTCTTGTTGCTGTAGAGTATGTATCAAAATGGGTAGAAGCTGAATCATGTGCTTTAAATGATGCTAAACAAGTGATTAAATTTTTGAAAAAGCAAATCTTTACTCGTTTTGGTGTGCCTAAAGCGATCATTAGTGATGGTGGATCTCATTTTGTTAATAGGGCTGTTAATCAATTGTTATCTAGATTTCATGTTCACCATAGGATAACAACACCCTATCATCCTCAAGCCAATGGTCAAGTAGAAGTCACTAATCGTGAGATTAAAAAGATTTTGGAAGCCACGGTAGGAAAATCTAGAAAAGATTGGGCTTTTAAGTTAGATGAAGCATTGTGGGCTTATAGGACAGCTTTTTAAACACCTATAGGTATGACTCCTTTTAAATTAGTTTATGGTAAAGCTTGTCACTTACATTTTGAACTTGAGTTTAAATCACTTTGGGCTATGAAGAAATTGAATTTTGAATTTAAAGAGGCTCAATGTAACACCCCGGTTTTTGGTCACCCAGGTCGGGATGTCACCGCCACACCTCCCTAGCAAGACACGGTTTCTCCGAGCTTGCTAAAGAGATGCAAGGCTATGGTTTTTCAGAATTTAAACATTCAAACAGCCCGTTTATATATAATTTAAAAATAGTACATTAAAGTTGCAGCGGAAAAGAATATTTACATAAGTATAATGCAACGGAATTTAAATATAGCCAACACGGCCAGAATACGGGTTAAACAGGCCCGTTCATGCAATTTCTAGTCTAACGTATCATTTACAAATAAAGCATTTCCCCAAAATTCCCATGAATGCATATGATGATGCATATTCTTCGGCTCTGAAAGAAACAGGGAAAAAAAACGGTTTTGGTCAGCACTACGTGCTGAGTAAGTTAACACATACAAGATTATGAGGTTTCAAAGCCTTTATTTAAATTTAATGAAAACATGTGCTTAATAATTCATGTAATCGCATAATTTAGAAATAGGGATTCATAAGATCATCAATATAGCTTCCAACGTAATTAAATAAGTTGCCATAATTTAAAAACACAATTTAATACGGATTTAGGTTTGGAATTCTCATAAACTTCTCGGTTCATATCTTTTAGAGATCACCACCGCTAGGGCTCTTATGTCCGCCAGCCTTACGCCTGGGCTCTTATGTCCACAGGTATCATGGTCGATCTTCTAATTAGAGTTAATCCGTCCGCTAGCCATACGATCACTGTTTCGCTAGGGCTCTTACGTCAACCTAGACATACACTTGGGCTCTTATGTCCCAAGCCGCAGAGAACATTGACAGTATCTAGCTTAGTCATAACCCGCAATATTTTAATCTTCTCGTTTCGTGTATCGTATTTCAAAGTATTTCTATCCGTTTCAACCTCAAAGGTTAATTTCACCGTTTCCACAAGATTTCAAGTTTTGACTCGGTCAACCACAGTTTACTCTAAAAATTGTCTAAAATCAGATTTAATTTCAAAAATTCCGAAATTTCACGACTGACTCCAAAACGTCGAGATCTACAACTTTCGTGTTTTAACTTTTTTGATCCGAGATAACGAAATAGGTCAAAAACACTAATTTTCACAGAGGTACTGTTCTGTCCGAATTTCATATAACTCAGTTTAAAGATTTCGAATTCTACCATAGCAATTCAACACCTAATTTGATGGAATTTTGCAGAGATCATCTTAAGACAATTATCTACAACTTTCATGTTCGGCTAAAGATCTAATTCGGCCTAGAACTCTAGTAAAAAACGTCAACAAGTTCGAATCTATGTTCTGTCCGGTTTTCAAGATCCGATTCTAACCAGTTCGGTTTGGGTGGAATTTCTTATATCAAATCATCACGAAAATTTCTGAAATTTCACGGAGGTATTCATAACGTATTGATCTACAACTCTTATGTTCAACGCCAAGCCTAGATCGGTCTAGATCTAAGGTAGAAATCACCAATAAGTTCGAATAAAGAATCTATCGTCGTTTCAAGATCTAAACCCAATGCAGGTCTGTTCGTGGTCGTTTTTAGATATCAAAACACGATGAAAAATTATAAAATTTTTACAGTAGATAGATCTATATCTTAGGAACGTTTTTCGTGTTTTAAGTTTTTCCGTTTGAAGTTGTTTTGAGGTTCGGAAAAATTAGACAAAACTGTTGCGCCGTTAAAAATCACATATGGACAGATTTACGAAAGGTTTGATTAAGTTTCTAGATTTAGATATTTTAAATACTCCCAAAACCGTGTAAGCGTTAACTTACAGATTGTTGAGCGTCCGGGATCTTCGATTCGGAGGCGTGGCTTCCCGTCCTCCGTTTATCCTCTCCGTTTGTCGGGTTCTTCGCTCTCGATTCGGATCGGGGGTTTAGAATAGAAAAAGATTGAATTTAGGATTCGTTTTCGAATCACATATGGAAAAGAATGGATCAAGGCTTACCACAGCGACGGGGGTCTCCAAATTTCGTCCAAGTCAGTTCCTCCTCTCGGTGTTGTGCCTCCGACGGCTCCGGGATTAGGGTTTCGACGTATAGAAAGATTTCGTAGGGTTTCAAATGTATTCGGAGCTCTTAGGAGGTCTTATTTATAGATATCTAAGACCTAGGGCGTCCAAAATCTGACCCCAAGGGTCTTGGGTCGAGAGATGTTCAACCGAAAGTCGAAAAATCCGCGTTCGGGCGAGAAAATCTCGCTTGGTTTGTTGCTGCCAGAGTGGCGCGGTCGTGGCGCGGTCTTAGGCCATCAACCGCGCGGCCAGCGCGCCACTCACGCCTGGACTCCGGTCCGGGCGGGTCGTGCGATCCGTCGCGCTTTTCCTCCTCTCTTTCGGACTTCTATCCCTCTATGTTCCCCGATTCCGATTTCCGGGGTATCTTCGGGCTCCGATTTCCTATCTTAATTTTATTCGGACCTAAATTTATATTTGGACTCGAGTTATTGAGTCTATCGGTGTCGGGTCCCCGTGTACCCATTCATTCGATTAAATTGTCTTCGGCTTCTCGGGTTTTCGGAATTTTGTTTTCTTTTTAATTTAAATTTCATTTCTCATCTTCTATGATTCTTTATTCATTTATCATGTTTATTATATTTATTTATTTATTTTATTTATTTATTTTATGTTGCAAAATTCTCGGGTATTACACTCAAGAAAAAAGAAAAATAGATCTTACTGAATTAGAAGAAATTAGACGTCAAGCTTATGATAATGCTCTAATTTATAAGGAGAGAACAAAGCTTTATCATGATAAGATGCTTGTGCCTAAGGTATTTGAAGCTGGACAATTAGTGTTTTTATTTAATTCTAGATTTAAACTGTTTCCTGGTAAATTGAAGACAAAATGGTCAGGACCTTTTAGGATTGTTAAGGTGATGGATAATGGTGCAGTAGTTTTAAAAGCTGAAGATGAAATGGAATTTACTGTAAATGGTCAAAGACTTAAACATTATTTTGGAGATGAAGTTAAATTCATCGAACAAATTAATGTTAAGCCTTTGGTTGTTTAAATCTGCTTATTGAAGTAATTGCATTGCATATTAATTATAGATTGAGTTTTAATTTATTAAATTTATAAAAAACAATAAAAATTATAAAATGAAAGAAAAAGATAAAAATATGTTGCACTTGATTGTTTAGGTGTTTTTATCTACTTTATTGCTCTTGTTTAATTTAAGTTGTGTTTTTATTTTAATTATGCTGTTTAAATTTCATGCTATGTTGATTGCATGTGTTCAATAAATTGAGTAGGACATTGCCTATGAATTGGAACAAGTAGCAAAATGTTGAGAAATGATAGATTTGTGTGTGCTTGGAGAATTGATCTTGACATGTGTATTTTGACTCGGTGATGAGTTAAGGAGGAGAATCTATATGGACTAGTTGGTTTAAATGAGGAGAATTATGATCCGGAAGGATTTGAGGAGTCTATATATGCTAAATCTGACTTGCTAACCTTAGGGATTGAATGAACTATCATTTTGGTTGAGTTTGAGCTGAAATTCGAGTGCCACAGACTCAGTTTAGGCGCCACACCTTCTTGGTGGCGCCTAAAACCAAGCTCAGGCGCCATTTTATGCGCCAATTTCAACCTTTGAAAAATCTGGAGTCAGTTTATGCGCCACACATACTGTGTGGCGCCTAAAACTGCTCTTGAGTGCCAAAAATTGCGCCACTTTTAAACTTGGAAAAAGTTGCAGTCAGGTAATGCGCCACACATACTGTGTGGCGCATAAAATTGCTCCCGAGCGCCAAAGGAGGCGCTATTTTTGGACTTAGAATTTTTTGGAAAAAGCCTAGGCGCCACATCAACTGAGTGGCGCCAAAACATGCCTCCAAGCGCCATTTTGGCGCATCGACCGGTGGGTCTGGGTCCCTGACCCGAGTCTGGATCGGAATTTTAATCCCAAAAATCACACTTTCTCCTCATTTTCTTTCCTTTCAACCGAGAACACTCCCTCCTCTTTCTTCTTCACTGTTCGACGCATTTTTCTTCTCCAAGCGACACATTTGCGCCACTTTGGTAAAAATTCTTCCAATTCTTGCTTCTTCCTATCAATTATTATCTACATTGTTCAAATTCTCATTCCAAAACCCAAATTTTGTTTTGTTTGAATCAAATTAGGGTTCTTCAACCCTAGTTCTTCAAATTTGGGGATTCCTCTTCAAAGTGTTCCAATCCTTCAATTTAGGTAAGAATGGCTATCCTAATTTAATTATTATCATATTCTAGTGCTTTGGAATGCATTAATTTTGGTATTGGTGTTGTTACTTGAATTTTGGGTTTTTGTAGAATGTGGGATAAAATTTGATTTTGATTGTCTAAATTCTAGTTTTAGCATGAACAAGTGTTGTGAACATGGTTTGAATGCATAATGTGAAATTTTTGGATTAACATTAAAAGTTGGAATTTTTGAGAATTTTTAAATCTGAAAATTAGTTTAAATTAATTAAAATGACATTTTTTATTAATTAAATGGATGAAACATTACTAGAATATGTCATTTTAGTTATATTAAAAATATAAAGTTATTTTCTTGTCAAAAATTCCATGTTTTCAATAATATGAGATAATTGAACCATGTTTTGATAAAAAAAACTCTCTTATGTGTAATTTAGTTAATTTAAATAGGTTAATTTATCATATGAATAAATTGGAATGGATTTAGATATTAATTTAAACCATTTGTAATGCATTAGTTTGATAGTTGTAACACCCCGGTTTTTGGTTACCCAGGTCGGGATGTCACAGCCACATCTCCCTAGTAAGACACGGTTTCTCCGAGCTTACTAAAGAGATGCAAGGCTAGGTATTGCAGTATTTAAAACATTTAAAGCATTCAAAATAGCCCATACAATATAATTCGAAAATAATAATAGCATAGCGCAGCAGAAATATTTAGTTTAGTACAATATCGCAGCGGAAAATATAAAAGGGGCCGACATGGCCAAAACACGGGTTAAACAGGCCCGTTCATAATATAGTCTAAGTATGAAATTTAAAAGCAAAATAAGTGTTCCCCAAAATCCCATGCATGAATCGTGCTCACACATGCTCATTCCACATATTCTGTAAGGAAAGGAATAAAAATGGTTTTGGTCAGCAAAATTGTTGAGTAAGTTAACACATGCATGATCGTGGGATTTAAAAGCCATTAATTTAATAATTTAGCAAAAGCATGATAATAACATAATATATAATTTAATCTAATCAAGTATCCAATAGCCTAAATTATCTCAGGGCTCTATTTAATAACACATATCACATGGTTTAATCACAAAAGCCATAATTTAAATAAAGCATTTAAATAATTTAATTGGACAACAACATAATTTCATCTAATTTAATTTAGTTTAGAATCCCCATTACATTCCCGATTTGGTATTTCAAGGTTTCACGATAAAATCGCGATGTCAATAAGTTTAGCCGGTAGCCCGGCGGCCGCAACCGTATCAGCCATACCCAGTACCACTCCGGAGCCTCGGGAAACCCATACGGATATTCACGAGAGTGTAGGCTCTAAGTTTCGCCGTTTAGGCAATCCATATCTCAAGTTTAGCGCGCGGGGTCACCATCGTCCATTACGGCACGAAGTGAATCGTTAGGGGGCACCCTGCAGAGCACTCACCCCTAATTTTAATTTATCAAGTTTGTAAGGGGATTTAGTTTTTAAAATCTGCCTTCCATTGTATTTATTTAGAAATAATATCTCAATTCGTTTCAACCCTAAAGGTTAATTCCATGTTTCAACAAGATTTCAAGATTTCGTTTCGGTAAATCACAGTTTACTCCAAAATTCGTCTAAAATCAGATTTAATTCCAAAAATTCCAAAAT
Source organism: Hygrophila difformis (assembly GCA_030278955.1). Taxonomy (NCBI): domain Eukaryota; kingdom Viridiplantae; phylum Streptophyta; class Magnoliopsida; order Lamiales; family Acanthaceae; genus Hygrophila; species Hygrophila difformis. The sequence continues at coordinate 36,249,897 of JAOANR010000015.1, forward strand.
TTCATATCTGACTCGGAAACATCAAGATCTACAACTTTCGTGTTTTAACTTTTTCAATCCGAGATACCTAAGTAGGTCAAAATCGCCAATTTTCGCATAAGAACAAATCTGTCCGAGTTTAATGCACCACAGTTTAAAGATTTCGAATTCTACCATAGCAATTCAACTCCAAATTTAATGAAATTTGACAGAGATCATCTTAAGACATTTATCTACAACTTTCATGTTTGGCCAAAGATCTAAAACAGCCTAGATCCTATGTCAAAAACGTGATCAAGATCATTCCTAAGTTCTGTCCAAGATTTCAAGATCTAGATTCCAACAGTTCGGTTTCGGTGGATTTTCACATATCAAATCTATACCAAAAATTCTCAAAAATTTACAGTGGCTAGATCTAAGTCTTAGGAACGTTTTTGTGTTTTAAGTTTTTCCGTTTGAGTTCGTTTTAAGGTTCGGAAAAATTCAACAAATCTGTTGCGCCGATAGAAAGTAAGAATTGACAGATTTTCGGTTTCTTGATAATCTTTTAGTTTTGAATGTTTTAATTCATCCCAAAACCATGTAAGAGTTAACTTACAGTGTCTATGAACGTCGGGGATATCTAGTTCGGAGGCGTGGCTTCCAGATCACCGTTTCTCCTCTCCGTTCGTCGGGTTCTACGATCTAGATTCAATACGGGGTGTAGAAAGAGAAGAATCGAAGTTAGAATCCGTTTTCGGATTGAAACGTGAAAAGATTTGTCGGATTAGAGCTTACCACAACGTTTGGAGATCCTTGGATTTTCGTCCAAAGCTGCTGCCTCCGTTTGGTGCTTTCCGTCGACTCCGAATTTAGGGTTTCGAACGTATAGTAGGTTGTAGGGTTTTGTAAACTTGTTTGGGGCTCCCAAGGGGCTTATTTATAGAATTCTCAATCCCTAGGGCGTCCACATCTGACCTAAAGGTCTTGGGTCGAGAGATGTTCAACCGAAAGTCGAAAAATCCGCGTTCGGGCGAGAGATTCACGCAACAACCAAATCTGTCAAGTGGCGCGGTCGTGGCGCGCTAATCGCCCTCCACCGCGCGGCCACCGCGCCGACTTTGCCTGGACTTCGGTCCGGGCGGGTCGTGCGATCCGTCGTGCTTTTCCGCCTCTCTTTCGGGTTTCTATCCCTCTATGCTCCCGAATTCCGATTCCCGGGGTATCTTCGGGTTTCTACTTTCTCTCTAAATTTATTCTCAGTCTAATTGGATGTTTTGGACTCGAATCCTCGAGTTCATTAGTGTCGGGTTTTGGTGTACCATTTATTTACCTTTAATCCATCCTTTTATTTAATTAAATTCCTTTAATTCCTTTTTAAGTAAAAATCTCATTTCTCATTTCCTTATCTTTATTTACTTCTTTTATTTGCTGGATTTATTTATTTATTTATGATATTTATTTTATCTATTATTTATTTATTTAATTACTGTTTTATTTTATGATGGAAAATTCTCGGGTATTACAGTCTACCCTCCTTAAGAATCAACTTCGTCCTCGAAGTTGTGTTTCGGCTTTCCTCGTGCTAAGGTCTTGTGTTTGTTTTATTGTTTTGTGACTGAACTTAGAATTAAAACTTCTAAGCTGCCTACGTACCCGGTAAAGGGATCAAGCCATAACGTAGTTCAAAAGTTTACAAAAATGCACGAAAAATTAGGGGGTATGACATCCTCTCCCCCTTAAGATTGCAGTTATGTCCCCATAACTGTGTCGGAATCGGTTTGGAACAACGTCGGGTATCGTTCTCTCATGTCGGATTCTACTTCCCAAGTTGCCGTCTCACTTTCGTGGTTTGACCAAAGAACCTTGATCATTTTGATGGTTGTGTTCCTCGTTACTCGTTCCTTAGTGTCAAGAATACGCACTGGGACTTCCTCGTAAGTCAAGTCTTCATCGAGCTCAATTATCTCCGGTTGAAGTACATGTGTCGGGTCCGGCACATACTTCTTTAGTTGCGAGACATGGAAGACATTATGAACTCGATCTAAGTGTGGCGGTAAAGCCAATCGGTAGGCTAGAGTTCCGACTCGTTCTAGGATTTCGTAAGGTCCTATGTATCGAGGACTTAGCTTCCCTCGTTTGCCAAAGCGCATCACCCCCTTCATGGGTGATATCTTTAGCATGACTCTATCTCCCACTTGAAATTCTAGGTCTCGTCGTCTCACGTCGGCATAACTCTTTTGACGGTCTTGTGCGGCTTTCATCTTCCCTTGAATCACTTTGATTTGTTGAGCCATGTCTTCGATAAGTTGTGGTCCCACTACCACGGACTTATCGTTTTCTTCCCAGCTCAATGGGATTCGGCACTTTCGTCCATACAACGCCTCGAAAGGTGCCATGCCGATACGAGCATGGTAGCTATTATTATAGGAAAACTCAATCAAGGGTAAATGAGATTCCCAATTCCCTTTGAATTCCAACACGCATGCTCTCAGCATGTCTTCTAGTGTTTGGATTGTCCTTTCGGTTTGTCCATCCGTCATCGGGTGGAATGCGGTGCTCATTTTGATTTGAGTACCGAGAGCTTTTTGTAACTCCGTCCAGAAATGAGAGACAAATCTACTGTCTCTATCGGAAATGATATCATGTGGTACTCCATGTCGTCGTACCACATTATCAACGTAGGCTCGGGCCAATTGGTCCATAGTCCACGTGTCTTTCATTGGGATGAATATAGCTATCTTCGTTAGCCTATCCACGATCACCCAAATCTTATTCATGCCTTTAGGTGATCGGGGTAATCCCGAGACAAAGTCCATTGAGATGCTATCCCACTTCCAACTTGGAATCTCTAGTGGTTGCACCAATCCTAAGGGTTTATGTCGCACTGCCTTAACCTTTTGGCAGGTAAGACATCTTGCCACGAAATTTGCCAATTCCTTCTTCATTCCCGGCCACCAATAGATCTTCTTCAGATCCTTGTATAGCTTGTCACCTCCGGGATGTACGGAATATGGCGTGTTGTGCCCTTCCTCCATCAACCTTTGCTTCAATTCGGCACATTTAAGAGGCACACACCATCTCCCTTTAAAGCGGATGCTTCCATCCTCGTGGACAGCAAATCCTATTGCCTTTCCTTCGGCAATATACTCTTTTATCTTCTCGAGTTTCGGGTCGCCCGGTTGAGCGAGTCGAATCTCGTCTAATATTGGAGTTTCTACGACCATAGCATTGACCGTTTCTCTCACTGTGCCAGGATGCACAAGTTCTAACTCCAATCTCGCCAATTCCAAGTACAATGCCGGCGGAATTACCAACGAGTTTGTCACGTGTTGGGTTTTCCGACTTAGGGCATCGGCTACCACATTCGCCTTCCCCTCGTGGTATGCTATCTCTAAATCGTAGTCCTTAATGAGTTCCAACCACCTTCGCTGTCTCAAATTCAACTCCTTCTGAGTGAATATATATTTCAAGCTCTTGTGGTCGGTGAACATTCGACACTTCCGCCCATAAAGATAATGTCTCCATATCTTTAGAGCGAAGACGACCGCTGCCAACTCCAGGTCGTGGGTCGGATAATTCTCCTCGTGAGGTTTTAGTTGACGTGATGCATATGCTACGACTCTCGAGTCTTGCATCAAAACACAACCTAAATCTTCCTTCGAAGCATCGCTATATACTTCGAAGTCACCATGCTCTGATGGTAGTGTTAATACGGGTGTGGTTGTGAGTCGTTTCTTCAGCTCTTGAAACGCCATCTCACAAGCTTCGGTCCACTCGTATTTTGCTCATTTCTTAAGTAGCTGGGTTAAAGGACGTGCAATCCTTGAAAAGTCCTTCACAAATCGTCTATAATATCCGGCTAATCCAAGGAAACTCCTTATTTCCGTTGGACTTTTCGGAGTTGCCCATTCAGTTACGGCAGAGACTTTTGTCGGATCCACTGATACTCCATCAGCGGATACTATGTGTCCGAGAAATGCCACTTCTTTCAGCCAGAAGTCACATTTGGACAATTTGCCGTATAGCTGATTTCTTCGCAAGATTTCTAACACTTGATGTAAGTGTTTTGCATGCTCTTCCTCGCTCTTTGAGTAGATCAGGATGTCGTCGATGAACACTACGACACACTGGTCTAATAATTCTCGAAACACGTTGTTCATGAGATTCATGAACATGGCCGGAGCGTTTGTTAACCCGAAGGATAACACTGTGAACTCGTAATGGCCATATCGCGTTCGAAACGCCGTTTTTGGAATGTCCTTCTCGGCAATCCTCAATTGATGGTACCCAGATCGCAAATCGATCTTCGAGAATACTGAAGCTCCCTTCAGTTGATCAAACAGATCCTCTATTCTCGGTAGGGGGTATTTATTCTTAATGGTCACTTGGTTTAGTCCTCGGTAATCTATGCAAAGACGTAGTCCTCCGTTTTTCTTCTTGACAAATAAAACCGGTGCTCCCCAAGGGGACGTACTCGTTCTTATGTAACCTTTTCCCAATAGCTCCTCGAGTTGTTCCTTTAACTCCTTCATTTCCAGTGGTGCCATCCGGTACGGAGCTTTCGAGACAGGCTCTGTCCCCGGAATGAGATCTATGGTGAATTCAAGATCTCTCTCAGGTGGCATGCCCGGAACGTCCTCCGGGAATACGTCCGGGTATTCTCTTACCACTGGTATGCTATCAACCTTGTTTTCTTCCGCCTCAAGGTTGTGCACATAGCACGCATATAGTTCATACCCCTTACGCATCAAGTTACTTAGTTTAAGTGCACTAACGATTTTGTTACTTTTCTTAGGGGGCTGAGAGTAAAAGATAACTCTCTTTCCCCTACTTTTTGACAAGGTGATCTTTTGCTTTTGGCATTCGATCACCGCTTTATACTGGGATAGCCAGTCCATCCCCAGTATGAAGTCAAAGTCTCTTAAGTTAAATTCTACCAAGTTCGCGAAGAATTCTACGTTCTTTATCACTACAGGAATTCCGTTAAATCGTTTAGAGCAAGACACTACTTCTCCAGAAGGCAATTGAATTCCTAAGTTAATTCTCTCGCACTTAGATAGATCTAACTCAGGCACTATCCTTGATGCTATAATTGAGCAACTAGCTCCAGAATCAAACAGAATTCTAAGGGGCGTACTCAACAAATAAAATGTTCCTGCCATCACTTCTCCTTGCGCAGGCACGTCCGCTTGGTTCACCACGTTCAGCCTCCCCATATGGCGTCCCTGATTGCCCTGCTGATTCGCATTCGGCTGCTGATTTTGTTGCTGGTTTTGATTCTGAGGGGGCGGAGTCGTTGGTTCAGGTTCTGGTTTTGTGGCCTATTTTGAGGGGGTCTGTACCCTTGGTTATTGCCGTTTCGCCCGTTTTGGTTTTGAGGCTGTTCTTGCCCCGCGACTAAGTCGTCCCTCTTTGTTATATTCTCGAGCCTAGTTCGGCAATCCCGTCGAACGTGACCCATTCGACCGCATCGGTAACAAGCGCCTTGTTGCGGGCATCCCCTTGCCAGATGTGGTCGTCCACATCGCGGGCAAGGCGGTACCGGATCTTCTTGGTTGAACCTCCTCCCAGTGTTGGTTTGTTGGGGCCTATTCGACCCTCTGCGTTGTTCGTTCCTTCCAGTGTTGTTCTCATTTCTTGAATCTCGACTTCTCTTGTCTTGAGGACCCCTACTGGACTCCCCACTCACCCTTCTTTTCAGCTGCTGCACGCGTGCTACCGCCACAGCGCGATCGTATACGGCTTGCAAATCGGGGTAGTGTACCCCCGCGATCACCTCGCGCACAGACAGGTTCAGTCCCATCTCGAACTTCTGTGCCTTTTCCGCATCAGTAGGCACTAGCCTTGGTGCGAACCTCACCAGCTCCTTGAAGCGTGTGTAGTATTCTTGCACCGTTTGGCTTCCTTGCTTCAGTGACAGGAATTCTTCGTACATGGCAGCTTTAGTACTCAAGGGATAGAATCGATCCCTGAGTAGCTTCATCATCTCCATCCACGAGTACGGCTCGTCATCTTCAGTCAGTTTGGCTTGCGTTGCTTGCCACCAGTCGTCAGCTTCGCCTCCCAAGTAGTATGAAGCGACATGTACCCTTTCTCCTTCCGGACATTTGACCGCTCCCAGCAGCTTGTCAAACGTCCGGATCCATTCCTCCAGTTTAGCTGGATCCTCCTCACCAGCGTAGTGGGGTGGCTGGTAAGGATTCACCATCGCCAAATAGTTAGGGCGAGCTTGGGGCGGAGGTACCGCCGCAGCTTGACCCTGGTTGACTTGCGCGTTTCCGAGCGCAATCAATACTTCCTCTATCGTCCTAAGACGATCGCCCACATTGTTCGGTGCGGGGGCGTCCTGCGCACCTTGGGGCTGTTCCTCATCAGGTTGAATCGGTTCAGTGACGTTTGGTGGTGTTTCAGTAGGTGTTTCATTGGTGGTTTGGGGAGCGGGTTGAGTTCTTCCCCTTCCTCTTCCTCTGGGTGCCATTCTGGTATAAATAGGATAGATTAGGGCTGGTTAATTTAGCATATAGTCTAAGCAATTTCTATAAATGTATATGTGTGTAGCAATTTAGCACGTGGTGCTTTGTTCGAATTAAGAAGCATACGACGCCTCGGGGGTTTTATTTTAAAATTCGTTTTGTTTTGTTTCGATTTAAAAAAATAAATCGGGCATTTTATTTCCTCAAAGAAATTTTAGTACAAAAGTAGCGATATTCTCCTAGCAAAATAGTATCTAACAATAGAAGCTCTAGTGTCTCATGACATCCTCCGGTGGGGTAGCAGGATCTTCCTCCGGATCTTCCTCCTCCGAACTCGGCGGCATCAGCTCGTCAAAGATAGTGTTTAAGTCCTGCCCGTGGGCATCGATGTATTCTTTTAGTATTAAGTTTTGCGTAGTGAGGGTTTGGACTTGGCGCTCGAGTTGGTTTATGCGGTGATGATCCGCCTCTCTCAAGTTGCCCATGTGGCGTAAATCGGCCTCCAATTGAGCCATACGATACTTCATCTGCTCTAGGGTCTGGTGGGAATCGAAATGAACACTCATCATCCTGACCATCAACTGCATCATGTCTTGACTAGCCATCTAGCGCAAGCAAGAGATCTAAGTTAATATTCGCCAAGATTCTAGGTTCAATTCGCCAAGATTCTAGGTTCAGTTCGCCAAGATTCTAAGTTCAAGTTTCGCCAAGATTCTAAGTTCAAGTTTCGCCAAGATTCTAAGTTCAAGTTTCGCCAAGATTCTAAGTTCAAGTTTCCAAGATTCTAAATTCATAACAGAGATGCAATATGCAAATGCAAATGATATTTCCCCCCAATAATGATTTAATGCCCCATATATATATATATATATATATATATATATATATATATATTTTTCCATGGGTTTTAAAATAAATTTTTTTTTTCATGGAAATAATACTTTAAAATTTAAAATAATAGTCAAAATACTAATAATAGTTTAAAAATAGTAATGGTTTAAAAATAGTAGTTTAAAAATAGCCGGGCTCTGATACCAACTTGTAACACCCCGGTTTTTGGTTACCCAGGTCGGGATGTCACCGCCACATCTCCCTAGTAAGACACGGTTTCTCCGAGCTTACTAAAGAGATGCAAGGCTAGGTATTGCAGTATTTAAAACATTTAAAGCATTCAAAATAGCCCATACAATATAATTCGAAAATAATAATAGCATAGCGCAGCGGAAATATTTAGTTTAGTACAATATCGCAGCGGAAAATATAAAAGGGGCCGACATGACCAAAACACGGGTTAAACAGGCCCGTTCATAATATAGTCTAAGTACGAAATTTAAAAGCAAAATAAGTGTTCCCCAAAATCCCATGCATGAATCGTGCTCACACATGCTCATTCCACATATTCTGTAAGGAAAGGAATAAAAATGGTTTTGGTCAGCAAAATTGCTGAGTAAGTTAACACATGCATGATCGTAGGGTTTAAAAGCCATTAATTTAATAATTTAGCAAAAGCATGATAATAACATAATATATAATTTAATCTAATCAAGTATCCAATAGCCTAAATTATCTCAGGGCTCTATTTAATAACACATATCACATGGTTTAATCACAAAAGCCATAATTTAAATAAAACATTTAAATAATTTAATTGGAAAACAACATAATTTCATCTAATTTAATTTAGTTTAGAATCCCCATTACATTCCCGATTTGGTATTTCAAGGTTTCACGATAAAATCGCGATGTCAACAAGTTTAGCCGGTAGCCCGGCGGCCGCAACCGTATCAGCCATACCCAGTACCACTCCGGAGCCTCGGGAAACCCATACGGATATTCACGAGAGTGTAGGCTCTAAGTTTCGCCGTTTAGGCAATCCATATCTCAAGTTTAGCGCGCGGGGTCACCATCGTCCATTACGGCACGAAGTGAATCGTTAGGGGGTACCCTGCAGAGCACTCACCCCTAATTTTAATTTATCAAGTTTGTAAGGGGATTTAGTTTTTAAAATCTGCCTTCCATTGTATTTATTTAGAAATAATATCTCAATTCGTTTCAACCCTAAAGGTTAATTCCATGTTTCAACAAGATTTCAAGATTTCGTTTCGGTAAATCACAGTTTACTCCAAAATTCGTCTAAAATCAGATTTAATTCCAAAAATTCCAAAATTTCATATCTGACTCGGAAACATCAATATCTACAACTTTTGTGTTTTAACTTTTTCAATCCGAGATACCTAAGTAGGTCAAAATCGCCAATTTTCGCATAAGAACAAATCTGTCCGAGTTTAATGCACCACAGTTTAAAGATTTCGAATTCTACCATAGCAATTCAACTCCAAATTTAATGAAATTTGACAGAGATCATCTTAAGACATTTATCTACAACTTTCATGTTTGGCGAAAGATCTAAAACAGCCTAGATCCTATGTCAAAAACGTGATCAAGATCATTCCTAAGTTCTGTCCAAGATTTCAAGATCTAGATTCCAACAGTTCGGTTTCGGTGGATTTTCACATATCAAATCTATACCAAAAATTCTCAAAAATTTACAGTGGCTAGATCTATGTCTTAGGAACGTTTTTCGTGTTTTAAGTTTTTCCGTTTGAGTTCGTTTTAAGGTTCGGAAAAATTCAACAAATCTGTTGCGCCGATAGAAAGTAAGAATTGACAGATTTTCGGTTTCTTGATAATCTTTTAGTTTTGAATGTTTTAATTCATCCCAAAACCATGTAAGAGTTAACTTACAGTGTCTATGAACGTCGGGGATGTCTAGTTCGGAGGCGTGGCTTCCAGATCACCGTTTCTCCTCTCCGTTCGTCGGGTTCTACGATCTAGATTCAATACGGGGTGTAGAAAGAGAAGAATCGAAGTTAGAATCCATTTTCGGATTGAAACGTGAAAAGATTTGTCGGATTAGAGCTTACCACAACGTTTGGAGATCCTTGGATTTTCGTCCAAAGCTGCTGCCTCCGTTTGGTGCTTTCCGTCGACTCCGAATTTAGGGTTTCGAACGTATAGTAGGTTGTAGGGTTTTGTAAACTTGTTTGGGGCTCCCAAGGGGCTTATTTATAGAATTCTCAATCCCTAGGGGGTCCACATCTGACCTAAAGGTCTTGGGTCGAGAGATGTTCAACCGAAAGTCGAAAAATCCGCGTTCGGGCGAGAGATTCACGCAACAACCAAATCTGTCAAGTGGCGCGGTCGTGGCGCGCTAATCGCCCTCCACCGCGCGGCCACCGCGCCGACTTCGCACTTCGGTCCGGGCGGGTCGTGCGATCCGTCGTGCTTTTCCGCCTCTCTTTCGGGTTTCTATCCCTCTATGCTCCCGAATTCCGATTCCCGGGGTATCTTCGGGTTTCTACTTTCTCTCTAAATTTATTCTCAGTCTAATTGGATGTTTTGGACTCGAATCCTCGAGTTCATTAGTGTCGGGTTTTGGTGTACCATTTATTTACCTTTAATCCATCCTTTTATTTAATTAAATTCCTTTAATTCCTTTTTAAGTAAAAATCTCATTTCTCATTTCCTTATCTTTATTTACTTCTTTTATTTGCTGGATTTATTTATTTATTTATAATATTTATTTTATCTATTATTTATTTATTTAATTACTGTTTTATTTTATGATGGAAAATTCTCGGGTATTACAATAGTTTAGGTTGCTTTAGTTTTTAAATCTGAAAATTTAATAAAATAGGGAGTTTTTATTAAAAAGACATGTTGAACATGAATTTTAAACTTTAAAATAAAATGGGTGTTATGTTTAAACAAAGTTTAGGATTCATAATTTTTAAACTGCAACATCTTGGTCATTGAGTTATCTAAATCCCACATTCTAGGTTGATGTATATGTTTGCTTTGTACTTAACACTTAAGTTAAACCTTTGGTTTAAACTTAAGTGTGAGGATGGGAGGCAATGCATATATATGATACTAACCCAGAGTTTTTGTACAACCAGGTACTGAAATAATGTATAATCCTCCAAACTTCCCTAAGAAATCGGGTTATAGGTATATACCCATGCCCGAGGGAAGAATGGGGATTTATGATCCACAGTCACCGGATAGCGTTCCTACTCCTATTCCTGATGAGCATATTTTTGAAACTCGCAGACTCCGCACTAAAAATTTGGTACAGATGGATCATCCACAGGGATCAGGAGGTGCCTCCAAGTCCAAGGGACTTCTCTCCTATTTTAGGAGGAGCAAGTCCAAGAGTGGTGCATCTTCTAGACATACTACTGTGCCGGCTGATGACCATCAGGAGGTAAATCAGCCTGACCAGCCCAATCAGCCTGATCAGACCATTCAGCCTGAGACATCCGGTCATTCACAGGCCCCCTCTAGAGCCTCTCGGGGGAAGGCACCTGTCACGAGTTCCACTTCCTCTCGACCTAGGAGGGGGAGATCTGCAGCACTAGTCATACAGGAGCCTGTCCCTGAGGCTGTAGGAGGAGAGGAAGATGAGGAGGAGGTTGATCAGGAGGAGCAGGAGGATAGGGGAGGACCGAAAAGGCAAGATCCTAGAGCCTATGTCCCCGAGTTGTTTTATGTCAGGCCGGGCATATTCAATGCCACTGTGTTTAGGAGTGCCAGAGCCTACGAGCTATACAAGAGGTTTCACAAGAAGAGGATTATTGCTGATAGGGGATTTCTAGGTAGAGATTTGTAGCACCCTCTACTCCGTGATGCTATTAGATCCAGAGGTTGGGAGAGATTCGTTAGACATCCAGCCGGATCATATTCGTGGGAGTTGACTAGGCTGTTTCTAGCCAATGCTGAGGAGGAGGATTCTTGGATTTTCGGGGTTAGAGTACCCATCACTCCTCAGCACATCAACCAATTTTTTGGAGTAGTGGATGTGCCTTACGGCAGAGACTTTTGGGAGCCAGTGATGAGAGCTGATGATAGGGAGGAGTTCAAGAAGCTTGTATTGAGGTCGATGTTTGAGGGTCAGGAGGATGTCCTCACATATGATGATGATGACATGAGTAGGCTACATGGGCCTGATATGGATGCACCTATGTACCAGCTTCTCATGTTCTACAGATCTAGATTGAGTCCTTCGACTCACACCTCTGGACCTACTGCCTTGGATATGTATGTCCCATACAGCATCAAGGTGGGGAGCCCGGTTAACATGGGAGAGCTCATATCACTTGAGTTGAGACAGACACCGGGGGTGTCTAAGAGATCAGCTCTTATGTTCCCCAGCTTGATATGGCAGCTTTGTGCACAGGCAGGAGTGGATATGGGGCAGTTTGATAGAGACTGGAGGATGAGGCCCTCTATTCCATTTGGGAAGAGGAACTTCAAGCTGCCTGGCATAAGATGCCAGCCTATGATACTTCCCAGAGATTTGCCTAGGCAGTCGCCACCACCTGCACCTTCACATGCTAGCCAGGAGCATTCTGAGGCTCATTCACAGTCTACCCGGGGTACACGAGGTGGTAGAGGCAGAGGTAGAGGACGAGGGAGAGTTCCACCACAGCAGCCACAGCACCAGTCACAGCAGTATCAGGGAGAGCCTGATTGGGCTAGGGCATTGAGGATTGATCAGCAGACGATGATGACCAACCAGCAAAATTGGATGAATACCATGGATGAGCGGATGAGGTTGGTAGCTTAGAGGCAACAATTTTTGAGTGATCAGATAGCAAAGAATGCTCGAGCCCAAGCTTATCATGCAGCCCGACTGGAGTATTTCATGTCCCAGAGCCTAGGACAGCGATATGTCGCTCCTCAGACGCCTTCTGAGGACGACGATGATGAGGATTATGTAGGCTCGGGAGATGGTAGCGATGAGGGAGATGAGGATGCTGAGGATGCTGATGCTGGGGATGGATCTGAAGAAGTGGGGGACAATGATGATGATGATTCTGAGGACTCTGACTGAGCGAGAGATGAGCGATAGATAGGCTTGTGATCGTTATAGATGACATGTATTGATAGGCCTATGTATTTGACTCTATTGCTATTTTGCTACATTGTAGTTATTTTCATTTGGGTTGTAGTTGTCCTAACTCTACTTTCTTTTTATTATTTTTGCTATCTTAGATATATTATTTCTGTTAGTCATGTTCTTTTGATTATATGGAGTATTAGATAGTGTTTATCTAGATTATAAGTTTTTTTAGTTGCTTTTAAATTCAATAAAGTAGCTCTTACCAATATCATGCTAAATTGAGTTGTTTTGAACTGGTAAAAAGATCAATGAAGTTTATTTGGACTAGATTGAGGTGTAAATGGAGTGAAATTGGTATTGTTGAGTGATTTGGAGATTTTGGACATCATGGGGAAGAACTTAGGAAAAACACATTCTGCTCGAATTGGCACAGAATGCGCCACAAAGGCATTGTGGCGCCTAAAAATGCCCTCCAGCGCCACTTTATGCGCCAGAAAACTTAGAAATTTTTCTAAGTTTTTCCAAAATGCGCCACACGTGCTTGGTGGCACCTAAATCTGCCTTGAAGCGCCACTTTTTGCGCCGCAGAATGAGAATTTTTCCAAGTTTGCTTCAGGATGTGCCACACCTTCTTTGTGGCGCATAAAACCCCCTTTCAGCGCCACTTTTTGCGCCATGGCTAATTTTTAAATTTTATATTATTTTCAAAATGCGCCGCACGTGCTGTGTGGCGCCTAAATTGGCCTTGGAGCGCCGTTTTTTGCGCCATCGACGTAATTTTTTTCAAAAATTCGCGAATCCAAAATATTCAAATCATATCTAATCAATTTTTGGGATCCTAAACAGTATTATACTAGCTCCAAATCATATGTTTAGTGTATATTTGGATCTAGATTAAATCAATCCCACCATATCTGAACAAAATCAAGATTTCACCACCTTTAAAAGAGACATGACCGATCGGTCATCACTCTCATTCTCAAATCTGTCAATTTTTCTCTTCTTCCAGTTTAATTAGCTTTCCAATCTCAATCCTTTCTTCCTAAATTCTGCCACCATGAGAACAAAGAGAAAGAATAACCCAAGAAACAATGGTGGAAAGAAATTGAAAGCCACAGAGCCTGCCCCATCACAGACACCAGATATTGGAGAACCCATTCCGGAGCCGGCTGTTGTGGGTGCTGAAGACATATTTGTGAACAATCTGGTAGCTCCCGATTCATATAATGGTTACGATACTTCTTTCAATTCTGCTCAACCGACGGAGGATGATCCACAGCAAGAAGATGTCGCTGAATCCCCGGAGGAAATCTCACCGGAAGTTCCACGTGATTCTAAAACCAAGAGAAAGAGTCACAATAGAAAGAATGATACTACCCCTCTGGAAGAATTAACAGGAGATACTTTTAATCCGGCTATTTTCATCAATCAAACCGCATATTCTTATTATCAGAAGATGGTGGAAAGATGGATTATTCCGGACAAAGGGTTCACTGAAGCTGACATGGAGCGATTTTCGGTTCATGATGCTCTCATGAGTCGAGGATGGATGAAATTTGCTGCGCATCTGGAAGGAGTTTATTCTTGGGAGCTTACCAGACAGTTCTTGTGCAATGCTCAGTATGATCATTATACTTCATGGATTAGGGGGGTGCCTGTGCCATATGGTCCCGCAGTAATCAATGAACTTTATGGTACTGTGGATGTCTCTTGCCCGGCTACGAAGAAGAAGCACTTTCATGACCCTATTCATGAAGAGGAAGGAGGACCAGGATTGGAGAAAAGAATCTTGAAAGAGATGTTCGAAACTCAAAAGAAGGTTGCCTACATAGGAGAGAAGAAGGAGAATGTTGTTGCCACTTTAATGGTTGCACCGCTTTATCAGATCTACCTGCTCTACAAGCATAAGGTGTTCCCTACTTCGCACACTTCACAACCGAATGCAGAGGAGCTTTATTTTGTGTATTGTGTGAAGAACGGGTTGCCTATTGACATTGGAGATATGATAGCATATGAGTTGGATAAAATGGCGTCTGACACTGCACGGACTGTGCTGGGATTTCCTGCACTGATCTGGACACTTTGTGAGAGAGCTGGAGTGAATATGACGGCCTATGCTCATGATGTGAAGCCAAAGCCTCCTATCTCTTTCAAGAATTTCTATAATAAGCCTGGAGTAAAGTGTGCAGAGCTTGGTTACCCTACTACATCCCGTGGGACACCCACTTGTCATCCTGATATACCTAGTACATCTGGTACTAAGGTAGAGCCTGCAGAGATTGCAATCAATAGGATGACCTATGAGATTCATCAGCTTAGAGAGGAGATGAAGAGGAAGGAGGATAGTACACGAGCACAAATTGCACAACTTTCCAGTAGACTTGAATTCTTCATGTCTGAAAGTCTAGGTGATCGATATATTCCTCCTACTACTAGTTCGAGCTCTACAGGGAATGATGATGTTCCTAGGGAAGATGAAGTAGGTGATTCGGATGGATCTTTAGAAATCTAGATTTTTGACTAGATAGGATTGCTCCCGTTTTGGTTTAATTTGTAATAGTTAGAATCATTTTGGTACTATTTTGCTTATTTAATTAGCATCTTTATGTAATAGTTGCTAGAACTTGTGGTATTTTGCTTTTGGTAAGTTTATGAAATTTAATATTTTAATTAAATCTGTCCATGTTTATTTAATTAATGAAAAGGGTTAATAAAAATTAAAAATCTGAAATTTATAAAATAAAATAGTAAAAATCTGAATTAAATAAATAATGGATATAATTTTAATTGTTTGAATCTATAAATTACCATGTGTTCTAACAATTATCTTTTGTATGAGCAAATACCATATAAATATATAAAGAAGTAGGATATACCATGAGAAGCAAGCAAAAGGGGGACATCCAATACGGTGAAAGAATTTCTAGGATCTACATATTCCAGGTATGATCTTTTCATGTTATATGTTATCAATTTGCATGAAGAATATGGTAAGAGCTTGAGTTGATTTAATTTTAGTTTATTTTACTGTTTACTATGCTTTAAATAAAATGGTACATGCATGACTAGTTATTTTGAATTTAAATTGTGCTTTCCCAGTGGTGCTATTATTTAGAGATTATCACATCATTGCCAATCTGGAGAAAATCCAAATAAGTCTAAATGTTCTGCTCTAATCTGATTTTACAATTTAATGAGTGTTAGGTTTCTTAGTTTAAAGTTCTAGACTTTGTCAAATTGTTATGCAAGTTGTTTGAGCTATTGATGACAATTCTATTTGCCTTGCAGAAAACTAATTGATTAATTAGACTAGTTATTTAAAATGTGGAGAGTTATCATTATTTATAAATAAATATGCTCGTTCCAAGTCTTTTTAAATGCTTAATTAAAATAAAGTCAGAGTGAGAACCCTATATATAAAAAAAAAAACAAGTTATCTTGCAAAAAGAAAAAGAAAAGAAAAATTAAAGAATGCAAGATTAAAAAAAAAAGAAGAAAAAGAGGGTGATTAAATAAAAATTCATAAGCTCTTGACTGGATGACTGGCACATATTCGGTGACACGAGTAGCTTTTGGAATTCAACCGTCTACAACTCAGCCAAAGTGTCTAGAATATAGTGAAACCTAGCCATAGATTAAGCATATTTAAAGACTGGAATAGAAAAGCATATTTACATTATTCACTTTCCCATGTTAAGTGCTAGGTATAATTAATCTGTTTTCTGTATTGTAAGTGCTTTGGATACCTGGTTCTAATAGCTGATGCATATCAATTTGCCTAGTTCTAGTACATTAAACTTTGAACCCTCTTATCTCATTTTGTTGTTGAAATCTATGATTTGGCAGAACTATAGAGACTTTATCTTTATTATCTTGATTGGCAAGTTGATGTGTTAATTGATCTCATTGCTCAAGGGACGAGCAATATTTAAGTGTGAGGATGTTGATGCACCCTGTGAAACCACATTTCAATAAGCTTAAATTATGTTAAAATGAACCTAAATTGCATGCATGAGACCTTATTTTACTGCTTTTTAGTGTATATTTCATGTAATATGTAAATATTAATAAGACCGGTTAAATTGAGCTTATTCGAGCCCAATTTACCTTATTTTATGCTTTATAATAAGACTTTGGCAATTCTAATACATTGCAATGATGTTTCAGGCATTAAAATGAAGAAAGAAGATGTTCGGAGGTCAAAGGATGCAAAATTCGGAATTTTCAACACTGGAAGGCTCCAGAATGCGCCACATAGGCATGGCGGCGCATAAAAATGCTCTCCAGCGCCACTTTATGCGCCACCTCAACACTTGGGAAAATTTCGGATGGAAAAAGCTTCAGGATGCGCCACAATAGCTTGGTGGCGCCTAAAACTGCTTCGGAGCGCCACAAAATGCGCCGCAGGATAAAATTTGGGAAATTGTCAGAATGCACCGCACCTTCTTGGTGGCGCATAAAAGTGCCCTTCTGCGCCATTTTTTGCGCCATTTTCGAAAATTCGGAAAATCTCCGTATGCGCCGCAGCTCCTTGGTGGCGCCGAAAACCTCTTCCGAGCGCCACTTTTTGCGCCACAGTCGCGGTTGAGCAGTTTTCTAACCTCCCGAACACGGTAAGGTTCGTTTTTCTTCATTTCTTCAGCCCAGACTTCATTTTCATCGACAGAAACACTCTGAAAACATCTGGAAAATGGGAGAAGAAGGCCAGAAACACAAAATCAAGCCGGAGGAATTGGCCAGAATGCTGTTCTGATCGAGTTCTTCTTAAAATAGGTGTTGCCTTTCTTTTTCTTGCTTTGTAATGAATTGAATTTGCCTCTAAATGTAATCTGCTATCATGTTCTTAATTTGTAGACGGATTTCTGTAATGTTCGTGTTAGAAGTGTTCTAGAATGGGAGTTCAGAATCACTTTGAAGTACGAAGTCATCTTTTATGGAAGTAATATAATATGTCAATGTTTTCTATTGGAATCTGGAATTATGATTAAAATGTCAGATTATGCCTACTCTAGATTGAACGCTATTCTGTATAAATAGTAGAAATGAAATTCCATGTTTTGGTATTAATCTGCTTTTTAATCGATTAAGTTGGTGTAATCTGTTTTGATCGCTCAAGATGGATAAATCTGCTATGATGTTAGAATCTGTATTAGAATTATATGTTAGATGCTATTAAACTAATCGATATTCTGTGTTTTTGCTAAATCTGCTATCCAAATTATTAATCTGCTAAAGCCTGAAATGATCGATCAATCTTAATTCCCTATTTTTAGTAATCTGGCATTAATTCTAATCTGTCTGCATTTTAATATTATTAATTAAATCCAGTTTACCATGTTTTGCTATTATTTTACCATAATTGTTAAATTATTTACACTGTTCTGCATAATTAAATGTTAAAATTCAATTCTGTGATTTCTGCTTTGCTAAATCGGGAGATAAAAAGTAGAATTAATATTTTAGTACCGGAATTGGGAATAAATTACATTATAAATGGATTCTGGCATGTGCACAATGATTTGGGAAATGAAAAGTGCCTTTTAATTGCTATAGGAAAATTTGTAAGCTTGGGAAAGACTCAAATTTAAGCCTAGAATAATGATTGCAGGATGTTAGATAATTTAACCAACTTCCATGAAATCTGTTTAAGCATAATTTGATTATTAGCATATTATAATATTTTTAATCTTTATAAAATAATTAATTTTAAGAAATTGATCTTTTTAGACATTGGAAAATGCTAAATCAATATGCAATTTCTACTTTATATAAAGATGGCAATATTTAAAATATTACAAGCATCTCCCATTTATATCCTTATTAAATATAATTTTAATTTGCTTTATTTT
The DNA here is from genome assembly GCA_030278955.1 of Hygrophila difformis. Taxonomy (NCBI): domain Eukaryota; kingdom Viridiplantae; phylum Streptophyta; class Magnoliopsida; order Lamiales; family Acanthaceae; genus Hygrophila; species Hygrophila difformis. The sequence continues at coordinate 36,268,085 of JAOANR010000015.1, forward strand.
AAATTTAACGTCACTATTTTTAATTATATCACCATTAGAATTAATCAAAATCTTTTTAAATATATTAAATATAATTAATGAACTTAAGAACAATTAAAATTTCTCCGGAATGAAATAATATTCTGAAATTCCCTGTGGATTCGACCCGGTATTCACCGGTTTTTATTACTTGATGACAACCATCCGCTTGTGGTAAAATATGAGTAGTGAAAATTACGCATCAGAGGTCTTTCAACCAGGGTCCAGACTTCATTTCTTTCGAACTGGAGTAGTTCATCCTGCATTGCATTTATCCAGTGTTCATCTTGAAGGGCCTCTTCAACTTTGGAGGGTTCGATTTTTGAAGTATAGCAGTGCAAGCCAGCTAGTTCCTTGAAGTCAATCTTTTTCCCTCGAGTCTTTCTCCTTTCATTTACATCACCAATAATGTCTTCAGGGTCATGGTGCTTGTGAATGCGTCCATTTAGATCCTTTTGAGGTTCTGCTTCTTGTGACAAGGCGTCCATGATTGGAGTTTGGACTCTTTTGGTGGACATGTTATTAGACGTGGTTTGAGCTGCACTGTTTTGATCATCCTGACCGCTGGGAGTTTCATCATCATAAGGTGGAACATCCACTTTGCTGGCCACATGTTCTATGGTCACATTTGTGGACTCCAGTACTTTCCTTGTTTTAGGAAGATATACTCTGTATGCACGACTTGTGGTAGAGTATCCCACAAATATTCCTTCATTGTTTTTTTCTTGAAACTTCCCAACATGTTCCCTGTCATTGAGAACAAAACACTTGCTACCAAAAATATGGAAATAGGTAATTGAGGTCTTTTTACCGTTCCAAATCTCATATGGAGTCATAAGAGAGTTTGGCCTTAAGTAGACTCGGTTTATGGTGTAGCATGCGGTGTTAACAGCTTCGGCCCAAAGGAATTCAGCCACTTTCTTTGAATTGAGCATCACTCTAGACATTTCTTGTAGAGTTCGATTTCTTCTTTCGACTACTCCGTTTTGTTGAGGTGTTTTTGGTGCTGAGTATTCATGCTTAATTCCATGTGTTGTACAGTATTCCTCAAAGAATTGATTTTCGAACTCTCGTCCATGATCACTTCGAATTTGTTTTACCTTGGTGTCCCTTTCGGTCATGAGTCGATTGCACAGCTTCTCGAAAGCTTTGAATGTGTCGCCTTTTTCCCTGAGAAAATCTATCCAAGTGTACCTGGAGTAATCATCAATACATACAAAAATATATTTTTTACCTCCCAAACTTTCAACTTCCATTGGACCTATAAGATCCATGTGCAGTAGGTCAAGACACTTGGTCGATCCCGGGTGTTCAGACAGTTTGTGTGAACTCCTGTGCTGTTTGTTTTAGGCACATTCGTTGCATAGAACTGCATTTGATTTATTGAATTGAGGAAGACCTTTGACTGCCCCGGTTCTGCTGAGTTTGATAAGATCTTTGAAATTGAGATGTCCGAGTTTTTCATGCCATAGTGTGATGTGATCTTTACCTGCAGCTGCACCAAAATTGCAAGTTTGAACAAGATGATAGCAATTATTTTTAGAACGCAAACCTCTCATGATGCATTCTTGATCATGGTTGAGCACTTGACAGTCTTTCTTGGTGAACTGCACCACGAGGTCTTCATCACACAGTTGACTGATGCTAATCAAGTTAGCTTGGAGACCATCGACTAGGAAAACTGGAGACAATTCCCTCGAGCCATTGTTCTCAATGGTCCCTTGTCCAACTAGGGCACCCTTTTTCCCATCTCCAAATACAACAAATCCTCCATCAATTTCTTTGTAGTGTTTGAGCAGACTCCTTTCACCTGTCATGTGTTTGGAACAGCCACTGTCGAAGTACCATACTTTGTTCGCAACATTCTTCTTTTGTGAAAGAAAGGCAACTTGACATCTGTTCTGAGTTTTAGGCACCCATTCGCACTTGATGGAAATCAGCTTCATCTTGATTTTATCATTTGGCCAGGTGATAGGTTTTCCTGTTTGTAGATCTCTTACTAAGATTCCACAGTTCTTGGTTTTGTGGCCTTCAAGCTTGCAGTAGTCGCATCTGAGTGGGACTGGGGGAGGTGGTCTTCTTGTCCATTTGTTCCTACCTTCATGATGGAATGATTTCTTGACAGTTCGGTGTTCACTTAGCATTCCCCCTGACACAAACTTGCTTTTCTTTTCTCCTCTTGAGGTTGAGGCTTGATATCCCAAGCCTTGTTTGTTGCTGCTCGGCCTTCCCATAGCAATCACATCATCTAATTTGGCTTTTCCTTTGTTTAGTGCTACCAGAGTGCTTTCTGCCTTGGCAAGTTTGTCTTGAACTTCAGTGAGTTCTGTGTGAAGAGCATCTTTTTTTCCAAGCATACTATAGTACCATAGTTTATAGTCAACTTTTTCAACCTCCAGTTCCTTGTTTTCTTTCTGAAGCTCTGCATTTTTCTCACGTAGTTCGTTCCCAGTCCAGACATCTCTGTGAACGCCTTTTCAAGTTCCTGATTTCTGCTTGTGAGACTCTGGAGTTGTTCCTTTAGGCTTCCATTCTCAACATGTAATTCTACTGATTCAGCAATGGATATTTCTAGTTTCTCGAAAGTTTCTTCATAGAGATCGTTAAGTTTACTGATGCTTTCATCTTGATCCCTAGCAAAAGAGCGAACCATGTTAGAGGAAACCATATTGACTGAGTTGGTACCCATACCTGTCTCGGGTTCATCATCACTATCAGAATCCCATGTGCCGACAAAGGCTACTCCATAGTTTACACCATGTTCATTAGACTCCTTCTCATCTTCAGAGTCACTGAATGTTACTTGATAAGATTTGCTGGACTCCTTTGGTCTGAGATTGGCACAGTCTTTTTTCATATGGCCTCTTCCCTCACATTCAAAGCAGATGATCTCCTTGTCATCCACAATCTTTGAAGATTTTGGTTTATTTTTGTCGAGAGACTTCGAGCCTTTCTGAGTGGATTTTGAGTTTGATGTCCCGGCATCCTTCTTCATGGATGAGTTGAATCTAGATCTTCGGTTCTTGATGATCTGATTTAGTCTTTTGGACAGCATGGCCAATTCTTCTTCGTCACTAAAGTCATCATGATCTTCCATGGAGGAGTCATCCACATCCTTGGTCACGGATTTGAATGCCACTGGTTTACTCTTGGTCCTGGGACAGTGATCCATTTCCCATGATTGTAGGATTCCCATTAGTTCATCAACCTGCAATTTATCAAAGTCTTTGTATAGTTCAAGTGCGGCGACCTTTGCATTGAACCTTTCCGGAAGCGTCCCAATGATTTTTCCTACAATATCCTGTTGAGAATATACTTTGCCAAGCTGAAGAGCTTGGTTGGTTAGATCACGAATGCGACCAATATATTGGCCGACTGACTCATTATCATCCATAGAGATCTTATGAAATTGTGCATCGAGAGTAATGATTCTAGATTTCTTTACCGGAGCCATACCCTCGTAGGTATTGGCTAAAGTAGTCCAGACATCGTATGCGACTTTACATCCAGCGATGAGTCTGTATTGATCCTTTGTGAGAGCATTGTGAATTGCATTCAGGGCTTTGGAGTTCTTTGAAACGGCAAGCTTCTCGGCAGCAGTCCATTCACTCCTTGGTTTGATGGTTTTTACACCGTCTTCTTCTTTTACTGGAGGATGGTATTGGTTTTCTACTGCATCCCAAGCCCCTTCATCCAGAGCAATGAGGAAAGCCTCCATTTGATCTTTCCAGTATGCATAGTTTGATCCATCGAGCAATGGTGGTCTGGTTACAGATCCGCCTTGGTTTTCCATGCTTCTTTATCTGGATCTCGCTTTCCAAAGCGTGTGGCTCTGATACCAATTGTTAGGTCCGTTTGCGTGGATAACCAATTAAGTAGTCCTGAAAACTAGATCAAGCACCTTTCGTGGACACGTTAAACAGTTTAAGAAATTAAGAAGAGGAAAGTAAATAAACTGTAAAAATAAAGAACTCAAGGTTTGTTGACCCAGTTCGGCACAAGCCTACATCTGGGGGATACCAATCCAGGAGATTCACTAATTGTTTTGGTTTGATCCTCGATCTAAACAATAGTGAATTGTTTCGCCCAACTCCAATCACCAAGCGGACTGAATTGTCAAACCAAGACACTCCCCCTGTCTTGGTGAAGATCTCCCCGACCTTGCTTCAATCCCTTGAAGGCTCCTCCTTCAAGTTTGCCCTTGGTCGAAACCTGTTGGCGACTCTCCTTGATCTTTTCAATTAAGCTCTTGAGTTTGACGACTCCTCGAAACCCTTGATTGAATCTGTCAACTTCAACCAAGCTCTCAGTAACACTGTCGATCAATCCACCCGAGGAAGTGTTGATCGGATTTCTTCCTTTGAAATGATAAACTCACGAACACGGAAGGAATATGATTCTCTCTTCATAAAGCTTTCGATTGCACAAGGGTGTAGGTGAGTAATTCGTCGTGTTGATTCAATCCTTGGCCGTCCTATTTTAAGAGAATCGTATTTCCTCCATTCTAAGGCTGAAGATCTTGTTTCCATAAATATGCGGATCCTTAGAATAGAGTTGCCCAGATTAAGAGATCTTGGTTTCCATACTTCGTGTGCAAGATCTGGGCAGGGAATCAACTAGCCGTTAGGAGTAATACCAGAGCAGATTCGCCAGCATCTCTTCCCTTAATTTGTTTGTCGCCTGCTGATGTGGTTGGTCCAACAAAGTAGTTCGGACATCGGTTGTGAACACATTCGCTCAAAACTAGTTCCCAACAGATGCTATAGCAAATGAAAGTGAATTGCATCTTACTGAAGAACAAAGAAGAAACTTTAAAAAGTTTAGTCACTTGTGTGTTTCTGTACAATTGAAATCTTTTAACTAGTAGAAATCATAACTGGAATAATTTAATCTCCTTTTCTAATGGCACTGGAGATGCATTGCCAAATAAATGAATCATTAAAAGGCTACAGATGAAAGAATATAGATGATCTGAAGTGAGGATAGAAATGGATGCCCAAAGATACGAATGGTCTTGATAAATGTTCTATTTTGGACTAGGAAAAATGTAAGAAATTAGATTAGGACAGTAGGACACCGATGCTCGAATCAACAAGGTTTAATAAGTAAGTGAACGTCTGGAAACTTAAGGAAAATATTAAACTTATTTACACATTTTGCTGATTTCTGATTTTTCTATTGATCTTTTCTTCTTAGGTTAAGGAGGAAGATGATATAAATGATCATCACAAGCTTAACATTCGTTTAAAACAAAAGAGGCGCGGAAAGATCTGTAAAAAGGTCACCTTAAAAACCTTTTACTGTTTTTCCCCTGTTTTTTTTAGTTCCTGTACTGCACATATTCTTTCCACCTATTCGTTTAAAACAAAGACGTTCATGTACTGCACCTATTCTTTCCACCCATTACTGTTCAACCTACCTGCAACTACCCAACTAGCGAGGTCTTTTTCCCCCCTTTAAATCAAACAAGCCCCAACATGATTACTCTTCCAAAATATATTAAACAATCAATAGTATAAAGGAAGGGGATTATGCGGGGTCTACGTAGGGAACATTCAGGTGAAAACAAACGTCCGGGATCTGTACGCTGAGATCGATAAGGTGGCGAAAGTCCGAGAATGGTTTTTCCCGATGAGAAATTGGCCGGAGAACGGATATAAATTCGGCTTCTTCAGGTTTAGCTACAAGGAGGAAGCAAAGACAGTAATAAGTAGGCTGAATGGAAGGCTTTGGATGGGGAGGAAGCTGAAGGTGAACTGGGCAAACCCGAACAAGGGTGGAGGAAGTGGTAGTAACAAGGGATGGAGGGCTAGAGGTGTGAGCACAAAGGGTCTCACCAATATCCGACAAGGAGATTTCCATAAGGCAGATAGAAGAGAAGGGTGGCGGGATGAGCGGTCCTACGTCGAGGTGGTAAAGGAAGGTCGGTACAAAGAAGATTGTAGGGAGGTAAGCTGGGACGATAATACGGTGAGATTAGATATTGTTAAAGACGATGTGCAATGGCTACAACGATCGGTGGTGGTGGAACTAAACAAGATAGAAGGACTAGTGGAATTTCAAGAATGGCTATACAATGGATATAAAAACTGCGAGAATGTTATTTTTTTGGGGTGGGGGGGGGGGGGCTCTCGGTGTTAGCGGTATTCAATAATCAGATCGAAATGGAAAAATTCGTGTCAGATCGGAGCGATCGCAAGTTGGTTGCATGGAAGAGGAGATGGGCTCCTGGTGTCATAGTGAGAAAGCCACTGGTTTGGATTTACATCTTTGGATTCCAATTTGATGCATGGTCGGAGGATAATTTTCAAAGGGTAGTGAAGGGCTGGGGAAAGATCATAAGCATCGATCAGGAAGCAAAAGATAGGAAAAGATTAGACAAAGTAAGGTTGTTGGTTTCTCTAAACAATCTGTATTGTGTCCCCACGGAGGTAAAGGTTAAAGTGGATAATTACATGTCAAAAATTAGGATCGTGCCTAATTTCAGTGAAAAGGTAGTGGAGGAAGACGATTCCAAAGTGGAGGAGTGGGGGGTGAAACAGCCGGAGATATCTCCGGCAAGGAATATCCCAGTATCTTCGACGAAGGAGATGATAAACAGGAGGTCCAGGACCAACAACCATGGGGAACTGGAACAATTTAAAGGATTAGTACTTGGGGGATTGGAAATGATTATCCAAGAGGCAGCTCAACGTTCAATAATGGCTAACTGCGGGATGACTTCCCAAGACAAAGAAAAGCATACAGATTGTAATGAGCAAGGTGAAACATTTGAAGTTATTGGGCCTTATGAAAATGGGCCGAAGATTGGTGAGGATAAAATTAGTTGGGCCAAGCAACATGGGTGCACACAAGATTCGGGCCGATGTATAGAAGAAAGGGGGTTAGAGATGAAGTTACTCAAAAGGCCGATTTCATTTCAAGAAAGTTCCAATGTTGAAACCAATATGGAAACCACGGAAGAGAGGATCGGGGGAAATATCGAAACTGGTTCTGAGGAGGGTAGAATTGAGCCTTCGGGTGTAAGTGAGGAAGGGACCAGCTGCGAAAGGGGAAAAGACAGATATCCAACCTTGGGATCTCGTGCGGCAGAAGTGGTGAGGGGGAAAGCGGCAGTGGCTAGGGAATCAGGGGAGGACGTGTCTGAAATTCCGTCAGGCGGTGTTTTGGCAGGTACGGCGAGTCAGAAGGTGGATGTGGGGGAAGGAATGGAGGGTAGGTTAGGGGAAGTAGCTGAGATTAGGAAAGCTAAAGAAGATCTGGCTAGGATGATAGATAGAAAGAATAGGGCTCGCCGCAGAGGGGTGGGGAGGAAAGGGAGAAGGGCGAGACTTACAGAATGTCAACGCTGGGGTGGGATACCAACGGGGAGATCCATCGGGGATGAGAGTTTTGCGAAACTTCAATTTACAACGATTAGGTTCCAAGATGGTATTAAGTTGATCGATTATTCGGAAGCGGAGGAAATCCTAGATTTGGCAACTAGAATGGGATTGAATTGGACAAATGGCAGGGAGGAGGCTATTGACAGAGTGAGGTCTGAAATTGAGAGGCAGTAGAAGCTAGGGGGTTGGGGGCTGTTTTCTTGAGTTAGAGTTTTTAATTATGAGGATCATTACTTGTAATGTGAGGGGTTTAAACGGGGGGCTGAGGAGGAGGGCGGTGATGAGAATGTGTAGGAAAGTTAAACCGACTATCCTTTGTTGTCAAGAGTCGAAGATGAGTGTGGTAAAGGATCGATTAATCTATAGACTATGAGGATCTAAGGGATGTAATTTTTGTTCTCAACCGTCAAATGGCAATTCAGGGGGCTTGGTTGTGATCTGGGATAGGGATAGATGTCAGTTTAATTTGGTAGAGGGAGACCATAATTTTCTGTGGGTGAAAGGTAGTATCAGGGGTCTGGATAGTGAGGTTAATATTATTTGTGTGTACGCACCAAATGATAGAAGGGGAAGAGCTGAACTGTGGGATCGGTTGGTAGCAAAGAGTGAGGTGGGTAATGGGGAGCTATGGTGTGTGGCGGGAGATTTTAACGCAGTTCGTAACGAGAGTGAGCGGTTCGGGGTGAGTGAGGATGAGGGATCTAATAGAGATTTTAGGGACTTTATTGATCGAATGGGTTTAGTAGACATTCCTATGGAAGGGGGGAGTTTTCTTGGTTTGGGAGGGGTGGGAGGGCTGGGAGTAGATTAGACAGGTTTCTTATTTCTGCGGGTTGGTTGAGTTTAAGGGGAGTGGTGGCGCAGAAGAGAGGGGATAATGTCTCATCTGATCATATCCGGTGGTGCTTGAGATTAGAGAGGAATCAGGGGGACCTAAACCGTTTAGGTTTTATTCATATTGGATGGAGGAAAATGGCTTCGCGGATTTGGTTCATGGGGTGTGGGAGGGTAGAGAGACTGGTACTGGGGGAGGGCTGCTAGGCAGGTTAAAGACACCCAAAAATAGCATCAGGGGGTGGGAGGGTTATGGGGCAGATAGGTTAGATAAGAAAATTCAGAAGCTGTCGGAAGAGATTAAGGATATTGAAGATCAATTCCAGGTGGGCAGGGAGGATTGTGAGATCAGGAAAGAATGGTTTGGCAAGAAATAAGAGCTCAAAAAGGTCCTGATGGCTGAAGAAAGAAGATGGATACAGAAGTCACGGCTAAAGTGGATTAAAGAAGGGGACTCAAATACGAGGTTCTTTCATACGGTGACGGCTATGAACAGACGTAGGAACTTCATTGGAGCCATTAGGGTGGAAGATAGAATGGAAGATGATCCGCGGAGAATTAAGGAGATGGCTTTGCAACACTACCAGGATCTGTTTACTAAGAAGGAGGAGGAACTTTTTGGTATTTTCGATATCGGGCTGGACAGATTAAACGCGGAGGAGGTGTATTCTCTTGAGCAAAATTTTTCAGAGGAAGAGATCAAGTCGGCAATTTGGAGTTGTGATGGCAACAAATCTCCGGGTCCGGACGGATTCAACTTGGATTTTTTCAAAAGATTTTGGGAAGTATTGAAGAAGGATATCATGGAAATTTTTCGGTTCTTTGAAGTGGAAGGCGGGCTGCCCCCGAATACAAATTGTTCGTTTATTACACTCATTCCCAAGGTGGAGACGCCAAAGGACTTTGGTGAATACATGCCGATTACACTTGTTGGCTGTGTTCAAAAAATTGTAACAAAGGTTCTTGCTAGGAGGCCAAAGGAAGTCGTAGAGAAATTGGTTGGTGTTTCGCAAATGGCTTTCGTAAAGGGAAGGCAAATATTGGACGGGATCCTTGTAGCAGCTGAAGTGATTGACGCAACACGCATATCCGGCAAGCAGGGATTCGTGGTGAAAATTGACTTCGAAAAGGCATATGACAACATATCGTGGAATTCGCTATTTCATATTTTAGAGAAGATGGGATTCGGTGAGAAATGGCTAAAATGGATGAAAGAGTGTGTAACGACATCTTCAGCTGCGGTATTAATCAATGGCTCTCCAACCAAATTTTTTAAGCTTCAAAAGGGACTGAGGCAAGGAGATCCCATCTCTCCATACCTTTTTATTCTAGTGGTGGAAGTATTGAACAGGCTGGTGGGTAAGGCAGCCACTTTGGGGATCTATACAGGGATTAGTACTGGGGAAGGTGGACAAAAAATATCTCATCTACAATACGCGGATGACACGCTGCTATTTTGTGAAGGAAGGCTCGATCAAATCCTTTCCATTAAGAGGATCCTCACATGTTTAACACTAACAACAGGCCTTCGGATCAACTATGGCAAGAGTTGTGTGCTTGGAATAAACTGTGATGTAGCCTATACCAGGGAAGCTGCCTCTCTACTTGGATGTCAGGTTGGAACCTGGCCAATGACTTATTTAGGGGTTCCCATTGGAGGTAGAATTAATAGCAAGGAGATTTGGCGTCCGGTAATTGAGAAAGTGGAGAGAGGGCTCGCCGGGTGGAAGGGGAAAATGCTATCACAGGCGGGAAGAATCTGTCTAATTAAGCATGTATTAAGTAGTCTGCCTGTATATTTTATGTCTATCTTCAAGGTGCCTAAAGGAGTGGCAGAACATCTTGAGAAATTAAAAAGGCGTCTCTTTTGGAATGAGTGGGAGGGCGAAAGGAAAATCCATACAGTCAGTTGGGAGAAAGTGTGTTCCCACTTGGAGAATGGCGGGCTACACATATGGAACGTCAAAAAATTCAATGAGGCGCTGTTGTTAAAATGGAAGTGGAGGTTTGGATGTGAAAAGGCCCTATGGAGAGACGTCATTTGTGCAAAGTATTATGGGAATTCAGCCTCGTTGATACCATATGCTAAACCAGGAAACTCGCCATGAGGTCATATATGCAAGGCATGGGAGAGTTCATGGGCTACGGACATGGGCGACAGCTTCATCATCCAAGTAGGGAATGGGGAATCTACGAGTTTTTGGTCGGATAAATGGGTCGATGGAGGCAGGGCCCTAAGAGATATGTTCCCTAGAATTTTTACTCTAGCCGTCAACAAAAGTGGTATAATAGCAGATTTCGGGACCTGGAATGGATATGATTGGAGTGGCATATTCAACTAAGGAGGCCGCTATTTGATTGGGAAAGAAGAGTGTGGGATGAACTAATGAGGGTGATTACTGGAACTCCCTTGTGTAGACAGCTGGGGGACAGAGTCAGATGGAGTAGAGCAGACAATGATCTCTTCTCGCCTAAAGAATGTTGGAGGCTGATTTCAGGTGAAAGGGAGGATGTGAGCGGAGATTTCTGGAAAGCCTTGTGGAAGATTAAATGTCCTAGGAAGGTGAAGCTTGTGGCTTGGAAGATGATGCATGACGCCTTACCTGTTCGCGGGCTGCTGAGGGCTAGGAATTGTGCTCAGGTATCCGAAGCTGAGTGCCCTTTATGTGGTGTCGAAGTAGAAACCATAGATCATATATTTTGCAAATGTAAGTTTGTGTTGCAATTATGGTACTCTGTAGTAGCCTGGTATGATGTTGTCTGGGCGATACCTGGAAATGCAAGGACATTATTGGTGTGGTGGCTTGATGTTGATCCAAGAAAGGGTCGAAGGGAGGGATGGGTTTTAACATGCATGGCACTGATATGGGTTGTCTGGAGTCGGCGGAATAAGGTGGTGTTCCAGGGGGTAAATTTTAACTACAGGGAAGCATTGGAGGAAATAAAATGGAGGGTTGGAATTTGGTGGAAGGCGGAGATGGTTGAGGCGAATATTGAAATGTTAAACCTGGATGTTACCTACCCAGCTAATCTATCCATCGTCAAGCGGAAGGGGCTTAAAGCTGCTCGAGTTGGTCTGGTCTGGGAGCGTCCGGAAAAAGGGTGGTGGAAAATAAACACTGACGGATCATCTCTTGGAAATCCGGGCCCGGCGGGAATTGGAGGCGTCATAAGAAATGACCAAGGTGAGATTATCTACATATTATCTGAATATATTGGAGTCGCGGACTCTACGGAGGCGGAATTGACAGCGGTGCATCGAGTATGTGATGCAATTATTCGGGACCAAGGTTTTCCACTCCAACAGCTTATTTTCGAGTGCGACTCAGCAAATGTAGTCCGATGGATCAAAGAACCAAAACAGGTCCCATGGCGGCTACACAAATTGATGAAACCTATTATGACTGTGATACATGCGTCGGGAAGAGCAGATGTCCGGCATATTGTTAGAGAACGCAAAAGTCTTGCGGACTACTGGGCAAAGAATGGCGCGGCCAACACGGGCAGTTTTGAGGTGTGGTTGGAATGATGCAAACACTTGGCTATTTTCTTCTGTTTATCTGGATTGTAGGTTGGAGGTGTGTTTTGTAGTTTGGTGGTGCGTTTTGTTTTTTAATGCCCAAAAGCAGCAGCAATGAGGAACTTTGTAATGGTTTGTACTGGCCTCGTTGTCAATAAAAAAAAGTTTTTCCTAAAAAAAAAAAAAAATAGTATAAAAAAACCTTCGTACCAACTATCCTCTTTGCTTTATCATAATAATCCATTATATCTAAAATACTATGCCCAAAATTTATGGGCCACTATTACCGGAACAGACAAAGCTTATTTTACATTATTAAGGTTCTAAAAATATTTCGATACTACCTAATATGTTGTAAATTCTGACTATTATCTTCAAAGTTTTAAAAAAATATTATTTATATTTTGTTTTTCCTTTTCGCCACTTAAAACTTATATTTTATTACGTGATGTATTTTAAATTTTGTTGTTGTTCCTTTTGTAGACTACTCTTTAATTTTATAAAATCAATTTAAATTATAATTACGTTTTAATAATCTGATAATTTTTTAAATATTATTTTTGTCGATAATATTTCCTTCAATTTTCATAATATACGAAGATTACTATGTCATGTTTTCCTCTCTTTTTTTCACTTTTCTCTCTTTCCTTTTTTAAAAAGAAAAAAGTATTATGTAACATATGTTTAGAATGGTATAAAATTTTTTAAGTTATTAATCATTATATATTCATTCATATTTTTAGAATATATTTAATATTGCATCATATTTTGAATGAAATATTTTTATTTAAATTATGATTATTATAGTCCTTATATTAATATATGATTATCTATATTTCAAACATAAATTTTTTAGCTAATTAAATTTATTGAATAAAAATATAATATTAATATTTTTAAAAAATATTATGTATGCAATCAAATAATTTATATATATATATCTGTAATTAATTTCCTCTTTTTTAAATATATATAAAGATTTTTTCGAAATTTTATTAAAATAGATAGATTTATTTTTTAAATATAAATATTGAGGATATATATGATCGCGTATAATCAGTCAGAATATTTTCTATGAACCCAACCTACCTATGTGTTTTAACAAGAACTGTTGGTCTACAATTAAGCTTATGATGACTTGTTAACCCTCTGAAATTAAGAATGGTGAATTAGATTTAATAAAGGCAAAAAGTCAACACACGATAAAAAGTATTCACGCTTTATTATATAAATGGTGAAATTTCTAATAAAAAAACAGATCAATTCATTAACATTTTTATTAATCTGAGGGCGTATTTAGGGTGAAATAATGGCCTACTTTTTCCGTTCTCGTAAGAGGTTCGACAATAATTTGAACGGACACAATACACCATTATCTACAAAACAAAAGTCATGTGATTAACAAATAACCTCTAAATACAACATTAGTAATTATACGCAACCTTACAATGGACACAATACTTTCCCCAATGTCACTGTACGCTCCAGGACACGGGCGTTTCTTTTTTCTTTGCATCGGTCTTGTAGAAGCAGCTTTTATACACACTACATCACTGCCCCACCCCTGTCCTTTACTTTCTCTCCAGTCCCTTGTCCAAACGTCCACCCGTGTAGTGACCCATTTGTTTGGACTTTGAATTTATTTATGTGTTTGGGCCAAGTGATTTATTTGTGAGTAGGGATTTATGAAGCCCATCCCAATTATGGCCCATGTGTTTTAATTAGGGGTTTTGCCTAATCATGGGATTAGGAGAAAAATCGTGAGTTGGGAGAAGAGAGAGTGGGACGAGACCGAATAGTAGAGGGAAGAGAAGGATTGAAGTACTGAGGAGACTCTTGTTCTTCAATCGGTAAGCCTCTTGCTTGAATCTTCTCCTTGAGTTCTCTTATCTTGTTGGCAGTTTTGGAGAAAGCATGGTGTTGATGATTTTTTTTGAATTTAGGGATTTATTCGATTTGTGTGAAATTAGAGTTGGAACTCCGAAATTGAAGGCTAAATCTTGTTGAAGATCGTAAGGCAAGGGCTTTTATATGTATTATCGATTGTGACTTTGTTTTTGCTTCTTTAATGATCCCTTTGCGGATATGCAGATGGTTACGGCTTGCATTTGAATTGTTGCTTGATAGTCTTACTAATTATTTTACTTGGATAAGTTGGCAGTGAGTAATTTATAGAAATGGGCTATTTTAATTTGTTGTTCGAATGTATAAGCATGTGAAGATGCTTGGTACTGCCCTGACTAGTTTAGATGGAATTCATTGTCATGAAAATTTGTTGATCGTTGCTCTGTAGTATGGTCTCAAAGCTGAATATTTATATAGACATATATATGTGTGTGTGTTTATATGAAAGGAAAAGAAAAAGCTAGTCAAAGCTGGGCGGATGTACCTACAATGGGTTATGACTACAGATTGCTTGCAAATATCTTTATATTTTTATATTATTCCTCTATGCTAGTGACCCAGATATGTATTTGGCTACAAGTATATCCATTACTGCTAAATTTCTTATTCTACCTTGTCTACTCGGTTGCAGTAGTATTATTTAAGGGACAATGGTCCTGGTGAGACAAAGGAAAATGATTACAAAAGTGCAGAATTACTCCCAAGAGACTGAGATTTAGTTCAAGTATTTTAATACAATTTCCCAATTGGTCAGCTAGTTAAAACGTGTACTAGCAGTTCTTATACTTCACTTTTTCTAATCTTAGTGCTAACTTAGTGCATTTTATTAATATTTTAATAAAGTGCTTAAATCCATGTACATAGTCACGATATTTAATAGCATCTCATTCTATTACACTAGTTTACATCTTTTTGGCAGAGAATACTATTATTGATATGCCTTTTAATATTTTTTATTCATTAATTATATGAAATAGTTTTGTGGCAGTGAACTAGTTTATTTAATTAGTAACATTGAAATGATCTTATTTAATTAGCTTACATGAATTGGGATGTGCTACTCAGTGGAGTGTTTAATGGTACTTGGATTTTTATTATTCTAAGCCGGGAAGGCTTCACATGTGTTTTTAGTCCCCTGGCCGAGTGGGCGTTTGATATTGTTATGCCAATGGGCATGATGAGGATTATACGGGCAGCCTTCACAGGTGTTGTTGAGCCCCGTGGCCCGATGGGGGTGTGTGATACGATATTCAGCTACGGCTGGCGCGATTGCGGATCCCTGCGGGGATGGTGTATGTTACCCTGTAACGGGTTGGAGTTGATGATATCCTCACCCGTGGGTTCATACCGCCCGGGTTTTTAGGTGCCGGCTAGGCATATTCATTGCATTTGCATATAGGGTAGATAGGTGTATGTTAGGCCATGCATCACTTGCATAAATTGTATGATTGTGGTTGAAGCATCGGTATGGGACGGTGTGGTGTTTTTATTTCTGCTTAATTATTATTCTGGTTATTCTTATAATTGTTCCCCCTTAATTCCCCTACATATATTAGCCCTTGCTCAGTACTTTGTACTGACTCCTTGCTTTTTGTCTGTTTTATAGATCCTGCTGGAGGCGCTGAAGCATGATTTGGGTATGGGGGATGAGAGATCACATAGATAGGATTCTTTTGATCATGTTATTATGTTTATTTATGTGGTACTCCATTGATTGTTATCTACTTGATATCTATCTGACTAGTTGAGGCCGGTGGGCCTAGATTTTATATTCTGTCGGCTTGTGGCCTTGTGTGATTTACTGCTTTGGCTGGTAGCCCTGTTGAGATATTGGCATGCTGTCTTTGCTGTTATGTGAGGCTGGTAGCCTGGATGATTTGTTGGCATCGTTTTATGATTATTGGTGAGACCATTTTGCCATGTGCCTATGTGTTTTCATTTGTTTTAGCTTCCGCTCATAATTGGTTAATCAGATAATCACTTTAGGTTCGCTCAGCCTTGTACTAGCTGTTTTAAATTAGCCGGCCACTAATTTGGGATAGTTAGTACGGCGGTAATGCTTGCGAAAATCAGTTTTGAATTTTCGGGGCGTTACAGAGTGGTATCAGAGCCTGTGTGCTCTTTTATTATAATAAAAATTGTGTAGACATAGGCGGTGAGTTGTGCGGGGGATACATATAGCATAGATTTGCATACTTATTCTTATTTTTGTGGAGTTTTGCGCATACCAGGTTGAGCCACAGTTAGGGAACTGTGGAAGAACAATGGTACTCCAGCCAGGATCCCTGTAACTTCACAGACATTGAGGACTGTGAATATATTGTTTATTTAAATAATTGTTATATTTTTTTTTATTCTGCTATCAGTCATTTATGATAAATGTATGTTGGTGATTTCTGCTGACCGGGTTGTTCGTGTTGTGTCTGTTTTGCATATCAGAATGGTTCCTTATCGAGCTAGAGGTACTGGGCGACGGGGGAGGCCCCGCAGAAACCAAGGCCCGCCAGTTGGGGATAGGGCTGGGGATTTTGTTCCTGAGGAGGTTCAACCTGATGGTGTTGAACAGGGGAACGACGGACTACCACCTCCTCCTCCTCCACCCGTACCGGAGGTGCCACCTGTTGCTCAGGTGCCTCTCGGGAATCCACCAGTAGGTGGTGCAGCTGCCTTCAATCCAATTGAGTTCGCCCAGCAGCTGGCACAGTTATTCCAGATGTTACCCCAGTCAGTAGTGCAGCCTGCTCCTGCACCTGTTCCAGCCCATGTGGACTATGTGGATCTGTCCACAAAGCACCGTCCACCAAAGTTTACAGGGGGTGCCAGTCCATCTGACCTAGAGAACTGGAAGTACCAGTTGGGTCGAGTCCTTTTTAGTATCAACTGCCCGGAGGACCAGAAGGTCTATGTGGCTTCCCATTATCTGGAAGGGGAAGCACTACATTGGTGGAGGACCCGCGAGCACGACCTAGTTGCTCGACCCGGGTTCAATTGGGAGCAGTTTACAGAGGCTCTTAGTTCCCATTTCTACCCACCACATGTCTTGGAGGCGAAGAAAATAGAATTTTTGGGTTTGAGACAGACGGAGAGTATGAGCGTGACGGCTTATCACAGGAAGTTTGTGGAGCTTATGAGGTATGCTCCGGAGGTTATGCCCACTGGTAGGGACGAGGTTCGTCGTTTCATTTCGGGTCTCCGAGCAGGGATTAAGTCTTCATTTGGTTATCGAGGTTATGATACATTGTCTGAGGCATTCGATCAGGCCCTATATGTGGAGGAGAGTCGGTCTGAAGAACGTCAACAGTGGCAGAGTAGAAAGAGAAACAGAGATCAGGGTCGTGAGGGGCAGCGAGGCGGCGATCAGAGGGGTCAGGCCGCTGTTAGGGGTCGCCGTGATGGTGGCCGAGCTGATGTAGGCAGGGGCGGTGGCCGTGCCCCGTTACCTGTTCGTGAGATTGGACCTGATGGTCGTGCTGTGTACCGTTGCTGGAATTGTCGGGAGCTTGGCCATCGCAGATCTGATTGCCCACACCCTGTTATGCTGCAGCAGGGACATGGGTATGCTCCAGCTCAGCCTGGAGGGCGAGGCAGACCTGCCCGAATTGACAGAGGTGGCAGATTGAATGTCATGGACCGTGCTGAGGCAAACCGCCGAGATGATGTTCTTGCAGGTGTGTTTTAAATTCCTGCAGTTATTTATTTTCTTTTCATTTTGCTCTGTCTTTGTAACCTTTGTACCCTGTTTAGGTTCTATTACTGTTGCGAATCACTCTGCCTTAGTATTATTTGATTCGGGAGCCTCGTGTTCGTTCGTGGCTTTGCGATTTGTGCGGGAGCATGGAGTAGGACCGTTGGTGCCCTACCAGATGCCCGTTTCCTTGCCTTCAGGCGATATCATTCGTAGTGATTACATATGGCGAGATGTGGTAATGAGCATCGAGGGCCGTGAGTTCAGAGCCGACTTGGTGGTTTTTAGTCTGGCTGACTTTGACGTAATTTTGGGCATGGATTGGCTGACTCGCCATCGTGCTGTTATCGATTGTGGTATTCCACGTATTTCCTTCAGAGATCCTCTTGGTAAGTATGTTTCTTACCGACCTTCTTTGATTCCACCTGCTATTAGTGTGGTTTCTGTTGCTGCGTTGTGTGATTTGATGCACAGGGGTTGTTCTCTTTTCCTGTGGCACATGAGGGATCTTCGAGCAGAGGTTCCTGCTGCTTCGAGTGTCCCTGTTGTCTCTGAGTTCGGGGATGTATTTCCCGATGAAATTCCTGGTCTCCCACCTGTTCGGGAGATTGATTTTACTATCGAGCTGATGCCTGATGCAGCTCCCATTTCTAAGGCTCCTTACCGGATGGCTCCTGCTGAATTGAAGGAGTTGAAGGATCAGTTGAATGAGCTTATTAGTAAGGGGTATATCCAGCCGAGTAGCTCGCCTTGGGGAGCTCCTGTACTGTTTGTTAAGAAGAAGGATGGGTCGATGAGGATGTGCATCGACTACAGGGGTTTGAACCGAATCACAGTGAAGAACAAGTATCCTTTACCTCGGATTGAGGATCTGTTTGATCAGTTGAGAGGGGCCAGTGTATTCAGTAAGATTGATTTGAGGTCGGGCTACCATCAGATTCGGGTGGCAGAGGTTGATAGGCCCAAAACAGCATTCAGAACTCGTTATGGACACTTTGAATTCACGGTCATGCCTTTTGGTTTGACCAACGCACCAGCGATCTTCATGGATCTTATGCATAGGGTATTCCGTCCCCTGCTGGATGTGTGTGTGGTTGTGTTCATAGACGATATTCTGGTCTATTCGCCGACTCGTGAGGCACATGCTGGTCATCTGAGGACAGTGTTGAACACATTGCGAGAGCATAAGCTATATGCTAAACTCTCTAAATGTGAGTTTTGGTTGGAGAAGGTGTCTTTTCTGGGACACATTGTTTCTGGTGAGGGTATTGCAGTTGACCCTGCTAAGGTGGAAGCGGTACTGAAGTGGCAAGCCCCGAAGAATGTGGGAGAGATCCGGAGTTTCTTGGGTCTTGTTGGCTACTACCGCAGATTCATTGAGGGATTCTCTAGTATTGCTAGACCTCTGACGAGATTATTGAGGAAAGATGTCAGATTCAGATGGGATGATGCTTGTGAGCAGGCGTTTGAACTATTGAAGAAGAAAGTGACAGAGGCACCTGTCTTGGTACTACCTGATGATTCAGGTGAGTATGAAGTTTACACGGATGCATCACTTAAGGGTTTAGGTTGTGTATTGATGCAAAATGGGAAGGTGATCGCTTATGCATCTCGACAGCTTAAGCCTCATGAGCAGAACTACCCTACTCACGACTTGGAGATGGCAGCGGTAGTGCATGCTCTGAAGATCTGGAGACACTATTTATATGGGGCAAAGTGTAGAATTTATTCAGATCATAAGAATCTAAAGTGTCTGTACACCTCAGACCACATGAGTGGCAGACAGAGGAGGTGGATGGAGTTATTACAGGACTATGACACGGATATTCAGTACATTGAGGGAAAGGCGAACCGGGTGGCAGATGCTTTGAGCAGGAAGGAGCATCATTCAGTGGCATGCTTGGGAGTGATGCCTGAATGGCGCAGGGAACTACTCAGACTTGAGGTTCAGGTAGTTCCTGTTGGCTCTGTTCAGCACACCTTAAACATGCTAGTTACTGCATCTTCTTTGATTGATGAGATATTTGCCAGTCAGCATGATAGCGGGGAGATGGCAGTATTGAGACAGAAGATTCAGGATGGTAAGGCTCCGGGTTTCAGAATTGATGATAGGGGCATGGTGAGATATGGGGATAGATGGTGCATTCCGGAGTGTTGTGTTGACCTGAAGAGGAAGGTTATGGATGAGGCTCACACGACTCCTTATTCTGTTCACCCAGGGGTCACAAAGATGTATAAGGACATCCGACAGACTTATTGGTGGAACAACATGAAGAGGGAGATAGTTGAATATGTGGCTAAGTGTGCGACCTGTCAGCGAGTGAAGGTTGAGCACATGAGGCCGATGGGTTTGCTACAGCCTCTAGCAGTGCCTGAATGGAAGTGGGAATCCATTTCCATGGATTTTGTGACCGGATTGCCACAGACGGTGAGGAAGATGGACACTATCTGGGTAGTGGTGGATCGATTGACAAAGAGTGCAGTATTCATACCCATGGGATTGACGTGGAGTATGAGCCAACTTACACAGGCTTATATTCAGCATGTTGTTAAAAGGTTTGGGATTCCCAAAGAGATTGTGTCTGATCGGGATTCCAGATTTCTGTCCAAGTTTTGGAAGGATGTGCAGGCAGCATTTGGCACGCGGATTAGCATGAGTACTGCATGGCATCCTCAGTCAGATGGTCAGACCGAGAGGACCATTAGGACTTTAGAGGATATGTTACGAGCTTGTGCACTGGACTTTCAGGGTAGTTGGGAGAATCACCTCAGTTTGGTGGAGTTCAGTTACAATAACAGTTATCATGCAAGTATTGGTATGGCTCCCTTCGAGGCATTGTATGGGAGGAAGTGTAGGAGTCCTTTATGTTGGAATGATCCAACAGATAAGGTGAATGTGGGTCCTGAGATGATTGAGCAAACAATCGAGTTGGTGAGGATCATCAGGGATAGAATGAAAGAGGCCCAGGACAGACAGAAGAGTTATGCTGATTTAGCTCGACGAGATGTGGAGTTTGAGGTTGGTGACAGGGTATTACTGCGGGTATCGCCTATGAAAGGGGTACGCCGGTTTGGTAAGAAAGGTAAGCTGAGTCCGAGATACATTGGACCCTATGAGATTGTGGAAAGAATTGGTAAAGTGGCTTATAGGTTGGCTTTACCAGCTGAAGTGGGTCGAGCCCATGATGTTTTTCATGTTTCTCAACTCCGGAAGTTTGTGTCTGACCCATCTAAGATTATCCAGCCTGATGAGATTGAGTTGGATGCAAGTCTGGAGTATGAGGAGTACCCAGTTCGGGTGATTGATGCAAAAGAAAGGGTCTTAAGGCATAAGACCATTCCAATGGTTAAGGTGGTGTGGTCTAGGCACGGAGCTGAAGATGCTACTTGGGAAACTGAGGAGCATATGAAGCTGAAGTACCCAGACTTGGACTTAACTCCTTCACAATGAGGTAATATTCTTCCTTTACTAGTTCATTGATGATCATGTTCTTGATTATGCATTTCGGGGACGAAATGATCATAAGGGGGAGAGAATGTAGTGACCCATTTGTTTGGACTTTGAATTTATTTATGTGTTTGGGCCAAGTGATTTATTTGTGAGTAGGGATTTATGAAGCCCATCCCAATTATGGCCCATGTGTTTTAATTAGGGGTTTTGCCTAATCATGGGATTAGGAGAAAAATCGTGAGTTGGGAGAAGAGAGAGTGGGACGAGACCGAATAGTAGAGGGAAGAGAAGGATTGAAGTACTGAGGAGACTCTTGTTCTTCAATCGGTAAGCCTCTTGCTTGAATCTTCTCCTTGAGTTCTCTTATCTTGTTGGCAGTTTTGGAGAAAGCATGGTGTTGATGATTTTTTTTGAATTTAGGGATTTATTCGATTTGTGTGAAATTAGAGTTGGAACTCCGAAATTGAAGGCTAAATCTTGTTGAAGATCGTAAGGCAAGGGCTTTTATATGTATTATCGATTGTGACTTTGTTTTTGCTTCTTTAATGATCCCTTTGCGGATATGCAGATGGTTACGGCTTGCATTTGAATTGTTGCTTGATAGTCTTACTAATTATTTTACTTGGATAAGTTGGCAGTGAGTAATTTATAGAAATGGGCTATTTTAATTTGTTGTTCGAATGTATAAGCATGTGAAGATGCTTGGTACTGCCCTGACTAGTTTAGATGGAATTCATTGTCATGAAAATTTGTTGATCGTTGCTCTGTAGTATGGTCTCAAAGCTGAATATTTATATAGACATATATATGTGTGTGTGTTTATATGAAAGGAAAAGAAAAAGCTAGTCAAAGCTGGGCGGATGTACCTACAATGGGTTATGACTACAGATTGCTTGCAAATATCTTTATATTTTTATATTATTCCTCTATGCTAGTGACCCAGATATGTATTTGGCTACAAGTATATCCATTACTGCTAAATTTCTTATTCTACCTTGTCTACTCGGTTGCAGTAGTATTATTTAAGGGACAATGGTCCTGGTGAGACAAAGGAAAATGATTACAAAAGTGCAGAATTACTCCCAAGAGACTGAGATTTAGTTCAAGTATTTTAATACAATTTCCCAATTGGTCAGCTAGTTAAAACGTGTACTAGCAGTTCTTATACTTCACTTTTTCTAATCTTAGTGCTAACTTAGTGCATTTTATTAATATTTTAATAAAGTGCTTAAATCCATGTACATAGTCACGATATTTAATAGCATCTCATTCTATTACACTAGTTTACATCTTTTTGGCAGAGAATACTATTATTGATATGCCTTTTAATATTTTTTATTCATTAATTATATGAAATAGTTTTGTGGCAGTGAACTAGTTTATTTAATTAGTAACATTGAAATGATCTTATTTAATTAGCTTACATGAATTGGGATGTGCTACTCAGTGGAGTGTTTAATGGTACTTGGATTTTTATTATTCTAAGCCGGGAAGGCTTCACATGTGTTTTTAGTCCCCTGGCCGAGTGGGCGTTTGATATTGTTATGCCAATGGGCATGATGAGGATTATACGGGCAGCCTTCACAGGTGTTGTTGAGCCCCGTGGCCCGATGGGGGTGTGTGATACGATATTCAGCTACGGCTGGCGCGATTGCGGATCCCTGCGGGGATGGTGTATGTTACCCTGTAACGGGTTGGAGTTGATGATATCCTCACCCGTGGGTTCATACCGCCCGGGTTTTTAGGTGCCGGCTAGGCATATTCATTGCATTTGCATATAGGGTAGATAGGTGTATGTTAGGCCATGCATCACTTGCATAAATTGTATGATTGTGGTTGAAGCATCGGTATGGGACGGTGTGGTGTTTTTATTTCTGCTTAATTATTATTCTGGTTATTCTTATAATTGTTCCCCCTTAATTCCCCTACATATATTAGCCCTTGCTCAGTACTTTGTACTGACTCCTTGCTTTTTGTCTGTTTTATAGATCCTGCTGGAGGCGCTGAAGCATGATTTGGGTATGGGGGATGAGAGATCACATAGATAGGATTCTTTTGATCATGTTATTATGTTTATTTATGTGGTACTCCATTGATTGTTATCTACTTGATATCTATCTGACTAGTTGAGGCCGGTGGGCCTAGATTTTATATTCTGTCGGCTTGTGGCCTTGTGTGATTTACTGCTTTGGCTGGTAGCCCTGTTGAGATATTGGCATGCTGTCTTTGCTGTTATGTGAGGCTGGTAGCCTGGATGATTTGTTGGCATCGTTTTATGATTATTGGTGAGACCATTTTGCCATGTGCCTATGTGTTTTCATTTGTTTTAGCTTCCGCTCATAATTGGTTAATCAGATAATCACTTTAGGTTCGCTCAGCCTTGTACTAGCTGTTTTAAATTAGCCGGCCACTAATTTGGGATAGTTAGTACGGCGGTAATGCTTGCGAAAATCAGTTTTGAATTTTCGGGGCGTTACAACCCGTGACCCCCCTTGCCCTGCCAAGAAACCAGGTGTCCGGTAGCCCCTGCCGGTGGGGTCTCCCCCGGCCATCCCGTGAACCTTACCGGGCAACCCGTGAATCTCCTCTTAAGGCCCCGTGCCGAGGCTTCCCATCCTGCCCCGTTCGATCTGCCGACCTCCAGCTCCGCCTTCTATTCCCTGTAAGGTATGCCTTTTTCTTATGTGCATCGGTTGGTCTCGTCCAAATTGGTATATGAGGTTGATTGCCCGTTGTCCATGTGCACTGGTAGTTGTTATTCCCTTTGTGGGTGTGATAATTGTTCCTTTATATTCTTTGTTTTAAAAGAATTTACAAGTTTGGGATTTCTTGCTTTTAAGGAGTTTAAAATTGTTTACCTCGTCGTTCGAGGGACTACTTTTTAGATGACATAGAATCTACCCTTTAGCCTATCCACCCATGCCTTCCATGTGCTTACCAAAATGCCTCCTCCTATCTTTATTTGTCATTAAAAAACAACCAGGGCGTTGCATCTTTTTCCGTCCATGTTAGTTTTTAATTTCTACCGAATGCGGCTAAAAATTACAAAACATAACATTCCCGTGCGTACATGAGGATCGGAACACAAAAAAAAAACAAAAAAAAAAACCTATTTGACCATATTAGGACTGGCCAAAATAGAAGATCAATTCATTCCTTAGTGAAATGAGTATGTATTGCACCCTTCTGTTATATAGTTTCCTACGAATTTAGCCGAACTACATTTACTTAAATCATGTAGCCTGCTAATTAACTTGTTTTGTGGTTTTCCCTTCGGCTTAGCTATTGAAATAAACATTTTCCTTAGTATTGGAAAATACTGTAAATTCATTCCAGAATTGATCATTCTTGTTTATGGATCCTGATTCAACCGTTCATTCTGGTTTCTTTATTGCATCTTCAAGCTCTGCAAATTGCTATATCTCACGCTTTATTTATTTGGATGTCAGAGCAGCTGCCCTCTTCATAGCTTCCCGGCACTCTTCCTTCTTCGTTGAAATGTTATGCCTGCTACCTATCTCGCTTCCTGTTTTTGATTTATATTCTTCAACGGATAAAAAATGCAATTTTTAATTATATGCTTACAGATCCAATAAAATATATGCACGATATTAAATTGAATAACTATACTTTTTTGCCATAAAAGCAGTTGACTAATAATGGTTGTTTAGGTCACAGCCATTGTACACCCACAAGTATTGACTTATGACCCTGGAATTCCATATCTGTGTATGTTAATTACTTAACCATTCAATTGAGACATAATTACACTTTGTTTAGGGGGTTTCATTTATTAGATCTCGATTCCTTACTTAATATAATAGCTTCTTTTCCCTGCTGATCATATTTGTATTTCTAATCTCTTGCAATAGATTGTATAGTCCTAACGCTATTCTGAGCTGCTATAACCACTACGTGTTCTTAGCCACTTTTAATGTTCATAAATCCCTTTATACAACATAGCCAAATTTTAATTGAATCCAACGCGTCCCAGTATGTTGTACCCATTGTGTCCTTTGAACTTCCTGTCATTCCTTCTTATGATCCTTGCTTCTATATTATTGTTTGTGGACTTTTCACATTTGTTTTGCAGAGGCTAAATATTTTGGATATTTTCACATTTGTTTTGCCTATTTGCATAGGCTACAGCATATACAACAATTCCCAGTATATATTTGTTGATCAAACATTCACCAACAGTGCCCGAGGCTAAGTATGGAAGCCATGCAGCATGGTTTTATCAAAGGTATACAAAACACTATTAAAAGTTCCATTTTCCATACGCATCCCTAATAATCTGCTTTGGTTATTGTAGCCTATGCCATTCATCTCCAGACTGACCCTCAGAGAATTTTCTTTCACCTTGCGGAGCTCACAAGACATCTCTGTGTCGACCGCATCTACTTAATAGAAGCTGGAGTCAACAAATTCAGAAGAACCATAAATTACTTTATCTATATAAATATATATATACTTCCGCTGTTTAGCCCCATTTGTCTATTTATTACTATTCGCGCACGGACTTTCGCTTAAAGTTTTATTATAGTTATACAAATTAAAATATAGTCAGGTTAGATCTTGTCAGATTATAGGTACAAGTACTAAATAAATTTACAGGTAATCAATAAATATACAAGTACTATTTATATATAGCAAAAAATAAAACCCTTAGCAAAGAGATTCAGTCTTTCTTTCGGACAAAGTATTAAAATAAAAAGTCGAAAAAAACTTCACAGTTAACGGTTGCTTGTTATGTCCATTATGCATATACAACTATTGTGTCATTTCTCAACTTGTGCTGGAAAAAAAAAAAGGGATTTTCCACACTTTCAAATAAAAGTTTGGCCTTTCACAACACCTTTTTTTTATACTTAATCCCCTTACTTATCCAAAAAGGGGAAAAAAATATGAAAACGGGGAACTTAATTTATCATATCATGTCTGAAGTGAACAATGTTGTGAACTTATATACTTTATCAAGTAGTCAAAACAAATATAAGGACTAAATGTGAACTTATATACTTTATCAAATTGCCTTGTGAATCATGATTATATTTTCTCAATCTCCTCTCTGAAATTTTCTCTCATAAGCTTCGATGGCCTTTTTTTTTTGTTTCAACCTACAACTTCTTGCAAGTAATAGTTGTAAGAATACAGTACAAAAAAATAGATACAACCTTAATCAGAAATAACACAGTAGATCTTACTTTTCCAAGCAATTATGGGTTCTATTTTCGCTGCTAAAAATCCTTTACCATAACTAAGTTTATGTAAAGATGGCCAAATTTCATTATTGTAATTTTCAGGTATGGCATAATAATCTATTCACATAAATTAATAAAAGTTACTGAATAAAAAATGAACCACTTAATGGGAAGTTTGATAGCAATAAAAGTTACTGAATAAAAAATGAACCGCTGAATATGATATTAGCAATGAATTAAATTGGCACGAAAACATGAGAAGTTTGATAGCAATTCTTTAGCCCACTAGATTTTTTCCGCAACATCAAATTAAACAACATGTTGACATAGTTTACAAATACACGGGATTACATGTGGCTTATAACATCAACTTCAACGATAACCTCATTATGGCGTCGGCCAAACGTTACTGCTTTAATAACAAACTTACATATATTTCCAGCAACTATATTATTTTGTGCAAAGAATTGCTGGAGCCCAATATTCATTGATACCATCTCTTCGCTTCTATGTCGAGTGGCTGGTGCATGCAATAAATACACAAGGTGGAGCTGCCCATGTTCTCTAAACCGCAACCAAATTCTTTCCCGTAGATGCAAATTAAAGCCTTGCCAAATGGTCTTGGGAATTTCCTACAGAGAAACAAATTGTACATATATATCCATGTTTTCCCAATAAGAACAAATTTTGAAGAGTCAAACTGCCTAGGGTTGTTTGTGCATTACCAAAGGCCTATAATAATTTGAATCTGTTAGCTGTGTCACAAAAGAGGCATATGACTCTGCATATAAACAAGCGTGGCAAAAAATAGTAACAGCCGAACAAACAAGTCGTTATATATCAGAAGGGAAAATAAATACCCACTATTTAGATTTACCATTGAAAGTACTATATTGCAGTAGCATCTCAGAATAATCGTTGGGTTCACCATCTTCATCAAATATTTTTATTGTGAACTCCATGCGTCCTGCCAGTTTAAAGAACAAGACCTCTCCTATTTTAAGTGCATGGGCACAGAACATGTCCCAAAGCCCCCCACCAGAAATATACATATCTTCCCCATCAAAAAACATTCCCAAATTACACTGCATTCGCTGCCCTTCCACTCCAATTACTGATGGTATATCATCTTCTTCGATACAATTAAGTATCACTCGCGGCAAACGCTGTAAAAACAAAAAAATAATATTACGATTCAAAACCATGGCCCTTACTAATTGCTCTAATATTTGCTTCATATACATTGATCAGTTGTATCATACCAAATATTTTTCAAAACCTTCACTTAGCTGCACAAAAAACTCCATACTTTCAAACCTGCTCCAAAGACAACAACTATGAAAAATTATGCACATATTTATATTGAGTCTCCAATCTCACATGTATAGGATTAGCTGTAACACCCCCATTTTCCCTAAAGATGCAGCGGAAGAAAAGAGCGGGAACAATGGGTGGGGTGCTACCGCCACGTATTCCGGACTGCCCGAAATACGCTAAGGCTAACATAAATAATTGCAGAAAATCAGAATTGAATGTATATGCTAACCACGTTCCGGACAAGCTAGCATATAATTCACAAAGAAGCTTATATACTGTGAAAAGTATAAAATAAGCTTAATAAAAATGTTTGGTATAGCGTAACCAAACGGAGGACTGCATTCCTCAAAGCGCGCAATAACAATAATGGAGTAAATCCATGGAAGTTTTATTTCATAAAAAGGGGTTGTCTATTTCATACTCAAAAATACTGTTAAACGCATAATGCATTGTTTAAAACAGTAGGGCACCATATTTGCATAACCGGGATGAAACCCAAATATTTGTTCATACTTCACAAATAATTTTCTATGCCAAGTAATATATTATTATCAAAGGGGGTTTTTAAAATATAAATATTTACGTGAATAATACCCCAAACCGTGCCCGTGCAAAAGATGCCTTGCAGATCTCAAAAACCTGAAAGGAAATGGTGAAAAGTGTAGAGTCAGCGAAAACAATCGCTGAGTAAGTAGACGCTTACTCCCGGAGGAGGTAGGGTTGCAGAAATAATTTAAAGACAGCAGTTATGGTAATGGTATGCTGAAACGAGAAGTAATTTAAGCACAGACAAAATCCATATAAATCTAATCCCGGGAAGAGACAATATGACACTATGCGTTACCAAGAAATAAAGTTTCTCAGCCAACATGATGTGCAGGTTCCCCGCTGTAGGGCCCAAATCTCACATACATTCAAGGGTTGTGGTGGAGGTAAGAAATTTCCTCAAACCACATTGAATCGAGAAATGGCATCGGGCTGAAATCCATCAGTCCCCGAAAGTCGTGTATTACAGGCAAACGGCGGAGGATTCACATCTGTCCCCGTAAGTCGTGTAACACAAGCTAACGGCGGAGGTGGCAGCAGCGACCCAAAACTTGGACCAAACCCCGTAACAATGCGCGCTCAAAAATCCATAGGACTTTGAGAATAATGGCAAATATTATAAAGCACAGTAAAACGACATACCAATAATCCAAAAGCAGTAGGGAGCTATAAGCATAAATTTAAATTAAGAAAATGGTATTTAGAAATTATGCTTTAGCTAAAATAATTTTGGGCTTACTCCAAAGAGTAAAAATCTACTTACCGTCACCGTGGATGGAATGGACACGACACACGCACGGCCTACGAGCAGATATCCTTCTACAGCTACTTGACTAGCAAAATTTGATAGTAACTTAGTAAGCTATAATATTTAAACAGAATAATAACTGGAATTTCCAACTTAACGAATCTTACCAGAAAAACTCTCGTGGACTAGCTATTTGTATTAATCCTTACTAGCTCTAAAACTCGTTTGGCTTGCAGCAAAAAAAATCCCACTCAGATTCTTAACTACTAAAATATTTCTACCAATGCTACAAATACACTGCAACACTCTATTAAACAGAACTAGGGAAGCAGTAAAAAAAATCAAAGAACTATATGAGAAAAGTGGCGTGAGGAATGGGGGAATGGAGGGGATATATATAGCCAATTCAATTACTTGCTCTTATCCGGACAAAAACTCCCTAGCCTACAGCTGTCCAATTTCCTCCTTTGTGCCCTGTCTACAATTAATGAGCCTGTCAAAGGCTGCCCCCATCCCCATTTGGAATCCTTTTTGTCCCCATCTGCAGGACACGCCTCTCCCCTCCCCTTCTCTCTTTTCTTTTGTTTTCTTTTGCCTTCCCTTTCTCTCCCGAGGCAGCTCCGGCGGGCGGCGCACGGAGGCGACGGCGAGCGGCGGCAGCAGCGGCTCTTCTTCTTCTTCTTCTTCTTCCCTTGTCCTTTCCTTTTTACTTTTTCTGTTATGATTTCGATTGGTGTTTGATTGGTATTGGAGAAGAGGCGGTGGTGAGAGGAGTCTTGGCCGCGGGTGGCGGCGGAAGGAGTGAGAGGGCAACGGTGGTGAGGATGGTTTAGATTTGGGGGTGAGGGCCGTAGGCGCGGCGGAGGTTGGCAGTGGTGGTGAGGGGCTCGGCCTCCTGCTCCACCCCTTTCCTCTCCTTCTTCTCTCTTTCACGTCTCCCTCACCCTCTCTCTCTCTCTCGCTTCTCTTCTCCCTTTTTCTTTCTTGTTTTGATTTCTGGTTTGTTTGTTTGGAGAAGAAATGAATGGCGGTTGTGGTATGTCGGATGGAGCCGGAAATGGAGGAGAGATATGGTGGCGGCGGCGGCTGTTCTGTGGTGGTCGGATCTGGCCGCGGGAATGGAGGATTTGGGTGGAGGGAGTGGTGGCCGGGCCTGTGTGGAGGGGGAGGGAGATGAGGATCGGAGGCTGGAGATGGTGGTTGTGGCCGGATTCGGGGGTGTCGCCGGCCGGCCGCCGGCGGCAGTGGCGGCGCCGGAGGAGCGGCGACAGTGGCGGGAGAATTAGGTTTAGGGTTAGGGTTTTGGTCCTTTGGGCTTAGGGTTGGGCTAACTGATTTTGGGCTTAGGTTTTCTTGGTTTTGGGCTTAGTTAATTCCATATTTAATTGTTGGATCATATAATGAGTAGCCCAATTTAATTCTCTTAATCATGGACTTTAATTAACTAAATAATCTTGGTTATAATTTAATAATCTTGGTTCTAATACTTTTTACACTTGTAATTTAATTTTTGTTGGACCTAAATTACTTAATGAATTGATATTGAAGTTTAAACAATCCAAATCATAAGTATCAATATTTGGATGATTTGCTATTAAAATCAAACAATCCATGAATTCCTATCCATGGGTTGTTAAGTCCTTAAATTTAATTTATAAGGACTCAATCATATAATTTAATCCAAGCTTAAAACTTGACATTTATAAATAAATTATTAAACTAGAGATTAATATAGAGTCCTCGAAATTATTGCCGCACTATTTGGATTTGACAATTACTCACCGTGAACTTAGTTAATAATGTATTAATTAAATCTTGTAGTTTTAATATCATTATATAGTTTAGTGGACTAATGGACTAACTTACACTAGATGTGGGTCTCCTTGTCAAAGTAATCAAGTGTAATAATATTTACTCCAATCGCTTATAAACAAATCAATGGATTCAACTCACTTAATAATTAGTCTCTCTAGCCAAATTGGTCGAAATCTTGGAAACTAATAATTGAATCATTTGTTTATAAAAATTTGGGTTGTCCACAAATTTCGTAACTTAATTGGCTAAGTATTTTCAATTAGATTATCACCTCTTAAATTCTAATGACTTACTTCTTCATGTCCAATAATAATTATTTCAATTTTATAAATAAATGGTCCTAAGTTGAATTGAATTTTTTTTCATCTAAAAATTAATTTTATGTGAACTTTTAAATATTCAATTATTTAAATTGAAAATCCTATTTAAAATTTTACGGAGTGTTATAGTCTACCCTCCTTAAAATAAGGCTTCGCCCTCGAAGCCTCACGACAAAACTAATAGTAATTTAGATGTATATTTCCTAATACCTTTATTTGTTTATTTTATTTTTATTTATTATCTATTTTATTATTATTATTTTTTTATATGACATGTATCATGTACCTTTATTATCAAATTCTAATCTGCCGATTGACTAAAATGATTTCCCCTTGGTCCTTAATTATTGAGGTCAAACTTGGGTTGGCTCGTTTCTCTTGTAGCGTTTTTCTTAGCGGAATATGGTAACCGCTTCGTACTTCATTCCTTTCATAGGAAAATGAAGACTACTCATTTAATTATTTATCCATTCTCCATATCTTAATAAGCCTAGGTCAATAAGACCTATCGATATGCTACCTTATATCTGTTTTGGGGTTCTAACGATTCACCTTAACTTGTTAGGCTTCATTGGAATACACCCAACCCCTTAATAAATCCCACTATTCTTGTCCGTAAGGTGTCACTTTTAGGAAAAAGTATTCATTACTCTCGGACTATGTGGTCGCTTTTATTTGGTATTTGATCCATTTATTGTTTATTATACTTGGAGTGTTCCTTTACATTTTAAAAATATTAAGGTAAATTCCTCGAGTTCATCCTAGAATATATAAAATTTAAATCCCTTGGAAATCCAACTCATCTCATTCTTAACAAATATTTATGTCTAGGTTAAAACAAAAATAATCCTTTGTTGTACACATGGGAATTTTCTAAGTCCGTATCACTTGATCCCAAATGTTAATTAAATGTCTCGTATGGATATCCGACTAATGGTATGCCCAACTTATATTGGGCTTCGAAAGAAAAGACATTGCGTTATATAAGAGTAAGTTGGGTTCAAATGCATAGTCTATAAAATTTATAGTAAGTATCTTTCTTACTATATCTTACTGATCGGTCTTCTTGATAAGTATTCATTTTACAAGTAACAATTACTTTAAATGAGGATTTTACGATTTCCTTGCTTGGTGGGTTATCACATTGATAAATAATAATGGCATTTTCCAATTAAGGATTATCCACCATAATTTGAAAATTATGAAATTTAAAAATTAATGGGCAGGGAATCTTCTTTTCTCGATTATCAACTTCGTCCTTGACAATTCAATGTCTTTCATGGAAATATGAAGAACATTAACTCCTCGTAATATAGGCTCTTGTAAATTCTTATTTGTTATTATTATCATTATTATTATTATTATTATTATTATTATTTTTGAAGGAGAAACCTTTTTCATAACATATTTGGAAATTCTATCGAGGCAGATAAACGTAATTTTTGACTATTCCATCGAGCCTCACTCATCATGATCTTTTGATCAAATATTGGGTTCCAAGTCCTTAAACCTAGGATAGGATTTTAACGCCTTAATTAATCCTTTAAGCTTTTATTGAGGCAAAATATTCTTGGTAGATATTTAACTTCTTTGCCAATTGGCATATAAGTTTAGGGGAACTTCGTAAATATTTTGTAGAACTCGTGGTGAGTTTAAAAATCTTTTGGTTCCATTTCATAATATTCTCGTCTTATCTTTAAGACAACATAATATTTGGAAAATTCTTATTCATCGTCATCCGCATCATCATCTTGTTAACACATAATTCGTGCTCTTGTAAGTCTAAGGTATAAACTTATGTTGACTAAGGCAAGAACGCAAATCGCACTAAGGCCATCAAATAATTTGTGATACGACGATTTCTTATATGGATTGAGGAAGGGTCATAGACCATTTCAATACCTTGTTACCACTTGGTAGGTACAACTCTTGGGTAACATTCCCATACCTTCCCAATGGTAAAAATAAAAGTAATTGTGAATATCGTCACCTATTGTAGGCATCATCTTACGTAATAAGGCAACTGAACTGAGAAGCCAAAGAACTAGTGCAATACTAGTAGGTTATCCAAGACACGTCTAGGGGTAGATACTAAGGCAATACTTAGCAAAATAATCATAAGATAATCGGAGAGAGACTCTAGCTCGGAGTCCGACACATTGGAATAATCCTTGTCAAAAATGAACTTGTAATAATCCAAAATTCTGCTCGTGCCTATATGCATATGTGTGTGTGCTCCCATCCCCAAATTTAACTTTAAAAATACTTGGCATGGTCTTTTCAAAATATTTCGTGCAAAAATTTTAATAATTTAAATGCACTACTTCTTAGAGCAAAAATGGCTCTTCAAAAATATTTCTCGTGCAAAAATTGCAATAATTTATATGCACTAATCCGAATGCTTACAAATGCTTTTCGTGTAAGATTTTAATAATTTCAATACACGACTTGTATAGCCACCTGGCTTTTAAAAATAACTTTTGGTGCATGAATTTTAAAAATTGCAGATGCACAATTCCAAGAGCAAAACGCTCTGATACCAAACTGTAACACCCCCATTTTCCCTAAAGATGCAGCGGAAGAAAAGAGCGGGAACAATGGGTGGGGTGCTACCCGCCACGTATTCCGGACTGCCCGAAATACGCTAAGGCTAACATAAATAATTGCAGAAAATCAGAATTGAATGTATATGCTAACCACGTTCCGGACAAGCTAGCATATAATTCACAAAGAAGCTTATATACTGTGAAAAGTATAAAATAAGCTTAATAAAAATGTTTGGTATAGCGTAACCAAACGGAGGACTGCATTCCTCAAAGCGCGCAATAACAATAATGGAGTAAATCCATGGAAGTTTTATTTCATAAAAAGGGGTTGTCTATTTCATACTCAAAAATACTGTTAAACGCATAATGCATTGTTTAAAACAGTAGGGCACCATATTTGCATAACCGGGATGAAACCCAAATATTTGTTCATACTTCACAAATAATTTTCTATGCCAAGTAATATATTATTATCAAAGGGGGTTTTTAAAATATAAATATTTACGTGAATAATACCCCAAACCGTGCCCGTGCAAAAGATGCCTTGCAGATCTCAAAAACCTGAAAGGAAATGGTGAAAAGTGTAGAGTCAGCGAAAACAATCGCTGAGTAAGTAGACGCTTACTCCCGGAGGAGGTAGGGTTGCAGAAATAATTTAAAGACAGCAGTTATGGTAATGGTATGCTGAAACGAGAAGTAATTTAAGCACAGACAAAATCCATATAAATCTAATCCCGGGAAGAGACAATATGACACTATGCGTTACCAAGAAATAAAGTTTCTCAGCCAACATGATGTGCAGGTTCCCCGCTGTAGGGCCCAAATCTCACATACATTCAAGGGTTGTGGTGGAGGTAAGAAATTTCCTCAAACCACATTGAATCGAGAAATGGCATCGGGCTGAAATCCATCAGTCCCCGAAAGTCGTGTATTACAGGCAAACGGCGGAGGATTCACATCTGTCCCCGTAAGTCGTGTAACACAAGCTAACGGCGGAGGTGGCAGCAGCGACCCAAAACTTGGACCAAACCCCGTAACAATGCGCGCTCAAAAATCCATAGGACTTTGAGAATAATGGCAAATATTATAAAGCACAGTAAAACGACATACCAATAATCCAAAAGCAGTAGGGAGCTATAAGCATAAATTTAAATTAAGAAAATGGTATTTAGAAATTATGCTTTAGCTAAAATAATTTTGGGCTTACTCCAAAGAGTAAAAATCTACTTACCGTCACCGTGGATGGAATGGACACGACACACGCACGGCCTACGAGCAGATATCCTTCTACAGCTACTTGACTAGCAAAATTTGATAGTAACTTAGTAAGCTATAATATTTAAACAGAATAATAACTGGAATTTCCAACTTAACGAATCTTACCAGAAAAACTCTCGTGGACTAGCTATTTGTATTAATCCTTACTAGCTCTAAAACTCGTTTGGCTTGCAGCAAAAAAAATCCCACTCAGATTCTTAACTACTAAAATATTTCTACCAATGCTACAAATACACTGCAACACTCTATTAAACAGAACTAGGGAAGCAGTAAAAAAAATCAAAGAACTATATGAGAAAAGTGGCGTGAGGAATGGGGGAATGGAGGGGATATATATAGCCAATTCAATTACTTGCTCTTATCCGGACAAAAACTCCCTAGCCTACAGCTGTCCAATTTCCTCCTTTGTGCCCTGTCTACAATTAATGAGCCTGTCAAAGGCTGCCCCCATCCCCATTTGGAATCCTTTTTGTCCCCATCTGCAGGACACGCCTCTCCCCTCCCCTTCTCTCTTTTCTTTTGTTTTCTTTTGCCTTCCCTTTCTCTCCCGAGGCAGCTCCGGCGGGCGGCGCACGGAGGCGACGGCGAGCGGCGGCAGCAGCGGCTCTTCTTCTTCTTCTTCTTCTTCCCTTGTCCTTTCCTTTTTACTTTTTCTGTTATGATTTCGATTGGTGTTTGATTGGTATTGGAGAAGAGGCGGTGGTGAGAGGAGTCTTGGCCGCGGGTGGCGGCGGAAGGAGTGAGAGGGCAACGGTGGTGAGGATGGTTTAGATTTGGGGGTGAGGGCCGTAGGCGCGGCGGAGGTTGGCAGTGGTGGTGAGGGGCTCGGCCTCCTGCTCCACCCCTTTCCTCTCCTTCTTCTCTCTTTCACGTCTCCCTCACCCTCTCTCTCTCTCTCGCTTCTCTTCTCCCTTTTTCTTTCTTGTTTTGATTTCTGGTTTGTTTGTTTGGAGAAGAAATGAATGGCGGTTGTGGTATGTCGGATGGAGCCGGAAATGGAGGAGAGATATGGTGGCGGCGGCGGCTGTTCTGTGGTGGTCGGATCTGGCCGCGGGAATGGAGGATTTGGGTGGAGGGAGTGGTGGCCGGGCCTGTGTGGAGGGGGAGGGAGATGAGGATCGGAGGCTGGAGATGGTGGTTGTGGCCGGATTCGGGGGTGTCGCCGGCCGGCCGCCGGCGGCAGTGGCGGCGCCGGAGGAGCGGCGACAGTGGCGGGAGAATTAGGTTTAGGGTTAGGGTTTTGGTCCTTTGGGCTTAGGGTTGGGCTAACTGATTTTGGGCTTAGGTTTTCTTGGTTTTGGGCTTAGTTAATTCCATATTTAATTGTTGGATCATATAATGAGTAGCCCAATTTAATTCTCTTAATCATGGACTTTAATTAACTAAATAATCTTGGTTATAATTTAATAATCTTGGTTCTAATACTTTTTACACTTGTAATTTAATTTTTGTTGGACCTAAATTACTTAATGAATTGATATTGAAGTTTAAACAATCCAAATCATAAGTATCAATATTTGGATGATTTGCTATTAAAATCAAACAATCCATGAATTCCTATCCATGAGTTGTTAAGTCCTTAAATTTAATTTATAAGGACTCAATCATATAATTTAATCCAAGCTTAAAACTTGACATTTATAAATAAATTATTAAACTAGAGATTAATATAGAGTCCTCGAAATTATTGCCGCACTATTTGGATTTGACAATTACTCACCGTGAACTTAGTTAATAATGTATTAATTAAATCTTGTAGTTTTAATATCATTATATAGTTTAGTGGACTAATGGACTAACTTACACTAGATGTGGGTCTCCTTGTCAAAGTAATCAAGTGTAATAATATTTACTCCAATCGCTTATAAACAAATCAATGGATTCAACTCACTTAATAATTAGTCTCTCTAGCCAAATTTGTAACACCCGAGGAAAAACAAATTCAAATTGTTTTGAACTACGCCATGACTTGATCCCTTCACAGGGTACGTAGGCAGCTTAGAACTAATTTCTAAGTTCAGTCACGAAATAAATCACGAAATACATCACGAATTAGATCACAAGGACGATAGGAGATGTTGGAACCAATTTAGACTAGGCTAAGTAGGACCCGGAAATGTTGCGAGCGATAAGCCGGACTCGCAACAAGATTAAGGGGAAGATTCCGCAACGAAGACGCCCCAGGGAATCGAGCTAACACGTAGAAAACCGATAGGAGAAAGCGAGGGAAGACCCGACGGAACACGCGGAGCCGAACCGGCCGGTCCGGCCGGCCCGCGCTGTCCGCGCGCCGCCGCGCGGCCACCGCGCGGCCAAGGGCGTCGCGACGCCAGGGCTGGCACGCGTGCTCCGCGCGGACAAAAGCTTAGGTGCGCGCCACCAGCGCGCCAGAGGTGCTGAAAGTGTAAACTTTCCTTCCATGGCGATTTTCTTGCCTAAATTAACATTCTCTTCGATGGTAAACGGATCCCAGCAGTAGGGAAGTGCATAAACTCGGTATTGGGCGCCCCCTTCCCCTTATTTTCAGTAAACAAACCCTAGACACTCCATCTTCCTTCTCCAAGTTGAAAACCCCCTTCGACCCCACTTTCCGGCGAGTATTCCGGCGACGACGGGACGACCGGGACAGAGCCCTGCCCTCTAGACTCTTGGTAAGCCATTGTGCAATGTTTTAATTCGTCCATAGGCCCCTGAAACTCGAATTCTAACATTATTTCCTTACTACGATTTCACGTCGGAAAACGAACAAAAAGCGATCGGAGGAGTTGGCCGTTCGTCGTGACCCTAGGACATCCGGAAACCCAATCCAGCGACCCTAACATCATTCTAGGTAAGTTAACACCTTACTCACAAATTTTTGCGGTTGTTTGTTGTTTAAATTTCGAGATATAGGCTTGTAACAAAAATCGGTTTTCAAAAACCCTATTTTCGTCCAATTTTAAAGACTCGCCTAAAACTCGACCTTCGGGAATTCAAACCGAAAACTTTTCAACATAAAAGTTGTTCCTAACACCTTTATCTATCTTGTGTCCAAATTTCAGCCATTGACATTAAGTTTTGCTATCCCAATTGTCGCCATGAACTTTCTGTATTGAACCGAACCGTTCAAATCTGTGACAGATCTCTTCATTCAACTTGATGCATGTTTTTCACCCATTTTTCGAATGATTTAACTTTGCATTCCTAAACAAAAGTTGTAGATAATTGTGTCTAGATTATGCCTACAAAATTTCACGAATTTTGGTGTTCATTTGATATGTCAAACGGCCAAGTTTTTGAAACTGTTTTGAATTCGTTTTAAAGGCCATGAGTGTGCAGAGAGTTACACACGATTTTTGGGTACCAAGAATTCATTATTTCCAAAAACTTAAAACATGAAAGTTGTTCCTTAATGTGTCGTGTAGTTACTGTAAAAATTTCACATCGATTGGTTTTGAAATGAATTTTTAATCGGCGTTACACGAACCTGTGACGACAACAGTTTTTAAGACGTAAATTATTCCTTGCAATAAACTCAAATTTTAACTCACTTCGGAACCTTATTTCCAAAAACTTAATCATGAAAGTTGTTCGTGTGTGTGTTTTTGAATTACTGGCCAAGTTTCAGAATTTTTGGAGGAAAAACGAATTTTAAATTAAGAAAGGCGTGAACTGCCTCGAATAGGATTTTTCGAACTTGAGAAAACTCGAACTATGAAAACGCGATATCGATCCTTTGATAACTTTGAAATACGAACTTTCGAAAAATCCCGTTCACTAGGCTGAGCCGATCTTCATACTATCATTATCTTTGAGACTGCCTCGTTAGTGGTCTCCTTACTATCTGAGATTGCCTCGTTAGTGATCTCGCGCGCTGTATTTGTGGACTGCCTCGTTAGTGGTCCTACTATCTTTGTGGATCGCCTCGTTAGTGGTCCTACTATCTTTGTGGATCGCCTCGTTAGTGGTCCTACTATCTTTGAGACTGCCTCGTTAGTGGTCTCCCATTGTTTGGACTGCCTCGTTAGTGGTCCTATGTTGAGATTGCCTCGTTAGTGATCTCCCGGTATGGTGTCCTCTTCTTAGTTTACGGGATGAAAAGTAAAAGACTCGTGTGAGTGTTTCATTATGCTTAAATCGTATTTATCCTGTCTTTAATTACGTATTTAAATTTTATGCACCTTAAATTATGCTTTAAGTTTCGCTTTTTAAATTAAGTTCTTTAATCATAACTTTCCGCTGCTAATAAATCATGTACTTTTAAATCCTCGTACGATAAGCGAAATCTTTAGTTTTAAACACTTGTAACCTCTCTTATTTGTTAGTTAGGGATTAACTTACTCAGTATATTTTTATACTGACAACCGTTGTCATTTTTCTTTTACAGAGTATGTCGAGTGACGCATTGCATATGCACTTGGGGAAAACCATAATGGACATTTTAAATTTTTGCATCGTACTGTTTTACCGGGTCTGTTAAACCCGAGGATTTGGCCATGTTGGCCGTGATTTTACTTTCCGCTGCACTTACTTTATTTATTTTCCGCACGTGATAATTTCGACTATCGTACTAAGTATTATAAATTTCCGGACTATATCTTGAAATGTTTTAAATCTTTTACATACCCACAAGCCTTGCGTTTCCTTAGCAAGCTCGGGAAGCCGTGTCTTGCTAGGGGAATGCGGCGGTGACATCCCGGCCTGGGTTATCAAATCCGGGGTGTTACAAGTTGGTATCAGAGCCCGGAAATTTTTTTTTTAAAAGCTACTACTATTATTTTAAACCAATATTTTTTTAAGCCCAAGTGTTATTTCTTTTAAAATTATTTATTTGGCTACTAGTACTATTTTTAGCCCAAAAATCTATCGTCCTTTTTACATAGCCCAAATCTTAGCCCAAGAAATATTAAATTTTGGCCCACTATAGAGGCCCAACCTTTAGCAATTTATTTTAAACTAAATTTTTATGGGGAAGGGACTTGCACTTGCATGTTGCATATAGAATTAAATTTATGCATATCTTAACCTTGCCTGAAAAACATCTAACTCTAACCTCCCTTGTTGACATTAGATGGCCGAGCCCAACGCGAACATGGTCAATTTGATGGTGAAATTAATGAACGCATACCTTGAGGGCCAACAGCACATCAATTACTTCAAAACGCGGGTAGGACAGTTGGAGGGTAACCTGGCCCATTTGGGTCACCTTAGGGAAACGGACCATCACCACATAACCCAGCTGCAGGAGCAAGTCACACACCTCCAAGCCCAAGTGGCCCAGCTCCAAGACAAGGGAGACGATTTGGAGGAGCAGATAGAGACCATAGGCTGGGAACTGACTAACCTGGCCCAGGACGTGGACGGAGCGGTCCTTCAGAACCCGGGGCCTGCTTCCAATGTCGCCATACCCATCGATGTGTCGAGCGATGAGGATGATCCCATCAAGGTCGAGCCTGCCCATTCGTTTTAGATCTAGTGATCCAGCTATGCATTATTAGTATACTTTCCCTTTCGTACTATTAGCAGCGCACCTATTTCTATTCCGAACGCTTGTAACCCAAATTTAATTCTTGAGTAATAAATCTACAAGCATTTATTTTATACAAGTATATTTAAAGTGTTCCTTACATTTTAACTAAATTACTTCTCTTCGAATACCCTACTAAAACCCGATCAAACAAACGAACGAGTTAATAATAATCAATGATCTATATATAACAACTAAACAAAAATACAAGTAGTAAATATATATAAATATACTTTGTATAGAGATAATTATCGGACAAGGATATCTCCAACCCTAAACCCTAAACCCTAAACCCTGAACCCTAGGGTCAAAAAAAAAAAAAAAAAAAAAAAAAAAAAAACTGAACAGGTTACTGTTCACGAAAAAAAAAAAAAAAAAAAATAATAATAATAATATAATAATAAAGATAATAATAAAATATATACAATACGTAAATATGTACACATAAATAAATAAATTCCAACAACCTTTACAAGAAAACCCCAATAAATTGATACCTATTAAAAGACTAATCTTCATTCAATAAAATTTTCCCCTTGCAAGCAGCTATTTATTTAACACATAAACTCTACCCCTTATATCTTATCACACTAGTTTATCTAAGTTCCTTGAAGCGGTTTAGTCAAGCAACAGTACAAGTATTGTTGGGCAACCCGCACACATGTAGGTACGATAGGAAGGTAACAGTAAATCCAGGACATCTCAAACCATAAAATAGGCAGAACAATTGAACCATGTTTCTAAACAACAGTAGACTACTAACACATGTCAAACACATAACTAAGCAATAACACAACGAAAATATAAACCACAAATCCCAGACAACAGAAACGTTCTCATAAGGAGGAGCCTAAACAAGGTACGTCTAAACGCAAAACCTAAACGAAAACACGAAACCAAAGGGAGACATCACTGATCGGGAGGCGGAAACTGTCGGCGCATGAAGTCGTCCATCTGCCGCACATAGGCGTACATGTCGGACATGGTGGCCTGCTGCTGAGCCTGCCTCGTAGCAAACGAGTCCATGCGGGTCTGATAGAGGTCCAACCTAGCGTCGAGGGCGTCATAACGAGCCTGCCCAGCTGCAAACCCGGCGTCCATACCGACCCGCATCTCCTGCATCATCTGCAGCATCTGAATCATCTCCTGCCCCTGAGGTGCCACGGCAGGAGGTGCCCCAGCAGGAGGTGGAACCACTGGAGGAGGGGGTGGCTGCTCCGGTGGTACAACGAGGATCAGGCCGCCGTCATCAGGATGCGGGCGAAGTACAGCACGGGGAGCCCCACGACGTAAGGCGCTACGCCGCTCAGCATAAGACGGAATGCGGTAGCAACGACCAGGTGCTAGGTCGTACGGATCTGTCTCCGGTGTAGTGCGAATCCCCTGTGCCGCGCACAACCCACAGATGAGGTGAACATGGGTAATCACCCTACTCCCTCGTCCTCTGCGCATACCCCGCAAGTTGTCCTCGATGCAAGCCCCTACATTCACCCTACCGTCCCGCGCGATGAAGCAAATGGTCTCGTAGACGTGATCCAAGACAATGTGGCTCCGGGACATCGGCCGGACACGCCCGAACCATAGCTGAGCGAGCTCTCGCCAAGGGGAGTCCATCGACGTCAAACGAAGCTCATGACTGTGCTCGAACGCAGGAGGCACTAGGGTGCATAAGGTGTTCCACGCAGGAGCGAGAACGCGCCCCTCAGGCTGGGGCCGGAACACGCCATCGTCGGGCAAGCCAAAATAGACGTTGATCGCCCGAGCACTGAAGTCGAGATAGCGACCACGGACCCATACCCGGGATAGATCGTCGCCCTCCCCGAGACCGCCGATGTTGGCAATAACCTCCATAGCCAAATAACCGGAGGCGACGCCCTCGGGGTGACGTGCCAGACCAGTCCACTGTAAATACTCCAAGACCGCACTGACCCTGTCATCGCCCATATGAAGAGGATATATGCCTCTCTCAGGGATGTAAGACCTGTTTCGACGAAGCTCGTCGAAATAAAAGTCCTGGGCAGCCCTCGTCCTAAACCGGAACCTGTCATGCCGGTGAGGACGCACCTCGTCCGGGAGGCCCCTGAGACGCGGGCCCCTCTGCACCTCATCCTCCTCAGACTCGCTCTCGTCGAAATCCGGCATCGCCGGAGCAGCATGACTGGGGCCAGCCTCATCAGCAACCCGTCTCCTAGTCCTCGGAGGACACATGAGAGACGCCAAAACGACCCACAAAAAGAGCAACATCCTGCAAGTTACCAAACACCAATCATAAGACTAAGTCCCACACAGAAGTCAAGCGAAAATACGAATAGGGCATTAATATATAATCCCAACGTGAATGTACCGTAAGAACAACAAATCCTACCGTTTACTAAGACCAACCAGGAGGTGACCTAGACAAAGAATATGCTAAAACTAGTGCCTAAACCCTATGTGGCATTTCGTCGAACACGTTATGTGCACAATAAACCAAAACCTAGGTTACTAACAACACATGGAAATCGCCCACAGAACGAAACAATCATTCTAATAACAATACGGCAAATCCTACAGCACTAAACAACGAGGGAACAAACCAATAATCACACCCCAATAGCAACCAAGCATCAATAACTTCATAGCCTTTCTAAGGATTCGAATTCAACAAGAATTTGCCAAAAACATAAACACTTTATAACATAAACATAGGCAAGGCAACAAGAGTAACAACAATTGCCACATACACTTGCTAAATTGCACAAATCAAGCCTAAAAATCATAAACCCCCAATTTTTGTACACAAACCCTAATTTCCTAAATCTCTTCACAAATCGAATCATTCAAAACATAAAAGTTGAAATTAGGAAGTGGGTTTAGTAGAATCGTACCTGGATGAGTGAAATTGAAGTCGAAATCGAGCAAAAAGGAAGGTAACTCGCCGGATTTAGAGAGAATTGGGGGTGTGTTCTCGGATGGGAAATGGAGGAAGTGGCTCGCGCGGAGCGCGAGCCCTATTTTTTTCGAACAGGGGGTGCCGCGCGCTCCCCGCGCGCCAACGCGCGGCCACCGCGCGGGACCCGGGTGGAGTTTTATCTTTCCTGTTCTGCTCGATCTCTTTCGCTATACGCTCCTCGCTGAACCCGGGCATACATTGACAGAGAAATACGTCGATAGGGAGCATCGCCTGGCATTATTCCGGCAAGGACGGCGGAATTGCCTCACGCCCTCCTTTCACAGGACTACGGGAAACCCCCGGGACGTAAATACCGAGGGACCCTAAGAAATTCCGTAGGGAAATGAGAGCGGCATGTTAACTAACGACCCCACCACCGTTTACTCGTGACCACAATGTGTTCCACGACCCCCAACTAAAGAAGTATGTGCCCGACACGTCGCATGTACTCCAATCGGACGTAATCGAATTGGATGATGACTTGACCTATGAGGAAACCCCGGTGCAAATACTCGACTACAAGGAAAGGGGTGACAAGGAATAAAACTGTAAAGATGGTCAAGGTCCTGTGGTCCAACCACGAGACGGAGACGGCAACCTGGGAATTGGAAGCCGACATGAGGCAACGTTACCCTACCCTCTTCCAAGACGACCCGACCACAGTTATGGGGACATAACTGTATTCTTAAGGGGGGGAGGATGTAACACCCGAGGAAAAACAAATTCAAATTGTTTTGAACTACGCCATGACTTGATCCCTTCACAGGGTACGTAGGCAGCTTAGAACTAATTTCTAAGTTCAGTCACGAAATAAATCACGAAATACATCACGAATTAGATCACAAGGACGATAGGAGATGTTGGAACCAATTTAGACTAGGCTAAGTAGGACCCGGAAATGTTGCGAGCGATAAGCCGGACTCGCAACAAGATTAAGGGGAAGATTCCGCAACGAAGACGCCCCAGGGAATCGAGCTAACACGTAGAAAACCGATAGGAGAAAGCGAGGGAAGACCCGACGGAACACGCGGAGCCGAACCGGCCGGTCCGGCCGGCCCGCGCTGTCCGCGCGCCGCCGCGCGGCCACCGCGCGGCCAAGGGCGTCGCGACGCCAGGGCTGGCACGCGTGCTCCGCGCGGACAAAAGCTTAGGTGCGCGCCACCAGCGCGCCAGAGGTGCTGAAAGTGTAAACTTTCCTTCCATGGCGATTTTCTTGCCTAAATTAACATTCTCTTCGATGGTAAACGGATCCCAGCAGTAGGGAAGTGCATAAACTCGGTATTGGGCG
This sequence comes from Hygrophila difformis, assembly GCA_030278955.1. Taxonomy (NCBI): domain Eukaryota; kingdom Viridiplantae; phylum Streptophyta; class Magnoliopsida; order Lamiales; family Acanthaceae; genus Hygrophila; species Hygrophila difformis. Next base: position 36,312,383 of record JAOANR010000015.1, read on the forward strand.
CCCCCTTCCCCTTATTTTCAGTAAACAAACCCTAGACACTCCATCTTCCTTCTCCAAGTTGAAAACCCCCTTCGACCCCACTTTCCGGCGAGTATTCCGGCGACGACGGGACGACCGGGACAGAGCCCTGCCCTCTAGACTCTTGGTAAGCCATTGTGCAATGTTTTAATTCGTCCATAGGCCCCTGAAACTCGAATTCTAACATTATTTCCTTACTACGATTTCACGTCGGAAAACGAACAAAAAGCGATCGGAGGAGTTGGCCGTTCGTCGTGACCCTAGGACATCCGGAAACCCAATCCAGCGACCCTAACATCATTCTAGGTAAGTTAACACCTTACTCACAAATTTTTGCGGTTGTTTGTTGTTTAAATTTCGAGATATAGGCTTGTAACAAAAATCGGTTTTCAAAAACCCTATTTTCGTCCAATTTTAAAGACTCGCCTAAAACTCGACCTTCGGGAATTCAAACCGAAAACTTTTCAACATAAAAGTTGTTCCTAACACCTTTATCTATCTTGTGTCCAAATTTCAGCCATTGACATTAAGTTTTGCTATCCCAATTGTCGCCATGAACTTTCTGTATTGAACCGAACCGTTCAAATCTGTGACAGATCTCTTCATTCAACTTGATGCATGTTTTTCACCCATTTTTCGAATGATTTAACTTTGCATTCCTAAACAAAAGTTGTAGATAATTGTGTCTAGATTATGCCTACAAAATTTCACGAATTTTGGTGTTCATTTGATATGTCAAACGGCCAAGTTTTTGAAACTGTTTTGAATTCGTTTTAAAGGCCATGAGTGTGCAGAGAGTTACACACGATTTTTGGGTACCAAGAATTCATTATTTCCAAAAACTTAAAACATGAAAGTTGTTCCTTAATGTGTCGTGTAGTTACTGTAAAAATTTCACATCGATTGGTTTTGAAATGAATTTTTAATCGGCGTTACACGAACCTGTGACGACAACAGTTTTTAAGACGTAAATTATTCCTTGCAATAAACTCAAATTTTAACTCACTTCGGAACCTTATTTCCAAAAACTTAAATCATGAAAGTTGTTCGTGTGTGTGTTTTTGAATTACTGGCCAAGTTTCAGAATTTTTGGAGGAAAAACGAATTTTAAATTAAGAAAGGCGTGAACTGCCTCGAATAGGATTTTTCGAACTTGAGAAAACTCGAACTATGAAAACGCGATATCGATCCTTTGATAACTTTGAAATACGAACTTTCGAAAAATCCCGTTCACTAGGCTGAGCCGATCTTCATACTATCATTATCTTTGAGACTGCCTCGTTAGTGGTCTCCTTACTATCTGAGATTGCCTCGTTAGTGATCTCGCGCGCTGTATTTGTGGACTGCCTCGTTAGTGGTCCTACTATCTTTGTGGATCGCCTCGTTAGTGGTCCTACTATCTTTGTGGATCGCCTCGTTAGTGGTCCTACTATCTTTGAGACTGCCTCGTTAGTGGTCTCCCATTGTTTGGACTGCCTCGTTAGTGGTCCTATGTTGAGATTGCCTCGTTAGTGATCTCCCGGTATGGTGTCCTCTTCTTAGTTTACGGGATGAAAAGTAAAAGACTCGTGTGAGTGTTTCATTATGCTTAAATCGTATTTATCCTGTCTTTAATTACGTATTTAAATTTTATGCACCTTAAATTATGCTTTAAGTTTCGCTTTTTAAATTAAGTTCTTTAATCATAACTTTCCGCTGCTAATAAATCATGTACTTTTAAATCCTCGTACGATAAGCGAAATCTTTAGTTTTAAACACTTGTAACCTCTCTTATTTGTTAGTTAGGGATTAACTTACTCAGTATATTTTTATACTGACAACCGTTGTCATTTTTCTTTTACAGAGTATGTCGAGTGACGCATTGCATATGCACTTGGGGAAAACCATAATGGACATTTTAAATTTTTGCATCGTACTGTTTTACCGGGTCTGTTAAACCCGAGGATTTGGCCATGTTGGCCGTGATTTTACTTTCCGCTGCACTTACTTTATTTATTTTCCGCACGTGATAATTTCGACTATCGTACTAAGTATTATAAATTTCCGGACTATATCTTGAAATGTTTTAAATCTTTTACATACCCACAAGCCTTGCGTTTCCTTAGCAAGCTCGGGAAGCCGTGTCTTGCTAGGGGAATGCGGCGGTGACATCCCGGCCTGGGTTATCAAATCCGGGGTGTTACAAAATTGGTCGAAATCTTGGAAACTAATAATTGAATCATTTGTTTATAAAAATTTGGGTTGTCCACAAATTTCGTAACTTAATTGGCTAAGTATTTTCAATTAGATTATGACCTCTTAAATTCTAATGACTTACTTCTTCATGTCCAATAATAATTATTTCAATTTTATAAATAAATGGTCCTAAGTTGAATTGAATTTTTTTTTCATCTAAAAATTAATTTTATGTGAACTTTTAAATATTCAATTATTTAAATTGAAAATCCTATTTAAAATTTTACGGAGTGTTATATTAGCCACGAAAGCAATAATCTGGACAAAATAATGCTACTCAGGTGCATGTGCAAATGTGGCAGGTTTGCTTGTTACTACAAGACGTTCCTGTACTGCACCTATTCTTTCCACCTATTACTGTTCAACCTACCTGCAACTACCCAACTAGCAAGGTCTTTTTCCCCCCTTTAAATCAAACAAGCCCCAACATGATTACTCTTCCAAAAAATATTAAACAATCAATAGTATAAAAAAAACCTTCGTACCAACTATCCTCTTTGCTTTATCATAATAATCCATTATATCTAAAATATTGTGCCCAAAATTTATGGGCCATTATTCCCGGAACAGACAAAGCTTATTTTACATTATTAAGGTTCTAAAAATATTTCGCTACTACCTAATATGTTGTAAATTTTGACCATTATCTTCAAAGTTTTAAAAAAATATTATTTATATTTTGTTTTTCCTTTTCGCCACTTCAAACTTATATTTTATTACGTGGTGTATTTTAAATTTTTGTTGTTGTTCCTTTTATAGACTACTCTTTAATTTTATAAAATCAATTTAAATTATAATTACGTTTTAATAATCTGATAATTTTTTAAATATTATTTTTTTCGATAATATTTCCTTCAATTTTCATAATATACGAAGATTACTATGTCATGTTTTCCTCTTTTTTTTTTCACTTTTCTCTCTTTCCTTTTTTAAAAAGAAAAAAGTATTATGTAGCATATGTTTAGAATGGTATAAATTTTTTAAGTTATTAATCATTTTATATTCATTCATATTTTTAGAATTTATCTAATATTGCATCATATTTTGAATGAAATATTTTTATTTAAATTATGATTATTATAGTCCTTATATTAATATAAGATTATCTATATTTCAAACATAAATTTTTTAGCTAATTAAATTTATTGAATAAAAATATAATATTAATATTTTAAAAAATATTATGTATGCAATCAAATAATTTATATATATATATTTGTAATTAATTTCCTCTTTTTTAAATATATATAAAGATTTTTTCGAAATTTTATTAAAATAGATAGATTTATTTTTAAATATAAATATTGAGGATATATATGATCGCGTATAATCAGTCAGAATATTTCGTATGAACCCAGCCTACCTATGTGTTTTAACAAGAACTGTTGGTCTACAATTAAGCTTATGATGACTTGTTAACCCTCTGAAATTAAGAATGGTGAATTACATTTAATAAAGGCAAAAAGTCAACACATGATAAAACGTATTCTCGCTTTATTATATAAATGGTGAAATTTCTAATAAAAAACATATCAATTCATTAACATTTTGCTTAATCTGAGGGCGTATTTAGGGTGAAAAAATGGCCTACTTTTTCCGTTCTCGTAAGAGGTTCGACAATAATTTGAACGGACACAATACACCATTATCTACAAAACAAAAGTCATGTGATTAACAAATAACCTCTAAATACACCATTAGTAATTCTACGCAACCTTCCAATGGACACAATACTTTCCCCAATGTCACTGTACGCTCCAGGACACAGGCGTTTCTTTTTTCTTTGCATTGGTCTTGTAGAAGCAGCTTTTATACACACTACATCACTGCCCCACCCCTGCCCTTTACTTTCTCTCCAGTCCCTTTGTAACACCCCGGATTTGATCTCCCAGGCCAGGGCATTACCGCCACACCTTCCCAAGCAAGACGCGAACCATTTCGAGCTCACTTGAGAAGATGCTAAGGCTAAGTTGTACCAATACTTAAAAATAATTTAAAAATCATTCAATAAGTGCCCGAAGGTCTAAATTAGAGTTAAGTCTAACATACATAATTTAAAACAGTGCGGAAGCTAAGGGCCAAACACGGCCAAACATGAGTTTGGAATTCGTAAAATAATAAAAAAAAAAACAAGTGCGACAAGTCTTCGGAAATTCCCATCCCAAATGTAAATGCCATGCGCTAATCTTCAACATCTGAAAAAAAAAATGAGACAACGTATCTATCGGTACAACGGTACTGAGTAAGTTAATGTATAGCATAACAAATTTTAAAGTTTTTAGAAGAGAGATTTAAAGATAGAATTTGTAATTTAAAAAAAAGAAGGTCGAGTAAAAATAATTCCGGAAGATTCTTACACTTTGCCATACGAATAATATATCATTGTTCATTTTTATCGAGAAAAAAAAAACCATTCTTGGGGAATCAAACCCACAAGAGCTCAAACCACATCCTTTTACCATTGTTTCCATATCATCGAGGACCTCATTGTTTCCAGAACTCAAATACCTTCGATTACCATTGTTCATTATGATCGAGGACACCTCGTCCTTGGGGAATCGAACCCGCAAGAACTCAATATACATCCTAGGGAATCGAACCCATAGGAGTCAACAATATCCTGGGGAATCGAACCCGCAGGAAAAACATAAACCTTGGGGAATCGAACCCACAAGGCAAGTGAAAGTAGCGGACCCTATACAGACACACTCCGGAGCCCTAGGTAACCCTTATAGATACACCTAGGAGTATAGACTCATACAATCACGCAACAATATTTCCTTGGCGCCGTTTTGGCCACCAAAAAGAGGGGGCGGCCCAACGAGCCCACGCCAAGTGCACTTACCCTCCAAAATTGGGCATCTAACTCGATCAAAACTCACAAAGTTTCAAAATCCACATTTTAATCATTACAACCCATGACAACATTTCCAGAATTCATAAGATTCACCAAAGAGTAGCAATCGACTCATTAATCATCCAAACGTACGAAACCAAGTTACCGGTAAAGAACACACCGTAGCAGTTTTCGAATTCGCACTAGGAAATATAGTAAAACTTTGTAGAAAATTCTGAAAATTTTTGTAATACCCGGGATTTTTATCGGCGTCCAAAGGAATAAAATTTATTTCTTAATCAAATCAAGGTTGAAATATCTCCGAGAAGAAGAAAATAATTTAGCACAATAAATTATTGCTCGGAAATGAGACGCCGATAGATTCAAAAATTCAAAATGGAATAAAGGAGGGAAAGGAAGCCCGAAGACATTCCATGAAATCGAGTCAAAAGAATTGGAATTAAATTCAAGAAAGAAAAGAATTTTAATTCCAGGAAACCGTGGAGTCGGAAATAATTTAATTAGATAAATTGTTGCATGGGAGTCAAAGGACGACGAATTAGAAGCCGACGAATCCAAACGCGACGAACTCCAGATTTCGAATACGGGATTAATTCGAGACGAGATAAATTTAAGATAAGAATTTGTAATCCGAGAATGACCCGAAAAATCGAGCCCGAAAACGTAAGAGCACAGAAGTCCGAAAGAGAGGAGAAAAGGCCCGACGGGATCGCACGGCCCAGTCCGAACGCACGGCCCAGACCAGGCCGCGCGCCCGCCGCGCGCCCTTTGGCCTAACACCGCGCCACCAGCGCGCCAGTGCAGCAGCAGCTGCCAACTTGCCCGATTTCGGCGATTTCTTGCCAAAATTTTCGACCCCCGACTTTGGAAACTCAATCCCGGGCTATGGAATGATATTGGGACGATATTAGGCTGTTCCCTAACCCTAATTTTCGAATTTTTACAGCCTTCAAATCACCTCTAGACTCTCAAACTTCTCTCAAACCGAAAACCCCATATTCTCTTGTGTTCTTGCCTTCCGATCACTTTCCGACGAACAAACCGGAGAAAGGAGGACGTGGATAGGAAGTATTCAGACCCTAGATAGTGGTAAGATGAAGTCTTGAACTTCATTTCATAGTTTTCGTCGGATTTAGATTCTAACTTATGGTTTTTATTCTCAAAAAAAAACACAAATCGGAGCCAAAGGAAGAAGAATCGACTTGAGGAGATTCGTTCGTGACATCCCGTGGATTCCGGACGACCCCGTGACCTCCTAGATATCATCCCCACTGTAAGTTAATACTTACTTGGTTTTGGGTGACTTAAAATGCAACCAAACATATGAATTTAATAACTCTAAAATCTGTCAACACGAAAAACCCTCAGCGCAACAATTTTGTGCGAATTTTTCGAACACTTAAATCTGCTCAAACGGAAAAACTCAAAACATGAAAAATGTTCCTAAGACATAGATCTAGTTTGTGTAAAATTTTCATAATTTTTCATTGTGTTTTGTTATCCGAAAACGGCCTCCAACAGACCTGCCCTAAAAGTCGACATGAAACTGTAACAGATTTGTAATTGGATCAAAACCCCTACTTCAAGAGTTCAAACCGAAAAACTCAAAACTAGACTTTTGATCCTAACACATTAAACTATGTTGTGTAAAAATTTCATCGATTTTCATCAACGTTTGCTACCCCAAAACGATCCGAACATAAACTGCTTTGTAAAATGTTTTCGAAAATCTGACAGTGTAGATGTCCGAACTTGATGAGCATGTTCCTATATTTTCTAGCCCGAATTGATCTTCACAATCTAAATGAAAGTTGTAGAAAATCATGTCTAGTATATGCATATAAAATTTCAGAATTTTTGGAGTCCATTTGATGTGTCAAATTGTCGAGTTTTGAAGCTTTGTCAAAATCTGAAACCTGACAGCATGCTACTTTGGTGAAAGACTTGATTTTTGGCTCGTTTCCTTAACCCGGATCGAGAAACTTAAAACATGAAACTTGTTCGTCTCCGTGTTTTCGAGTTACTGGTGAAATTTCAGAATTTTTAGACTTAAAATGAATTTTTAAATAATTATGGAGTAAGACGGCGACTTGTATAAGTTATATTTTGAGAAACATGTGAAACTTGCGAAATGTGTTCTTACCTTGCGGGTTTGATTCCCCAAGGGTGATTGTATGTTTACCTGCGGGTTCGATTCCCCAGGATGTGTGTTGATTCCTATGGGTTCAATTCCCTAGGATGTATTTGAGTTCTTGCGGGTTTGATTCCCCAAGGGCGATCGTTTGTTTTCCTGCGGGTTCGATTCCCCAGGACGTGTGTTGATCCTACGGGTTTGATTCCCTAGGATGCGTTTAAGTTATTGCGGGTCCATTTCCCCCGAGAACATATTATACTAGGTCATATCGAACAAAAGTGAAAGAGCGAAATCCTTGAAATACCAAATCCTGAAATCATGAGAAAATTAAGAGAATTGAATATTTTCTTTGTTTTAAATTATGTCATTTAATTATTAGTGGATGATTAATTTAAATCGTGTATTACCTACAAGCATGTTTTTATTAAATTTAATTAAAGGCTTTGAAACCCCTAAGTCATGCTAGGTGTTAACTTACTCAGCACGTTTTGCTGACCCAAACCATTTCCTTCTTTTTCCTACAGAGCATATGGATTATACTGAGCACGTACATGCATGGGAATTTTTGGGAATACTTTATTTTAAATTTGCCTTAGACTATCGTATGAACGGGCCTGTTTAACCCGTGTTTTGGCCATGTCGGCCCTTATACTTTACTTTCCGCTGCAACTTTGATATTATGATTTTTAAATTATATTGTAATGGGTTGTTTGAATATTTTAAATTCTGAAAAACCATAGCCTTGCATCTCTTTAGCAAGCTCGGAGAAACCGTGTCTTACTAGAGAGGTGCGGCGGTGACACCTCGGCCTGGGTTATCAAATCCGGGGTGTTACAGAGTGGTATCAGAGCCCGGAATATTTTTAAACTATTATTTTTAAGTATTATTATTTTTAAAATTTATTATTTCTAAACTAGTAATATATTTTAAAGAGCCCAATCATTATTTTGAAGTCAAGGCCCAAATTTTTAACCCAAATTTTTTTAGAAGCCCAAATGTTTTCTTTAAAAAGCCCAAGAAATTATTTTTAGCCCAATACTTTATATACTTACTATTGTGGGCTCAATTTTCTTTAAGCCCAATTATTTTGGCCCAATACCCTTGTTTTTACTCAAGCCCAAATAATTTCTTTTGGCCCAATATAGTGGCCCCAAACCTTTTACCCTTAATCTTTTAAAATCTATCCATGGAGTAAATTTATTTTTAAAACCCATGGGTAGAGAAAAAAAAAAAAATGCATGCATGAATTAAATTTTATTGGGGGGATTGCATATGCATACACACGTAATTGCACTAACTCTTCTTTATGTGAATCAGCGACTCTAAGAAAACACTCTTAAATTAGTATTCGACATGACTTTGACTTAGGAGCGCTGCTAAAGACTAACTTTGCCTTAGTCCTAGATCTTGACCACTTAGGAACTCATCTTCGCGTGCTTTTATAACAGAGAATGGCACCTAGAAGAAAACTGAGGAAGGTAAGCCCAAACGGCACTGACACTGACCTCCCAAACGCACCTAACAACAATGAGAATCCTCCGAACGTAGGAGATCGAGCGCCTCCTATTCCCAACAACATGGATGAACGTTTAAGGACGGTAGAAGAAGTACTCGTAGCATTAGGAAATGCCGAGGTGCATAGGGCACAAGCAGCAGTACCCCCGCCAGTAGCGCAAGTCAACTACTTGGCATTGGTGAACCCCTACAACCCGCCCCATTATGACGGCCAAGAGGATCCGGCCAAGTTGGAAGGTTGGATCCGTACCTTTGATAAGCTCTTGAATGCTATCAAATGCCCTAATGAGGAGAAGATACACGTGGTAACCTACTACTTAGGAGGCGAAGCCGATGAGTGGTGGCAAAACTTTCGAACGAATTCAGAGGAAGACGAAGAAGCCTACACCTGGGAAGAACTCAAGGAAGCCTTGAGGGAAAGATTTTACCCACTGAGCACCAGGACCGCGAAGTACGAGGAATTTATCAACCTCAGACAAGGAGCGCAAACAGTACAAGAGTACTACACCAAATTCAAGGAATTGGTGCGATTTGCTACAAGGATAGTACCAACTGACTCTGACAAGGCTCAGAAATTCGAGATGGGTCTGAACCTTAGTATCCGGGAGATACTTGCAGTAGGACAATTCACAAACCTGCAGACGGTTTACGATCGAGCTGTAGCAATTGATCGAGTCCAGCAACTGAAGCGTAAAGAAAATGGTGAGTCGAGCAAGGACTCGCAACAGTTTGAGAAAAAGAATCAAAACATTAGCAATGGCAATTTTAAGGAGAATAAGAATAAAGGTTTCAATTATGGGAGAAACGGCATACGTCATACAGTCATACCACGTTGCCCGCAGTGCCACCAAGCCCATCTGGTGCGCGAATGCCCAAGGCGCGGGACTTGTTATAGATGTGGTGGGGACGACCACATGATTAGAGAATGCAATGTTCGTGAGGAGAGGATTGAGAAGAGGCTAGATTTGGTAAACCCTCAACCAGAAGAGCCATAGGACGATTGAACGACATCGATCAAGCTGACCTGCCAGCTCAATGAAGAAGGATCATGGGCAACGATACCCGAACCTGTTAGCGAATAATACATAGGCAGTTATGGGGACATAACTGAAATCTTAAGGGGGGGAGGATGTAACAACCCGAATATTCTATTCCGAATATTTTGTATTTCAAATAAGCAAATTCAAATTGTTTTGAACTACGTAATGACTTGATCCCTTCACCGGGTACGTAGGCAACTTGGAAATTTCAATTCTGGGTTCAGTCAAACGATATAATAAAATAATACAAACAACATCAAGAACAACAACACATAATGATACAATCACGCATTCAAACAATAGCACAAAATAGAAAGGACCTTAGTTCCAAGCTCGCGAGAACTAACACCCAACTTCGGGGACGAAGTTGATTCTTAAGGGGGGTAGACTGTAATACCCGGGATTTTTATCGGCGTCCAAAGGAATAAAATTTATTTCTTAATCAAATCAAGGTTGAAATATCTCCGAGAAGAAGAAAATAATTTAGCACAATAAATTATTGCTCGGAAATGAGACGCCGATAGATTCAAAAATTCAAAATGGAATAAAGGAGGGAAAGGAAGCCCGAAGACATTCCATGAAATCGAGTCAAAAGAATTGGAATTAAATTCAAGAAAGAAAAGAATTTTAATTCCAGGAAACCGTGGAGTCGGAAATAATTTAATTAGATAAATTGTTGCATGGGAGTCAAAGGACGACGAATTAGAAGCCGACGAATCCAAACGCGACGAACTCCAGATTTCGAATACGGGATTAATTCGAGACGAGATAAATTTAAGATAAGAATTTGTAATCCGAGAATGACCCGAAAAATCGAGCCCGAAAACGTAAGAGCACAGAAGTCCGAAAGAGAGGAGAAAAGGCCCGACGGGATCGCACGGCCCAGTCCGAACGCACGGCCCAGACCAGGCCGCGCGCCCGCCGCGCGCCCTTTGGCCTAACACCGCGCCACCAGCGCGCCAGTGCAGCAGCAGCTGCCAACTTGCCCGATTTCGGCGATTTCTTGCCAAAATTTTCGACCCCCGACTTTGGAAACTCAATCCCGGGCTATGGAATGATATTGGGACGATATTAGGCTGTTCCCTAACCCTAATTTTCGAATTTTTACAGCCTTCAAATCACCTCTAGACTCTCAAACTTCTCTCAAACCGAAAACCCCATATTCTCTTGTGTTCTTGCCTTCCGATCACTTTCCGACGAACAAACCGGAGAAAGGAGGACGTGGATAGGAAGTATTCAGACCCTAGATAGTGGTAAGATGAAGTCTTGAACTTCATTTCATAGTTTTCGTCGGATTTAGATTCTAACTTATGGTTTTTATTCTCAAAAAAAACACAAATCGGAGCCAAAGGAAGAAGAATCGACTTGAGGAGATTCGTTCGTGACATCCCGTGGATTCCGGACGACCCCGTGACCTCCTAGATATCATCCCCACTGTAAGTTAATACTTACTTGGTTTTGGGTGACTTAAAATGCAACCAAACATATGAATTTAATAACTCTAAAATCTGTCAACACGAAAAACCCTCAGCGCAACAATTTTGTGCGAATTTTTCGAACACTTAAATCTGCTCAAACGGAAAAACTCAAAACATGAAAAATGTTCCTAAGACATAGATCTAGTTTGTGTAAAATTTTCATAATTTTTCATTGTGTTTTGTTATCCGAAAACGGCCTCCAACAGACCTGCCCTAAAAGTCGACATGAAACTGTAACAGATTTGTAATTGGATCAAAACCCCTACTTCAAGAGTTCAAACCGAAAAACTCAAAACTAGACTTTTGATCCTAACACATTAAACTATGTTGTGTAAAAATTTCATCGATTTTCATCAACGTTTGCTACCCCAAAACGATCCGAACATAAACTGCTTTGTAAAATGTTTTCGAAAATCTGACAGTGTAGATGTCCGAACTTGATGAGCATGTTCCTATATTTTCTAGCCCGAATTGATCTTCACAATCTAAATGAAAGTTGTAGAAAATCATGTCTAGTATATGCATATAAAATTTCAGAATTTTTGGAGTCCATTTGATGTGTCAAATTGTCGAGTTTTGAAGCTTTGTCAAAATCTGAAACCTGACAGCATGCTACTTTGGTGAAAGACTTGATTTTTGGCTCGTTTCCTTAACCCGGATCGAGAAACTTAAAACATGAAACTTGTTCGTCTCCGTGTTTTCGAGTTACTGGTGAAATTTCAGAATTTTTAGACTTAAAATGAATTTTTAAATAATTATGGAGTAAGACGGCGACTTGTATAAGTTATATTTTGAGAAACATGTGAAACTTGCGAAATGTGTTCTTACCTTGCGGGTTTGATTCCCCAAGGGTGATTGTATGTTTACCTGCGGGTTCGATTCCCCAGGATGTGTGTTGATTCCTATGGGTTCAATTCCCTAGGATGTATTTGAGTTCTTGCGGGTTTGATTCCCCAAGGGCGATCGTTTGTTTTCCTGCGGGTTCGATTCCCCAGGACGTGTGTTGATCCTACGGGTTTGATTCCCTAGGATGCGTTTAAGTTATTGCGGGTCCATTTCCCCCGAGAACATATTATACTAGGTCATATCGAACAAAAGTGAAAGAGCGAAATCCTTGAAATACCAAATCCTGAAATCATGAGAAAATTAAGAGAATTGAATATTTTCTTTGTTTTAAATTATGTCATTTAATTATTAGTGGATGATTAATTTAAATCGTGTATTACCTACAAGCATGTTTTTATTAAATTTAATTAAAGGCTTTGAAACCCCTAAGTCATGCTAGGTGTTAACTTACTCAGCACGTTTTGCTGACCCAAACCATTTCCTTCTTTTTCCTACAGAGCATATGGATTATACTGAGCACGTACATGCATGGGAATTTTTGGGAATACTTTATTTTAAATTTGCCTTAGACTATCGTATGAACGGGCCTGTTTAACCCGTGTTTTGGCCATGTCGGCCCTTATACTTTACTTTCCGCTGCAACTTTGATATTATGATTTTTAAATTATATTGTAATGGGTTGTTTGAATATTTTAAATTCTGAAAAACCATAGCCTTGCATCTCTTTAGCAAGCTCGGAGAAACCGTGTCTTACTAGAGAGGTGCGGCGGTGACACCTCGGCCTGGGTTATCAAATCCGGGGTGTTACAGAGTGGTATCAGAGCCCGGAATATTTTTAAACTATTATTTTTAAGTATTATTATTTTTAAAATTTATTATTTCTAAACTAGTAATATATTTTAAAGAGCCCAATCATTATTTTGAAGTCAAGGCCCAAATTTTTAACCCAAATTTTTTTAGAAGCCCAAATGTTTTCTTTAAAAAGCCCAAGAAATTATTTTTAGCCCAATACTTTATATACTTACTATTGTGGGCTCAATTTTCTTTAAGCCCAATTATTTTGGCCCAATACCCTTGTTTTTACTCAAGCCCAAATAATTTCTTTTGGCCCAATATAGTGGCCCCAAACCTTTTACCCTTAATCTTTTAAAATCTATCCATGGAGTAAATTTATTTTTAAAACCCATGGGTAGAGAAAAAAAAAAAAATGCATGCATGAATTAAATTTTATTGGGGGGATTGCATATGCATACACACGTAATTGCACTAACTCTTCTTTATGTGAATCAGCGACTCTAAGAAAACACTCTTAAATTAGTATTCGACATGACTTTGACTTAGGAGCGCTGCTAAAGACTAACTTTGCCTTAGTCCTAGATCTTGACCACTTAGGAACTCATCTTCGCGTGCTTTTATAACAGAGAATGGCACCTAGAAGAAAACTGAGGAAGGTAAGCCCAAACGGCACTGACACTGACCTCCCAAACGCACCTAACAACAATGAGAATCCTCCGAACGTAGGAGATCGAGCGCCTCCTATTCCCAACAACATGGATGAACGTTTAAGGACGGTAGAAGAAGTACTCGTAGCATTAGGAAATGCCGAGGTGCATAGGGCACAAGCAGCAGTACCCCCGCCAGTAGCGCAAGTCAACTACTTGGCATTGGTGAACCCCTACAACCCGCCCCATTATGACGGCCAAGAGGATCCGGCCAAGTTGGAAGGTTGGATCCGTACCTTTGATAAGCTCTTGAATGCTATCAAATGCCCTAATGAGGAGAAGATACACGTGGTAACCTACTACTTAGGAGGCGAAGCCGATGAGTGGTGGCAAAACTTTCGAACGAATTCAGAGGAAGACGAAGAAGCCTACACCTGGGAAGAACTCAAGGAAGCCTTGAGGGAAAGATTTTACCCACTGAGCACCAGGACCGCGAAGTACGAGGAATTTATCAACCTCAGACAAGGAGCGCAAACAGTACAAGAGTACTACACCAAATTCAAGGAATTGGTGCGATTTGCTACAAGGATAGTACCAACTGACTCTGACAAGGCTCAGAAATTCGAGATGGGTCTGAACCTTAGTATCCGGGAGATACTTGCAGTAGGACAATTCACAAACCTGCAGACGGTTTACGATCGAGCTGTAGCAATTGATCGAGTCCAGCAACTGAAGCGTAAAGAAAATGGTGAGTCGAGCAAGGACTCGCAACAGTTTGAGAAAAAGAATCAAAACATTAGCAATGGCAATTTTAAGGAGAATAAGAATAAAGGTTTCAATTATGGGAGAAACGGCATACGTCATACAGTCATACCACGTTGCCCGCAGTGCCACCAAGCCCATCTGGTGCGCGAATGCCCAAGGCGCGGGACTTGTTATAGATGTGGTGGGGACGACCACATGATTAGAGAATGCAATGTTCGTGAGGAGAGGATTGAGAAGAGGCTAGATTTGGTAAACCCTCAACCAGAAGAGCCATAGGACGATTGAACGACATCGATCAAGCTGACCTGCCAGCTCAATGAAGAAGGATCATGGGCAACGATACCCGAACCTGTTAGCGAATAATACATAGGCAGTTATGGGGACATAACTGAAATCTTAAGGGGGGGAGGATGTAACAACCCGAATATTCTATTCCGAATATTTTGTATTTCAAATAAGCAAATTCAAATTGTTTTGAACTACGTAATGACTTGATCCCTTCACCGGGTACGTAGGCAACTTGGAAATTTCAATTCTGGGTTCAGTCAAACGATATAATAAAATAATACAAACAACATCAAGAACAACAACACATAATGATACAATCACGCATTCAAACAATAGCACAAAATAGAAAGGACCTTAGTTCCAAGCTCGCGAGAACTAACACCCAACTTCGGGGACGAAGTTGATTCTTAAGGGGGGTAGACTGTAATACCCGGGATTTTTATCGGCGTCCAAAGGAATAAAATTTATTTCTTAATCAAATCAAGGTTGAAATATCTCCGAGAAGAAGAAAATAATTTAGCACAATAAATTATTGCTCGGAAATGAGACGCCGATAGATTCAAAAATTCAAAATGGAATAAAGGAGGGAAAGGAAGCCCGAAGACATTCCATGAAATCGAGTCAAAAGAATTGGAATTAAATTCAAGAAAGAAAAGAATTTTAATTCCAGGAAACCGTGGAGTCGGAAATAATTTAATTAGATAAATTGTTGCATGGGAGTCAAAGGACGACGAATTAGAAGCCGACGAATCCAAACGCGACGAACTCCAGATTTCGAATACGGGATTAATTCGAGACGAGATAAATTTAAGATAAGAATTTGTAATCCGAGAATGACCCGAAAAATCGAGCCCGAAAACGTAAGAGCACAGAAGTCCGAAAGAGAGGAGAAAAGGCCCGACGGGATCGCACGGCCCAGTCCGAACGCACGGCCCAGACCAGGCCGCGCGCCCGCCGCGCGCCCTTTGGCCTAACACCGCGCCACCAGCGCGCCAGTGCAGCAGCAGCTGCCAACTTGCCCGATTTCGGCGATTTCTTGCCAAAATTTTCGACCCCCGACTTTGGAAACTCAATCCCGGGCTATGGAATGATATTGGGACGATATTAGGCTGTTCCCTAACCCTAATTTTCGAATTTTTACAGCCTTCAAATCACCTCTAGACTCTCAAACTTCTCTCAAACCGAAAACCCCATATTCTCTTGTGTTCTTGCCTTCCGATCACTTTCCGACGAACAAACCGGAGAAAGGAGGACGTGGATAGGAAGTATTCAGACCCTAGATAGTGGTAAGATGAAGTCTTGAACTTCATTTCATAGTTTTCGTCGGATTTAGATTCTAACTTATGGTTTTTATTCTCAAAAAAAAACACAAATCGGAGCCAAAGGAAGAAGAATCGACTTGAGGAGATTCGTTCGTGACATCCCGTGGATTCCGGACGACCCCGTGACCTCCTAGATATCATCCCCACTGTAAGTTAATACTTACTTGGTTTTGGGTGACTTAAAATGCAACCAAACATATGAATTTAATAACTCTAAAATCTGTCAACACGAAAAACCCTCAGCGCAACAATTTTGTGCGAATTTTTCGAACACTTAAATCTGCTCAAACGGAAAAACTCAAAACATGAAAAATGTTCCTAAGACATAGATCTAGTTTGTGTAAAATTTTCATAATTTTTCATTGTGTTTTGTTATCCGAAAACGGCCTCCAACAGACCTGCCCTAAAAGTCGACATGAAACTGTAACAGATTTGTAATTGGATCAAAACCCCTACTTCAAGAGTTCAAACCGAAAAACTCAAAACTAGACTTTTGATCCTAACACATTAAACTATGTTGTGTAAAAATTTCATCGATTTTCATCAACGTTTGCTACCCCAAAACGATCCGAACATAAACTGCTTTGTAAAATGTTTTCGAAAATCTGACAGTGTAGATGTCCGAACTTGATGAGCATGTTCCTATATTTTCTAGCCCGAATTGATCTTCACAATCTAAATGAAAGTTGTAGAAAATCATGTCTAGTATATGCATATAAAATTTCAGAATTTTTGGAGTCCATTTGATGTGTCAAATTGTCGAGTTTTGAAGCTTTGTCAAAATCTGAAACCTGACAGCATGCTACTTTGGTGAAAGACTTGATTTTTGGCTCGTTTCCTTAACCCGGATCGAGAAACTTAAAACATGAAACTTGTTCGTCTCCGTGTTTTCGAGTTACTGGTGAAATTTCAGAATTTTTAGACTTAAAATGAATTTTTAAATAATTATGGAGTAAGACGGCGACTTGTATAAGTTATATTTTGAGAAACATGTGAAACTTGCGAAATGTGTTCTTACCTTGCGGGTTTGATTCCCCAAGGGTGATTGTATGTTTACCTGCGGGTTCGATTCCCCAGGATGTGTGTTGATTCCTATGGGTTCAATTCCCTAGGATGTATTTGAGTTCTTGCGGGTTTGATTCCCCAAGGGCGATCGTTTGTTTTCCTGCGGGTTCGATTCCCCAGGACGTGTGTTGATCCTACGGGTTTGATTCCCTAGGATGCGTTTAAGTTATTGCGGGTCCATTTCCCCCGAGAACATATTATACTAGGTCATATCGAACAAAAGTGAAAGAGCGAAATCCTTGAAATACCAAATCCTGAAATCATGAGAAAATTAAGAGAATTGAATATTTTCTTTGTTTTAAATTATGTCATTTAATTATTAGTGGATGATTAATTTAAATCGTGTATTACCTACAAGCATGTTTTTATTAAATTTAATTAAAGGCTTTGAAACCCCTAAGTCATGCTAGGTGTTAACTTACTCAGCACGTTTTGCTGACCCAAACCATTTCCTTCTTTTTCCTACAGAGCATATGGATTATACTGAGCACGTACATGCATGGGAATTTTTGGGAATACTTTATTTTAAATTTGCCTTAGACTATCGTATGAACGGGCCTGTTTAACCCGTGTTTTGGCCATGTCGGCCCTTATACTTTACTTTCCGCTGCAACTTTGATATTATGATTTTTAAATTATATTGTAATGGGTTGTTTGAATATTTTAAATTCTGAAAAACCATAGCCTTGCATCTCTTTAGCAAGCTCGGAGAAACCGTGTCTTACTAGGGAGGTGCGGCGGTGACACCTCGGCCTGGGTTATCAAATCCGGGGTGTTACAATTTTACAGCTACTAGGAGACATCAAAATAAACGTTTTTCTCAGAAATAGGCCTTAGCAAATTCGGACTCTAAGTTGCCCAAAAAAAATCATTTCAGAAACTCATTATCAAAGGTTGTAGAGATCACTGTTCATCCGACCACAGTTTACTTAAAAATCCATAACAATTCGAAGAGCGATCCAAAAATTCTGAAATTTCACAGGAATAAACTAGACACATAGATGAACAATTTTCATGAAGAAACTATCCATCAAAAACAATCGTAGCTAGGAGTAATACGGACTACAAAACTGAACATACAATGAAATGGAATCTGTCAACATGCACTGCAGAAAATACCAGATGTTTTTTCGACATCTAAATCATGTCCACAAATTCTGAAAATTTGCAGAGACCATGTTTAAAGTGTTAGGAACATTTTTCATTTAGACAAGTTTTTCCAAAAACGAAAGGATCTAGGCGAGAAAAGCACAACAATAAAATCTACTCGGAAGAAACCCTAGAAGACAGTTTTGGCATAGGATGAAAATCAAACTATAACTCAAAGAATACTCAACCAAAAGCTCTAAAATTCGAGATGCACAACACTAACTTACTTCTCAAGAGTGTAGTGTCGAAATCCTCTTTGGTTGAACTTCCAAAATCGTCCGGAACAGCCTCTCACTTCCAAGATCTACCGAATGAATCCTATATTGAGGTGTTTGGAGAAATACTAGATGTTAGGGCTTGAAATCCGACCCTATGATTAAGGATTTGGATTAGAACACTTACCTAGATGTAGGAGAATGGATGGAAGTCTTCCAACTCGTCCAAGAACTCAGGAACAAGAAGAATATCCTTCAACTCTCACCAACACTCAAGAAGAATGGAATTTTCGGAGGAATGGTTTGAAGGAGGTTTTTGGGACTGATAATTAGTTGTAATGGCTGAATTGAGAGTTCCAAATGAAGATTTGAAGACCCTGGGAAGTAGGGAAATCATAATGGCAATCAAATCTCGAAATTACACCCCCAAATCCTATCCCTTCCACCTAACACACACCATGGTTCAAATGAGGTTAAGTGAATGCATGTTGATCATTAATCCAACTTGTGGGAGTTGTCTCAAGTCCAAAAATCCGTTCACAATCATCCAATAACACTCCATAATGACTGATACACGAATTTGGATCGTTTGGAGTCGCCTTGGCTCGGAAATTGGAGCAAAACGCGTTGAACGCGTTTGGAGGTGCAGTCTCTGCATGGTGGCGCGCTGGTGGCGCGCCACCGCGCGGCCACCGCGCCACCACCAGGCTGCGGCCATTTTCCATTTTTTTTTAATATTATGATTTTAAATTCTAAAAATCATAATGTGGAATTATCCGAGGTCGTTGGATAATCCGATAACTCTCTTCGAGTTGCTATCGTCCGAAAATATTTAATTCCGCTCTCTCGGAATTATTTCGGTTCTAATAATTAAATCCAATTCTCTAATATTTGGATTTAATATTCGATGTCGATTTCTTGGGTATTACACCCTTGTCCAAACGTCCACCCGTGACCCCCCTAGCCCTGCCAAGAAACCAGGTGTCCGGTAGCCCCTGCCGGTGGGGTCTCCCCCGGCCATCCCGTGAACCCTACCGGGCAACCCGTGAATCTCCTCTTAAGCCCCCGTGCCGAGGCTTCCCATCCTGCCCCGTTCGATCTGCCGGCCTCCAGCTCCGCCTTCTATTCCCTGTAAGGTATGCCTCTTTCTTATGTGCATCGGTTGGTCTCGTCCAAATTGGTATATGAGGTTGATTGCCCGTTGTCCATGTGCACTGGTAGTTGTTATTCCCTTTCTGGGTGTGATAATTGTTCCTTTATATTCTTTGTTTTAAAAGAATTTACAAGTTTGGGATTTCTTGTTTTCATGGAGTTTAAAATTGTTTACCTCGTCGTTCGAGGGACTACTTTTTAGATGACATAGAATCTACCCTTTAGCCTATCCACCCATGCCTTCCATGTGCTTACCAAAATGCCTCCTCCTATCTTTATTTGTCATTAAAAAACACCCAGGGCGTTGCATCTTTTTCCATCCATGTTAGTTTTTAATTTCTACCGAATGCGGCGAAAAATTACAAAACATAACATTCCCGTGCGTACATGAGGATCGGGACACCAAAAAAAAAAAAAAAAAAAAACTATTCGACCATATTAGGACTGGCCAAAATAGAAGATCAATTCATTCCTTAGTGAAATGAGTATGTATTGCACTCTTCTGTTATATAGTTTCCTACGAATTTAGCTGAACTACATTTACTTAAATCCTGTAGCCTGCTAATTAACTTGTTTTGTGGTTTTCCCTTCGGCTTAGCTATTGAAATAAACATTTTCCTTAGTATTGGAAAATACTGTAAATTCATTCCTGAATTGATCATTCTTTTTTATGGATCCTGATTCAACCGTTCATTCTGGTTTCGTTATTGCATCTTCAAGCTCTGCATATTGCTATATCTCACGCTTTATTTATTTGGATGTCAGAGCAGCTGCCCTCTTCATAGCTTCCCGGCACTCTTCCTTCTTCGTTGAAATGCTATGCCTGCTACCTATCTCGCTTCCTGTTTTTGATTTACATTCTTCAACGGATAAAAAATGCAATTTTCAATTATATGCTTACAGATCCAATAAAATATATGCACGATATTAAATTGAATAACTATACTTTTTTGCCATAAAAGCAGTTGACTAATAATGGTTGTTTAGGTCACAGCCATTGTACACCCACAAGTATTGACTTACGGCCCTGGAATTCCATATCTGTGTATGTTAATTACCTAACCATTCAATTGAGACATAATTACACTTTGTTTAGGGGGTTTCACTTATTAGATCTCGATTCCTTACTTAATATAATAGCTTCTTTTCCCTGTTGATCATATTTGTACTTCTAATCTCTTGCAATAGATTGTATAGTCCTAACGCTATTCTGAGCTGCTATAACCACTACGTGTTCTTAGCCACTTTTAATGTTCATAAACCCCTTTATACAGCATAGCCAAATTTTAATTGAATCCGATGCGTCCCAGTATGTTGTACCCATTGTGTCCTTTGAACTTCCTATCATTCCTTCTAGTGATCCTTGCTTCTATATTATTGTTTGTGGACTTTTTACATTTGTTTTGCAGAGGCTAAATATTTTGGATATTTTCACATTTGTTTTGCCTATTTGCATAGGCTACAGCATATACAACAATTCCCAGTATATATTTGTTGATCAACCATTCACCAACAGTGCCCGAGGCTAAGTATGGAAGCCATGCAGCATGGTTTTATCAAAGGTATACAAAACACTATTAAAAGTTCCATTTTCCATATGCATCCCTAATAATCTGCTTTGGCTATTATAGCCTATGCCATTCATCTCCAGACTGACCCTCAGAGAATTTTCTTTCACCTTGCGGAGCTCACAAGACATCTCTGTGTCGACCGCATCTACTTAATAGAAGCTGGAGTCAACAAATTCAGAAGAACCATGAATTACTTTATCTATATAAACATATATATATATATACTTCCGCTGTTTAGCCCCATTTGTCTATTTGTTACTATTCGCGCACGGACTTTCGCTTAAAGTTTTATTATAGTTATACAAATTAAAATATAGTCAGGTTAGATCTTGTCAGATTATAGGTACAAGTACTAAATAAATTTACAGGTAATCAATAAATATACAAGTACTATTTGTATATAGCAAAAAAGAAAACCCTTAGCAAAGAGATTCAATCTTTCTTTCGGACAAAGTATTAAAATAAAAAGTCGAAAAAAACTTCACAGTTAACGGTTGCTTTTTACGTCCATTATGCATATACAACTATTGTGTCATTTCTCAACTTGTGCTGGAAAAAAAAAAAGGGATTTTCCACACTTTCAAATAAAAGTTTGGCCTTTCATAACACTTTTTTTTATATATACTTAATCCCCTTACTTATCCAAAAAGGGGAAAAAAATATGAAAACGGGGAACTTAATTTATCATATCATGTCTGAAGTCAACATTGTTGTGAACTTATATACTTTATCAAGTAGTCAAAACAAATATAAGGACTAAATGTGAACTTATATACTTTATCAAATTGCCTTGTGAATCATGATTATATTTTCTCAATCTCCTCTTTGAAATTTTCTCTCATAAGCTTCGATGGCCTTTTTTTTTGTTTCAACCTACAACTTCTTGCAAGTAATAGTTGTAAGAATACAGTACAAAAAAATAGATAAAACCTTAATCAGAAATGACACAATAGATCTTACTTTTCCAAGCAATTATGGGTTCTATTTTCGCTGCTAAAAATCCTTTACCATAACTAAGTTTATGTAAAGATGGTCAAATTTCATTATTGTAATTTTCAGGTATGGCATAATAATCTGTTCACATAAATTAATAAAAGTTACTGAATAAAAAATGAACCACTTAATGGGAAGTTTGATAGTAATAAAAGTTACTGAATAAAAAATGAACCGCTGAATATGATATTAGCAATGAATTAAATTGGCTCGAAAACATGAGAAGTTTGATAGCAATTCTTTAGCCCACTAGATCTTTTCCGCAACATCAAATTAAACAACATGTTGACATAGTTTACAAATATACGGGATTACATGTGGCTTATAACATCAACTTCAACGATAACCTCATTATAGCGTCGGCCAAACGTTACTGCTTTAATAACAAACTTACATATATTTTCAGCAACTATATTATTTTGTGCAAATAATTGCTGGAGCCCAATATTCATTGATACCATCTCTTCGCTTCTATGTCGAGTGGCTGGTGCATGCAATAAATACACAAGGTGGAGTCGCCCATGTTCTCTAAACCGCAACCAAATTCTTTCCCGTAGATGCAAATTAAAGCCTTGCCAAATGGTCATGGAATTTCTTACAGAGAAACAAATTGTACATATATATCCATGTTTTCCCAATAAGAACAAAATTTGAAGAGTCAAACTGCCTAGGGTTGTTTGTGCATTACCAATGGCCTATAATAATTTGAATCTGTCAGCTGTGTCACAAAAGAGGCATATGACTCTGCATATAAACAAGCGTGGCAAAAAATAGTAACAGCCGAACAAACAAGTCGTATATATCAGAACTATTTAGATTTACCATTGAAAGTACTATATTGCAGTAGCATCTCAGAATAATCTTTGGGTTCACCATCTTCATCAAATATTTTTATTCTGAACTCCATGCGTCCTGCCAGTTTAAAGAACAAGACATCTCCTATTTTACGTGCATGGGCATCACAGAACATGTCCCAAAGCCCCCCACCAGAAATATACATATCTTCCCCATCAAAAAATATTCCCAAACTACACTGCATTCCTTGCCCTTCCACTCCAATTACTGATGGTATATCATCTTCTTCGATACAATTAAGTATTACTCGCGGCAAACGCTGCAAAAACAAAAAAAAATATTATGATTCAAAACCATGGCCCTTACTAATTGCTCTAATATTTGCTTCATATACATTGATCAGTTGTATCATACCAAATATTTTTCAAAACCTTCACTTAGCTGCACAAAAAACTCCATGCTTTCAAACCTGCTCCAAAGACAACAACTATGAAAAATTATGCACATATTTATATTGAGTCTCCAAACTCACATGTATAGGATTAGCCACGAAAGCAATAATCTGGACAAAATAATGCTACTCAGGTGCATGTGCAAATGTGGCAGGTTTGCTTGTTACTACAAGACGTTCCTGTACGACACCTATTCTTTCCACCTATTACTGTTCAACCTACCTGCAACTACCCAACTAGCGAGGTCTTTTTTTTCCCCCTCTAAATCAAACAAGCCCCAACATGATTACTCTTCCAAAATATATTAAACAATCAATAGTATAAAAAAAACCTTCGTACCAACTATCCTATTTGTTTTATCATAATAATCCATTATATCTAAAATACTGTGCCCAAAATTTATGGGCCACTATTACCGGAACAGACAAAGCTTATTTTACATTATTAAGGTTCTAAAAATATTTCGTTACTACCTAATATGTTGTAAATTCTGACTATTATCTTCAAAGTTTTAAAAAAATATTATTTATATTTTGTTTTTCCTTTTCGCCACTTAAAACTTATATTTTATTACGTGATCTATTTTAAATTTTTGTTGTTGTTCCTTTTATAGACTATTCTTTAATTTTATAAAATCAATTTAAATTATAATTACGTTTTAATAATCTGATAATTTTTTAAATATTATTTTTGTCGATAATATTTCCTTCAATTTTCATAATATACGAAGATTACTATGTCATGTTTTCCTCTTTTTTTTTCACTTTTCTCTCTTTCCTTTTTAAAAAGAAAAAAGTATTATGTAACATATGTTTAGAATGGTATAAAATTTTTTAAGTTATTAATCATTTTATATTCATTCATATTTTTAGAATTTATTTAATATTGCATCATATTTTGAATGAAATATTTTTATTTAAATTATGATTATTATAGTCCTTATATTAATATATGATTATCTATATTTCAAACATAAATTTTTTAGCTAATTAAATTTATTGAATAAAAATATAATATTAATATTTTTAAAAAATATTATGTATGCAATCAAACATAAATTTCCTCTTTTTTAAATATATATAAAGATTTTTTCGAAATTTTATTAAAATAGATATATTTATTTTTTAAATATAAATATTGAGGATATATATGATCGCGTATAATCATTCAGAATATTTCGTATGAACCCAGCCTACCTATGTGTTTCAACAAGAACTGTTGGTCTACAATTAAGCTTATGATGACTTGTTAACCCTCTGAAATTAAGAATGGTGAATTACATTTAATAAAGGCAAAAAGTCAACACACGATAAAAAGTATTCACGCTTTATTATATAAATGGTGAAATTTATAATCAAAAACAGATCAATTCATTAACATTTTGATTAATCTAAGGGCATATTTGGGGTGAAATAATGGCCTACTTTTTCCGTTCTCGTAAGAGGTTTGACATTAATTTGAACGGACACAATACACCATTATCTACAAAACAAAAGTCATGTGATTAACAAATAACCTCTAAATACACCATTAGTAATTCTACGCAACCTTCCAATGGACACAATACTTTCCCCAATGTCACTGTACGCTCCAGGACACGGGCGTTTCTTTTTTCTTTGCATCGGTCTTGTAGAAGCAGCTTTTATACACACTACATCACTGCCCCACCCCTGCCCTTTACTTTCTCTCCAGTCCCTTGTCCAAACGTCCACCCGTGACCCCCCTTGCCCTGCCAAGAAACCAGGTGTCCAGTAGCCCTGCCGGTGGGGTCTCCCCCGGCCATCCCGTGAACCCTACCGGGCAACCCGTGAATCTCCTCTTAAGCCCCCGTGCCGAGGCTTCCCATCCTGCCCCTTTCGATCTGCCGGCCTCCAGCTCCGCTTTTTATTCTCTGTAAGGTATGCCTCTTTCTTATGTGCATCGGTTGGTCTCGTCCAAATTGGTATATGAGGTTGATTGCCCGTTGTCCATGTGCACTGGTAGTTATTCCCTTTGTGGGTGTGATAATTGTTCCTTTATATTCTTTGCTTTTAAAGAATTTACAAGTTTGGGATTTCTTGTTTTCATGGAGTTTAAAATTGTTTACCTCGTCGTTCGCGGGACTACTTTTTAGATGACATAGAATCTACCCTTTAGCATATCCACGCATGCCTTCCATGTGCTTACCAAAATGCCTCCTCCTATCTTTATTGTCACTAAAAAACACCCAGGGCGTTGCATCCTTTTCGTCCATGTTAGTTTTTAATTTCTACCGAATGCGGCTAAAAATTACAAAACATAACATTCCCGTGCGTACATGAGGATCGGAACACAAAAAAAAAAAAAAAAAAAAACCTATTTGACCATATTAGGACTGGCCAAAATAGAAGATCAATTCATTCCTTAGTGAAATGAGTATGTATTGCACCCTTCTGTTATATAGTTTCCTACGAATTTAGCTGAACTACATTTACTTAAATCCTGTATCCTGCTAATTAACTTGTTTTGTGGTTTTCCCTTCGGCTTAGCTATTGAAATAAACATTTTCCTTTGTATTGGAAAATACTGTAAATTCATTCCTGAATTGATCATTCTTGTTTATGGATCCTGATTCAACCATTCATTCTGGTTTCGTTATTGCATCTTCAAGCTCTACATATTGCTATAACTCACGCTTTATTTATTTGGATGTCAGAGCAGCTGCCCACTTCATAGCTTCCCGGCACTCTTCCTTCTTTGTTGAAATGCTATGCCTGCTACCTATCTCGCTTCCTGTTTTTGATTTACATTCTTCAACGGATAAAAAATGCAATTTTCAATTATATGCTTACAGATCCAATAAAATATATGCACGATATTAAATTGAATAACTATACTTTTTTGCCATAAAAGCAGTTGACTAATAATGGTTGTTTAGGTCACAGCCATTGTACACCCACAAGTATTGACTTATGACCCTGGAATTCCATATCTGTGTATGTTAATTACCTAACCATTCAATTGAGACATAATTACACTTTGTTTAGGGGGTTTCACTTATTAGATCTCGATTCCTTACTTAATATAATAGCTTCTTTTCCCTGTTGATCATATTTGTACTTCTAATCTCTTGCAATAGATTGTATAGTCCTAATGCTATATTGAGCTGCTATAACCACTACGTGTTCTTAGCCACTTTTAATGTTCATAAATCCCTTTATACAGCATAGCCAAATTTTAATTGAATCCGACGCGTCCCAGTATGTTGTACCCATTGTGTCCTTTGAACTTCCTGTCATTCCTTCTTGTGATCCTTGCTTCTATATTATTGTTTGTGGACTTTTCACATTTGTTTTGCAGATGCTAAATATTTTGGATATTTTCACTTTTGTTTTGCCTATTTGCATAGGCTACAGCATATACAACAATTCCCAGTATATATTTGTTGACCAACCATTCACCAACAGTGCCCGAGGCTAAGTATGGAAGCCATGCAGCATGGTTTTATCAAAGGTATACAAAACACTATTAAAAGTTCCATTTTCCATACGCATCCCTCATAATCTGCTTTGGCTATTGTAGCCTATGCCATTCATCTCCAGACTGACCCTCAGAGAATTTTCTTTCACCTTGCGGAGCTCACAAGACATCTCTGTGTCGACCGCATCTACTTAATAGAAGCTGGAGTCAACAAATTCAGAAGAACCATAATTTCTCTGACACCCCTAACCAAAAAAATCTTATGAAAAGCTTGAAATTAACTTCTTTTTTTTATGCTGATCCCTGTTAATGCTTTGCTCTTCAATAACATTCCACTCCTTTACATAAATAGTAGCCTTATACAGCATTTCTATTTACAAACCCTGTAGCTAATAAATATGATTTCCAAAATCAAATCACGTTGAACAAGTCATGTCTCATTTTCCTTTTCTTTTTCTTTTACAGAAAATTCTCATGCTAATATTGTGTTTCTCGTTCAGGAAATGTTCAAATTGTTATCATTCTGATTGTGTTGGAAGGGTGGTTTGTTTTCCTAAATTACAGACTACTGGGCGTGTGATAGGTCACGATACACTGATTTCCCACAGGCCCAGTACTCTGCTATTTGGGAAAACAAATCATCCTTTCCGACACAATCTGAATCATAACATTTTCTAACACTTCCTCGACGCCTATCACATCCCTCTGTTATTCGCATGCCAATTTTCCGGAAACGAAAAAAGAAAAGGAAAATGAAACATCATTTGTTGAAGTTGACACCGAAAATATAATTTCCAAAGTACAGTCCAGTGTTAGCCATTATTGAATGATATCTCCAGTCTACTCAATCCCTTCTACTGAGATGAATTCTAATAATCCCCTTTTGTATTCTACTGTTGCATTGATATAACATTAACTCAGTGTGAAAATATGTATAACGTTTTCGTCATGTTTTATGTTCTCATATTTATTGCAGGACTTTTGTACATAGTTTTTTTACTGCTCCCTTTTTGTATTCTACTGTCTTCATATTGGGTTTACTTCACTCCATGTGTAGCACTACAAATTTACCGCCTTGCATTTTTCCATTCCATTATGTAACCTCAAAATGGAAACTTTGTTCAATTCCCTTAATTGTGAAACAGAATAATCTGTATCCGTTGATTATCTCCTTAATTCAATCTGCGAAAAAAGATGCCTTCATGTGTTTCTTTGCTTGGACTACTTATACTTGCAAGATGATCATCAGTAATTCTCACATCAGAAAACAGATATTTATATAAATTAGTTTATTGTTGCCAATTCTCATAATATTGACTAAGATCATAGCTTATACTTTCTTTAGAAATTTTAAAAAGGATAGAATTTGCATGTAAAACACTTAATTTGTCTAATCGTTCAAAACTTGAATTATCATGGTAATCTAAATACACCCTGAAATGCACAACGACTTCTTTTAACATATCAAGTGAGTATTATATAAGGAAACCACATACGCTCGCCTCAAATTATTTCTCTTTTCTCGATAATCAGCCCTTTGCAAATTTTATATTGCCCAAATTTGGCTTTCTCAACCTTATGTGCATCTGTGTGAGCATAATAAGTTCACTTACTTACAATTCACGATCCCAAATTACTTTCTCTATTTAAGGGCCCGAAATGCCACCGCCTCATTGACTTTTGCTGAATGCGACAACTCTAATTGAAATGTCTTGGTTACAAATTTTACAATTGATTATTTTTGGCATGCCCAGTGTACAAGTGCAGTTTTCTATTATATAGTTTCAGCCAATTGGATTCCCTTGTCGATTAGTACTGTCCAGTGGAAGAATAACCATGCATAAATCCTTACATATTATATGAAAACAAGAAAAAAAAATGTCCACTCATCCCCACATATGAGTAACAGATTCCAGCCATCATACATAC
The DNA here is from genome assembly GCA_030278955.1 of Hygrophila difformis. Taxonomy (NCBI): domain Eukaryota; kingdom Viridiplantae; phylum Streptophyta; class Magnoliopsida; order Lamiales; family Acanthaceae; genus Hygrophila; species Hygrophila difformis. The sequence continues at coordinate 36,341,082 of JAOANR010000015.1, forward strand.
CATATATTGCCTCTCAAAACCATCAAACACCACAGAATTAATCCAACCAATGTTTAAGAAAACATAACATTAAAAAACATAAAGCAACACCCAACACTCTGTCTTAATACTTATACCTACACCATATGATTAATTACGTCTACTTCAATGACCACCTCATTACTTCTCTCACCATATGAAGTGCACACTACTGTAAACTTACACACATCCCCAATAACTATATTATTTCGCTCCAGAAAATGACCAATGCCTTTTGTCATTTTTAACGTTGGCTCACTGCCCTGACCAATTTCACAACAGTGAATCAATTGCACTTTAGCCAGCTGTCCATTTGCTCCGCGGCGTAGCCAAATGTTTTTTCGCAAATGCAAACCTAAATGTTCCCATACATACTTTGGAATTTCCTGAAGTAACATAAAAACTTAAAAATTAATACTCCCTCCGTCCCACCTAATGTGTCTTGTTTGACTTTTTGACACTATTCATTGTTCAGCATTTGACTCAATTTTTTTGTATGTATATATTAGAAAAAAATAGTCGAGTTGGGTCTTGTTAGAATCGTATGATCATATAGTTTTAGAATATATATTTTACATAATTTTTCATTGTATATATTTTGAGATATTAACGATTAAAAAAGTGCATTGGATTGTGTGCAAAAGTCAAACAAGACAAGTTAGATGGGACGGAGGGAGTAATTCCTACAAACATAATTATCAATTCCCAATATTATGCTTGTACTATACAATACCAGATTCCGTTCAAATCTCTCCGGCTTTAGCCAGATATAGAAAAACCCATCGACGCTACCTGCAATGCAATACATCTCAACTACAGGAGTAGGAAAACCTTTAAAGAACCTACATTCTACAAACAAAACAATTCCCTTCATCCTTACCTTCCACCTGCATTTCTGAATAATTTTTTGGCCCGCCATCTGCTTGAAATACTTTTACTTCAAATTCCAAATCCCCAAGACACTTGAAAAGCAATTTATCCCCAATGTCCAAATTATGAGTTGCACAAAAAATCTCCCATGCTTTACAATCAACGATACACAGATCCCCTCGCAGCAAATGAACTGAAACATCCTTTTCTCCCATTAATGTCTTTAATTTAATTGTTTTAGGTGCTACTTGGAAATCCATAAGATTAACTGCGCTTTTCGGGAAAACCTAAACATATAATCAAAGAAAATTAGTATCAAGCAAATGCAGTATAAACTCTATAAAATCAACTTCCCAAAAATTATATAAACTGCAACCCTTGATAATAATGTTTCAAAATCATCGGGCAAGTGCACTATGAACTCCATCGCCAAGTTTGGATGCTCTGCACAAGATATGGATTGTTTGCCTATACCTTGGTGTAATCTTGTTATTTGCCCCTGCATATATACTTGAAAGGATTACAAAGAAGGACAAATCAAGAAAGGTAGGTCTGGCAAAGTAGGAATAGTTCCTCTGCTTACATCATGCCAAATTTGATGACATGCAATGGGCCTTAGCCAAACCATACCTCACTGCTGCATCCATTCTTTTTTTTTTTAATCGATTCACCATTTTACTTACGTAAATGGACAGATGTACCGGATTTTCATATTTAATGCACCCAATTTAAGTCCACACAAAAAAAAATTATTACCAGCATTTAAAATCACCCATTTACATGAATTCTATGAAATTTTATTTAATTATATTGTTCATTTTATAATCATGAAAAAAGTTCTATAGCATTAACAAATAAATATATTGAATTTTCAAAATCGTTACCATTACTGCTCCAAACTACATTTCGCAATAAAAATGAAGTTCTTACAACTAATATTGGAATTAATATTGAAGTCTTTTTAAAATAGAAATACAATAAAAATGTCGGACAACTACAAAAAAAAAACAAATACAGTATAAAAAATAGCACAAAATAAGGTATCCATATTTTAATTATATAAAATTTAAAATATTTTAGAAAAACTAAAATAGATTACCAAATAGTGATTACTTGGTTAAGTTCAGCTATGATATTAGTTATGAAAAATTCTTTTGTTGTGTAGATGGACTCTATTACTTGACTGTCCATTTTTTTATATAGCTACATTCACATAAATTAATAAAAGTTACTGAATAAAAAATGAACCGCTTAATTGCAAACGGAAATAGTACATCCAATATAATAAAGGACACCTTGTTCTTCTACACAACCTCCATAAAAAGAATTAAATAAATAAATTTGTTCCAGGTCCAACCAGCCCACAAATTGACACCTTTAATATCCAAAAGAGCTATGCACTAGATCACGAGACGATTTGGTCTTTTCTTGCAGCCCCTTTTCTGCATGTCTTTTTGCAAAGACTATAGCCTTTCTTCCTCCCGTGACTGTATAATTCTAAAATATATATTTTATACAATTTTGATTTCTATCAATTTTGTAATATTAAGAGTTAAAAAATTATAAGGGACTTTGTGCTGGAAAGTAATAATGCATTGGAATTTGTGCAGAATAATAAAAATAAATATATTTAATGGGATTTTACAACAATTAAGATTCTAATTTGACTCAAATTAATTTAATTTTTCAAAAAAAAAGTGACCAAACTTCGTGGGCCACTCAAAAAAAAATTGGGGTCAAACTTCATATGACGGAGGAAGTATGTAATAACAATAAGTATTTTGTATAGGAAAGTAAAAAAAAAAAAACTGTCTCAGCTAGTATTCAACAAATCCATTTCTTTACCCTTGATAGGCCCAATAAGGCAGATCAAATCCATTCACTCTAGAATCAAATCTCAGTGAATGCGTTCATACGCTACAAAACAAACCGTAATATCTTCCTCTTCCCAGGCACGCCCGACAACACCTTTCGCAGTCCCTGCATCCCTGCACTGCCGCCCTCTCCCATCAATCTTTACGTCCTACCTTATCAGCCACCCCAACCCGTGAGCACCGGCTCCCAGGCTGTAACACCCCGGATTTGATAACTCAGGCCGGGATGCCACCGCCACACCTCCCTAGCAAGACACGGATTCTCCGAGCTTGCTAAAGAGATGCAAGGCTATAGGTATTGCAAAAAGGTTTAAAAACAAGTCCGGAATTTCTTTAAAAATAATAATAATATTTCATCCACACATAGTAATACCGGAAAGTAAAATATCGCAGCGGAAATGTAAAGGGGCCGACATGGCCAAAACTCGGATTATACAGGCCCGATATGCAAGTGTCATAAAAAGCGATAAAAATAATGTTTAAAGTTTTCCATCCCCCAATGCATATGCTCATGCATTTTCTCCATACTCTGAAAAAAAAAAAGAGAAAACAACAATTTTATCAGTATATAAAATACTGAGTAAGTCGATCCTAACATAGCAATAAAGGGGTTTAATTAAATAATTAAAATTTCACTCCTAACATTTACAATTTCTAAAAGAATTAATAATTTAATTGTGTACTTGCACATGCATTTAACCATAATAACAATTTAATAGGATATGAAATTTAAAGACATAATTTAAATGCATAATTTAAAGACATGCATAAATAAATAAATACTTAAAATATTAAATCTTTTATTTCCCCGTTACGTAACCATTTCTTAATATTTTGTATAGCCGGTGATTCGGCGGCCGCAGCTGTGTCGTAAGTATCTTGTATAGCCGGTGATCCGGCGGCCGCAGCCGTATCTGCCATACCCAGTAACACTCCGGAGCCTCGGGAAGTCCATACGGACAATCCCGAGAGTGTAGGCCATGTATCTCCCGCCGATTGGCGTAATATCTCATCTAAATTCTCTCGTCCATTATAGGCCCGAAGAGAAAGGCTAGAGGGGCACCCTGCAGAGCACTCACCCTCCACCATAGTATCTCATGTATCGTTTTGATTTAATGTATCGGGGTTTTTCAAAAGTATAGATGCATCGTATTTCAAATCTTTGATCGTTCGTTTCGAAATTTCAAAATCTCTCGATTTAAAAGTCATTTGGCGTCACAGTTTACGCCTTTTTAATTTAAAAATTTCGTTTCAAGTCCGAAAAATCTGAAATTTTCATAGTTTATCCAAAACACCCTAACGAACAACTTTCGTGTTTTAACAATTTCGAAATAAGTTGAGGGAACATGTCAAAAATCAAGTTTAATGCAAAAACAGTTCGCTGTCCAGTGGCAGATTTGACACAGTTTAGAAAATCGACTTTTTGACATATCAAATGGACTCCAAAAATTCTGAAATTTTAAACACATATACTAGACATGATTATCTACAACTTTCATGTAGATTGCAAGGATCAAATTGGAGTAAAAAATATAGAAACAGGCTCACTAAGTTCGGACATGTTCACAGGCAGATTTCAAAAACGTTTTGTCAAAGCAGTTTATTTTCGATGCGATTTGAAATAGCAAACGTCAACGAAAATGTCTGAAATTTTTACACAACATAGATTTATGTGTTAGGATTAAAAGTCTAGTTTTGAGTTTCTCGGGTTGAATCCTCAAAATACGAGTTTTAGACAGATTTCAGAAACTGTGCGAGTTGGGGTTTTTAATTTTGGTTTTTACATTTCGTTATGTTACGACTAATTCGGACGCCCCTAAACCACCCGTATTGATATGGAAGGCTCAACTTACAGTGATGGTGTTCTTGAGTCGTCCTAGGGTCGCTCGGCTTGTCCAAAAATACTACGAACGGATCCTTGCACACGTTCTCTTCCTCCTTCGATCCCGAACGTGTTTACAAGTCCAATATTCGAAAGTTAGATTAAAGATTGGAGATAAAAATGAGAAAAACGAATCTGGATACTTCTTACCGATGATCCAAGGGATGTGAACTTTGATCTACACGCTCCTACGGCCGTCGATGGTTGTCGGAAAGTCGCCGGAAGTCCGTCGGAAGTTCGTCGGGAGAGTGTTTTGGCTTGGGAGGGTTTGAAAGTGAATGGAGAGAGTTTGGAGGCTGCCAATGGAGTGAGAGACAAACCTCCCACGACCTAATACACCTTCCCCCGTCCAAAATCCACTTTCCATAGTCGGGGGGTCAAATTATGGCAAGAAATCGCCGAAAACGCGTAATTGGCCGTGTTATGTGCTGCCACGCGCTGTTGGCGCGTTGAACGGCCAAAGACCGCGTGGCTCCCGCCGGGACTGCGGTCCGGGCGGGTCCGTGCGATCCGATCCGTCGGGTCTTTTCCTCCTCTCTTTCGGACTTCTATCCTCCCACGTTTTCGCGCTCGATTTTCCGGTTCATTTTCGGATTATGCTTCTCATCATAAATTTATTCCGATTCCCTTTGTTTTCATGTGTTCGGGTTCGTCGGGTTCTAAATCGTCGTCTTTTGACTTCCGTGCATTTCCGATTTTACGGGTTCTCGGAACGGAACTTTCTTTCCTATTGGATTAATTCCTATTTTTATATTCTAAAATTTACGGGTATTACACAGGCTTTCCCAGACAACCCTCCCGCCGGGCATAAAGCGTCGATTAATCGCCTCTCCTCAGTCCAGCGATCCCGTTCGCACTCTTCTGCTCGGCCCTTTGCCTCGCCATCAATCCTAGGTACTCCTCTCTTTTCCCCTTCCTTTCCCTTTCAAATTTTTCCCGTACGGTGTTCTGTGACCCAACTCCCCAAATGGCTTCCAATGTCTGTTTAATTTGTTCCTTGTTTCTAAAGAGCTTGCGCACTTTGTTTTCACTTCCAATTTGTACTTGCTTGTAATGTCTTGTGATACTCCTTATTGTACAATGTGAAAGGAGTGCCCACCGAGAAGCCTGCTCATTTGCCTACTTGTCGTTTTTATTCTGCCGCTTTCAATTGTGATTTTACTTTAGAATTTCAGTGTGAACCTTGATTAAATTATAAATATTGATAATTGATCTGAATTGTTCTCATCCTAATTGTACAAAGGCTGATGAATTTGGTTGTTGCCTTACCCCTGTGGTTTTTTGGTTCTTTCACTTGTTTCGTTCTTTGATCGTTTGCTATCAATCCATCCCATTCGTTGTCATATGAGGTTCACTTGCATACTTCCCGTCCCATTGTATTTCCCCTTATAATTTTTGTTCTCCCATTATGCACTTTATATGTTTTCAAAAAAATCCAACCACTTCATTACTACATTGCTTTTAAATTCCAAGACGATACCATATAGTAAGAGAATGAATCGATCAGAGTATATGAAATAATAACTTACATTACCTGCCTATTGTACAATATCATTATATGCAATGTCTCCTAAGTATTTAGGCTTCGAAATTAAAACAATCCAATCATGCCTGTTATTAGTTAACTTTTATAGTTATTCTTATGCTTCTCCCTCGTATCAAATACTCGCCATCCCCTTTTTGCTCTTTGTTGAGGTGCCCTTCCCAAATGATTTTCCCAGACTGTGTGCCAATGTATCTCGCTGATTTTCAGCTCCCCCAAACAGCTGAATGTTTATTCGGCCCGAGTAACCAATACTTATGCTTTCTTGCAAATACATCCTTTACTTCCATTGGTGGTGAAACCAATATACCATCCATACCATTAACATTCTGCAATTTCAGCATAACAATTATATTAATAGTCATTTGCAACTTTGCAAACAAAATAAACAACAAAATATGATTCCCCGTACAAAAAAAAAAAAAACAACTTTCCACAAAAAAATAATGATTTTGCCCCCGCTTCTTTAAAACTAATATTACATTACATACCCTTATATACTATGACATGCCTTTCGTCTTAGGTACATCAACTACCATTCTTATGGCCTCTGACAGTGACTCGGATACCATCATCCTCATTAGCTCTGATGAATCTGATGACGACAACCCTGCTTCCTTTGATGTTGAAATCAAACAAGCTCACAAGAAAACTTTGGTAAGCCCGCTCTCAATTAAATATTTGATTTATACAGATAGTTTTAGTACACATGTATAAATAACATGCTCCCTTCTTGCGCCTTGTTTGCTTCGCCTTTCCCTGCTCCTTGCCATCACGTAACTGAGCTTTCAACAACC